>JANFAB010000071.1:0-366602 GCA_024613165.1 Pisolithus albus
GGCGAACAGTAAGTTCAAGTCATCAAGTGTAATATCCTTGGTAAATCTTGCATGACGCAGGCTCGTTAAGTGAGGAAGCTGTTTTAGCGGTGAGGCCTATGGGAATGGGCTTTACGTGCTGGGCTTGTTGACGTGTTTACTAGTTCGAATACGGGGCATCGTGGGAGAGACCTGATTTTCTACCGATTTGGGAGGCACAGGTAAGTCAACACTACACCGCTGTCTTTCTGGTTACCCCTGAAAATGTGTTCTCGTCATCATCTATAAGTTCGGAGACTTCTTCAATGGTGCACAAGTGATCATAGACACCTTCATTTCTAGTGCAGAAAGTGAGTACATATTGGGTTACGGAATGATGTTCAACCCGAACCGACATATAACTAGCCAAGTGGGCGAAACAGAGTGGGATCGTTCTACTCCTTCCGCATGGTCTTGACGGCGCGGGTCCCGAACACTCATCTTCCCGGATCGAGCGTATGTTGCAGGTGAAACGTCTTTCACTGGTGTTGGGTCCGCTTTCATCGCCCACGTTAACGTACATCGCTTCGTAGCTCACAAATGATCCATACTCCCCTCGGCCGAACGTGAACGTTAACATGCATGTCGTCTATCCTACCACCCCCGCCCAATACTTCCATCTCCTCCGCCGCCAAGTGAAGCGTAATTATCGCAGACCTTTAGTGGTGGCAGCTCCCAAGGGACTTCTGCGTCTTGCGGTGCGTTCTGCTTCTCTGTCGTCTACTCCCAGCCGCCAGTGATCAGCGACCAGGCAGTCTAATTCTAACACTTATTCTAGGCTGCTTCGTCGAGATTGAGTGACATGCTCCCGGGTACAAAGTTTCGCCCCGTGATACCCGATAACGTTTCTACGGACACGGTCGAACGCGTTATTTTAATGAGCGGTAAGCTGTACTACGACCTCGTGAAAGAACGCACCGCACGGAACCTCGACAAACGGGTCGCGATCATTCGGATAGAGGAACTCGCACCGTTCCCTTTCTCCGAACTGACGGATGTATTGAGGCCGTACGTGGGCGACGGGACGAAACGCATTGAGTGGATGTGGGTACAGGAGGAGCCGAGGAACCAGGGTACGTGGGGACATGTCAAAGATCGGTTGGGAGTGGTGTTGAGAGCATTGGGTGGTAATGAAGATGTGGAGTACGTTGGGAGGCGGGAGGATGCTGTCCCTGCGCCAGGCATTGGGGATATGTATCGGGAGCAGCAGAAGGCTTTGATAGACCATGCATTTTCTGGGTTGTAGATAATGGTTGTGGAATTTGAGTTCAGGGGGAAGAAAGCCATGTAATAATATCCAAGTGTTATGGCAGTTTTCAAAAGTGTGTGGAAAACTTGAAAGTCAAAACTTGCATGGTGGGGATTGCTGGGATGGACCCTGGAAGCAACCCTAATGGATTTTGTAGTTACTAATAGTACTTACTTTCAATTAGAATCAAACATTGTTGTAAGGTCTTTGTCCTTCTGTTCCACTTATTAAAGTACTGGACACTTTGTTGAAACAAGGTCAAGTGCAGAGTGAACTATGTGAACAGTAAACTCAGTCTCTGATTTGGTATCAAAGCCTGAGGCCCAGTGAAAACTGGACCTTACCTAGTGTGACGACATGTCAAAATATATGAGAAAGAAATTCAAAGACCCCATGTAGTTAGTGTTTTCCCAGCCTGGCTTGGCCTGAAGCCGAGGGCTTCATCAGCAAAACCGTTCCCGGCTGTCTACCGCTGTCAAGTCTGTTACAGCATGTTACAGCAGCCACACCGTAACAGGAAGGTCCCTCCCTGTCCGGTGCTGTAACATTGCTGTCACAGCGCTGTCACGCTTACCTACTCGCTGCACAGCCTAGCGCGGAACCGACTGACTGTACAGCGCCCCACAGTGTTCGTGACTCTGCACAGTACAGTACAGCATGTCAGATTCTGTACAGTGGTATCCGTTATGTTAGATTCTGTACATTACTATACAGTATACCAGATTCCGTATGGCGCTGTACACTATGTCGGACTCTGTGCAGCACCATACAGCACATCCAACTCTGTACACCAGTCCTGACTCTGTGGGCTCGTGCATCACGCTGTAGACTACTACTGTACCAACTTCGCTATTGTTCGCGCCAATTCATTCACGTTCCTCATCAATCACTGCGAGCATTGCAAAAAACGTGAAATTATGCGTGTACGAAAAAAGGGATACAATGCAACATTAATCGAGAACGACCTGCCATTCGTCTGTTTCCGACCCGACAATTTCTCTTGCTGAGTAGCCCGTCCTTAGAATATGTTAACTTTCATTCCGGAATCGCTGAGAATTCGCTTACATTCCAGCCTTGGCCCATTCCCGAAGCATTTTGTCGAGTTTGCTTCCATGGTAGTCGTCAGACCATACTTGATTGACCAAATGGGTGATATTATTGTATGCGTCTTCGACCTCATCTCCAGAAAGAGTCTCGTTCTTAGCTACTCCGTGCTTCTTGAACGTCGTTAGGACACTTCGAATCTTGATTAACTCGCATCAGTAATCGTACCAAGGACAACAGAAAAACTAACGTACGATTGCAGCCACAAGGGCGAGCACTTTCACAGGAACGGACTCCTGGAATTTGGCAAACCGACGGAGAGACTTGGAGCTAGTGCAATAGTAGACGGCGAGACAAGTCTTCTTGAGAGTGGAGTGGGCAAAATTGCTGGTCCTTCCCTGCAGCAGCGTTTCGCAACAGTAGCATAGCACCAACAGAGTACGTACCAATGGGTCTAAGTCTCCACGAAGATATCGAGCGCCCTCGAGGAGCTGCGCGGCCTTCTTCTTGACGAAATCGATCCGTTCGGCATTATCATCGATGTTTTTGGGGGGGTAGAGACCATACTCGAACGGAACGATACGCATGGCGGCTTTCTTGATTTCACTATGGAAGGTTTGCGTGTCATGGAATAACTACAAAATGTACATTACTGCAGAGAAGAAGAAAAAAAACTGCGCACTTACAATCATCGCCATCGACCTCTTGTGCTCCGGATAGAAACCTGCAATTGTTGAGGCAGTTAGCACATAGTAGGTATTAAGAAGCTTACCAGCTTCAAGCTCTAATCCATCGTCCTCGTACTTGATAACCATCTCGACCAGGATCTCCATGCAAACACCGTCGATTGCCATTTCACGATGGAGGAACGGGACCTCCGTTGCAACATACAACCGCATTCTTCCCTTTGCCTCACCCAAGAGTTTGCACCACAGCGTACCAAAAAATGCTAGCGTGGTAGGTCGAATGACCACATCCACCTTGGTCGTCCTGGAATACTTACCGCGGCGCTCACTGACAAGACTCGAGCTATCGCCCAAGGAGTCCTCCTCACTGTGCAACCTACCCTGCACATGGCTAACCGCGTTGGAATGCAGCTTCTTGGAGCGATGTTTCTCACCGCTGATAGTGCCTGTAAGGTACGTAGGCGAGGGAGGACAAGGGCGATGGTTTCGGGACTGATGCCTTGCACTAACGTCGTAGTCCACACCAACCTTTCAACAGTGTAAGTGCAGCGAATTAATATTATAATTATTTACCTCTTCGCCATGATGCAGCTGTGGTCCATCATTGGACCGTACTCCACGATCTTGTGGCATACCAGACTGATGCGAGGAGATACTTTCTCCATGTTGAGGTGACGGGGGAGCCGGAGCGCGTTCGGGTGCAACTTGTGGTCGGGAGGGTCGGGATTGTAGGCTGCTAGGCCGCTGAGCAGGAGCGGGACCAGAATGCAAGGGCGCTGCACGCCGAGGGACATATTGCTGGGAGGGAGCAGGCTGGGAAGACACTATAGGCTGAGTACGGACACGTGGCTGGGGGAATCGTTGCTGCGAAGACGACCGCTGAGAACACACCTGGGGCGAGGGAGTTTGACCACCCAGCCCTAACTCTAGAAATTAGTTAGCACCAACGGAATGTAAGATACTATGTACTCACCATCATCAAGTTCGTGAGGCTCGGCATCCTCCGACATGCGGTCGAAGTCAAGGACATCATTTGACCCTTTGTCAACAGGGAGTGCATCAGTCAGTTCTCATTGATCCCACTGCCAGAGTATCCATCATTACCTGCACGAGCACGGGGAGCTTCATCCTCGGCATCCCCTGCATCATCAAGGCTTGACGACAGACCATCGTTGGAGTCGCACGACTCTTCACCAGATCGAGGTTCACTTAAGTCACTACTTGCATCATCATTAATTCGATAATCATTTTGCACTGGGCGGAGAACTTACCGTTCGGTTTGGGAAGGCTTAAAGGAATTTTTTTCGCTAGTCCTCTTCGACGAACCAGAGAGAGTTATTGATGCGGGCCGGGACACGAATGGATCGGGTGTCGATGACGTAGACGGAACCTCTGGGACCGTTGAGAGGGGCTGCGGACAAAATCTAGAGGTAAGTCCGGAATTACGCTCGGTGGCCACTCTATCTTGGGGTATGCGAGGCTGCTGGGAAACAAGCTGGGTGGTGGCTAGTGTTGGTGTGAGTAAGCGTATCGATGGTGCGCGTGTTGGACAGATTAAATCGACGCACTGGTTGTCTGAGACGCAACAGCCCGACCTTGCGCTCGAGGGGCAGCAGTATTTGCGGTCTGATGCGCCTGGTACATTGTTCGGTCTTGCTCATACTCGTTCAGTGATTGCGTCCCAATGAAAGAGGGTTGTCTGGGGGTTTGTGTGTGGAACCCAAATCTGGACCCAGGTTCTGCCATCTGAAACTCAGGTGAAGGTCCGCAATCGAGATTCATTTCAACGGCCGAGTCTTCAGTGTGGTTCTCCGTAGTACGAGTCTGTTAAGCATACATCAGCAGGTATCTAGATATACCCATAGAAGTTAACTACCTTGCGCTTTTGACCCTTTTGAGAGGCCTGTGTGACCCTCCTCTGGCGGCGAGGTGTCGGAGCCAAAATGTTTCGTGGTGCGTCATCTGGAAGAACGACCCGTTGTCTGGGTGTTTGCTGAGGTCGAGCAAGGACGTCTCCGACCCTCTCGAGTTGCATGATTGCGCCACCCTGGCCAGCTGTCGCCCGCTTCGTTCTTTGCAAAGTCAGTGCAGTTTGTTCATGCGAGGATGAGGGCACACCAGTATCACCCGTGCCTTCTGGGTCGCACTGGACCATTCCCTTCGTGCGCTTTGTCCTCGGCATACTGGAGGATAAACCAACGGCGAAGAGCGAGCGCAGTGAGAGGGTACACCGCGGAAGAGCACACGCTTCGGCAACCCTCAAAGGACTGTCCTAAGCGAAACCATTGAATCGCGAAAATTGGGTTACTAAACGGTTACCTTTGACAATCTGAGTCGCCTGGCCCTGATCGGTGATCGCATCATGCTGACAACAGAAGTCGGTACAGGAAAATAAGTGCAGAAGGTGCTATAGGCGAATATCATGAGTGTAGGTAGATCAATGGACTATGTTGGAGGACGCAGACACGGTGGTGAGTCATTTAGATCAAATCTTGCGGCCTGAGCCATCTATGGAAAATGTCCTGATTGGGCACTGAGTGCACGTAGCCAGCTCTACATATTCACAGCTGTAGTAAATATTAATTATAAAGTTTCCGAAAATCCGAATCTGAAAGCCCTTATTGCACGCTTAGTCTCGTCGCCGTGACGCTCTCATCGCAACCAATTTCGTGCACAGATATATACAGTGCTTTGAATTTTTCGACTTTAGGACCGTTGAACCTGTGGATCTCAATGACCGGACGGTATCTTGCAGAAGAGAGAGCTTGTCGTCATCTGAGAACACCAGTCAGTAAACCCTGACAGATGGTAGTCAATATCTCGTTTATACGGGGGCAGACAAAGGAAGTAGAACGGACAAGATACATACTATGGACTCGCAGATGCAGCCAACCATTGTAGCATCGTGATCCTGATAACTTACTCACGAAACAGTGAGGTTCGATGAGGTTTGGCGGGGATATCCGGAGCGGTGAAGTATGATGGCGGGAGAGGGATGGCGAGCGCGTGAGGGGGAGGCGGGGATGTCGTGAAGTTGGAACTGCAGGAGCGAAAGAACTGGGGGACAGAGGAGGTATTGGCTTCATGGTCGGGGGCAGTATGTAAGTAGGGAAAGGCTCAATCCCTGCGAAATCCTTCCATACCATAGCTTCGAACTCACCGAGTGTCAAAGGATCCACATTTAACTCCCATCATGTGGGGGTCTACGGAAGCGATGGCAGCGACGACTTGAGCAGAGAACCCACCAGCCAGTGAGATGAGAGACGCAAGGGTGATGAGGACTTCTTGCTTGATCTTCGTCGTGGTGTCGTAGTATGCGCGTGAGGGGGTGGCGTGAAGCTGGAACTATGGAACTAGGAGAGCGAAGGGATTGGGGGACAAAGGAGGCATCGACTTCTAGGTCGACGGCAGTATGTAAGTAGGGAAAGGCCCAATCCCTGCGAAATCCTTCCGTACCATAGCTTCGAACTCACCGAGTGTCAAAGGATCCACGTTCAACTCCCATCATGTGGGAGGTCTGCGGGGGCGAGTACAGCGACAACTCGAGCATGGAATCTACTCCGGGCATGTCCGTGGTCATGGCATTTATCTGTACCGCATGTGAACGATAATCATGGCTAAGCAAACCCACCTCCACTGCGTCCAGGTCTGATGACACGATTACCAAGAGCAATGCTTGAAGAACAGATCTAAATGCGGCCCTGGCATCTTGAAGAGACTTGTTGCCTGGATCAAACGAAAGCTCTCGGTCGACTCCGCACGAATTGTAGCAAGTTGAGGGGCGCAAAATTTAAAATTCATGATACCGAAATGACGGTTCAGTATAACTGCAACGCGTCAGGACAGCAAGAACTAGTTTGATTAGACCGTTACATACCTGCATAGCAATTCCGAAAGAACCCGCTGCAACGTTGTCGGTGGCGAATGAGGAGTCACGAACCCAAAGTTCAACGTTCAGTCTCGCTCACACCGGGTAAGAAATCTGAGCGGTAGTAACTGTAATCGATATGAAAGGAACCACTGCGCCCCGACAGCCACTAAGTGCCCAAAGAGCTTAAGTCAAATGGGTCGAATGCCACTCGCTCGTCTGCAAGTCTGCAAGTTTCACTGTATAAATCCACACAACGAAAATTCAAGCATACCACGTTTTTCACTTGCTAACTAGTACGTTACAAAGACAGCGCATAGTAAAACTCCTTATCAAAGTATCTATTTAGCCAGAATGATTGTGCAGAATGAAAGCCGTTAGTACTCGTGAATCGATTATCAGCGGCTTCACCAAAGCGAGGTACAAGATGAGCATATGACTTAATCTGATCCAGAGGAAGGACATCCCCTAAAAACTCCCCCGATGCACGTGTCGCCCGTTTCAGGACGTGTAATCCTGTTGCCAGGTCCACATCGGCTTGCCGCTGTGGGACTATATCGAACCGCCGAACATAAACAAGGAGGCGATCATCCCAGACAAGCCGGAGCCCTCTGGGAGAGACGGGGCACATGATAAGGCGAACATCTACCACAGTATGACCTACAGAGGCAATCATTAGTGTAGAATCACTTGGCATCTAAATGACATACCTGTGAGGCCACTGGCAGGCCATTCATGGCGTGCATCCACCTGCAAAATCGCCGCGTCGTGGTGGCCATACTTCCATGTACAATTGGGGGGGCAAGCATTGATTGTGAATACAGGCTCAAGAGAACTGGAATCGTGGTATGACTTTTGTTGAAGACGAACCTTGTACCAGACCTGAAGGTCACTGAATGGGAGGTGAGCACCCGGAGGTGAGCGCCGCTGTCGGCCAAAGGAGTGGAAGTTCTGCGCATGTGGTCCTTCATGACTCAGGTAGTCTGCGAGGGCTCCTCGGAGGTCTGGAATATCGAATAGTTCGGCAGCCTTATCGATAGAGATGCATTTGATGGACGGTCGACGATTAACGCAGAGGGCGGTAGCTCCCGAAGAGAATGTGCGGACTGGGTGTGGGATAGAACCAGGCAAGGCCGCCCTAAGCTTCTCTGCGATGCCGAAGAAATCCGGAACAGAACGTCTTGAGGACCAGATATCTTTCAAGATCGCCGCGGCATCTTCATCGTCTGCCATATTCAACTCATCATCCTCGGCCCCGTCATCCTCAACGGCTAAGTCCTGATCATGAGTGTCGTCGGCATCGCCCAGTGCGCTCAGACGAGTCGCCGTCTCGAATAGCTGGCATCTCTCGACACGATCTAAGTAACGGCAAATCTGGGTATCGTAGTTTTGATGATTTGTCGTGGATGCAGGTTCCTTAATCACCTCGATGTGGGCATGTTCCGTCGTGTCGGCTGACCATTGCACAGGCGCACCAAGTTCGCTGATGCTCGGTGCGACGCTTTGCATCAATTCCAACTTGGGAATAAACCAGTGGTTTAGAGCACTGCCGCTCTCTGCCCCTCTCCGCAAACCTTCTTCAGTAATTTTATCCTTGTGATTGTGAAACTCCGCAAGGGTTGCTTTGATCCTGTCCTGTATGATTGAGGTAATCCTAGGAGCTTGAGCCAAGTACCGGAAGTCCATGAGGGCACGAACCGCAATCACTACATCTCGTGATGCAGCCCCACCAATAACAGCTACCATAAAACGCTGCATGTCTCTCTGAGCTCGACCAGTAACCTGTTTCAATGCCGTGATACCGTCCTTGAAATGGCGCATGCCAACGATTGGGTGTAAGACGGAGTAGCGAAAGTCGAGTTCCGGTGCGCCGAGAGCGTTCTTGCACCACTGGACATCGTGATCCCAAAACTTCCGGTACCAGTGATGTAGCGGTTCCGGCGTCAAGAAATTAGCAGGATCGGATAATGGCCAATTCCGCCAGAATGGCTCCGCAACGCTGCTCAACCTAAAATCTTTACACAGCGCAAAATACCTCTCGACGTCATTTGGGTCGCATTGAATGCGAGAGAGCTGGGAAAGTGTCCTCGCTCCAGTACGGCGTTCATGCTGAAACGCATCGCCAAAGTCCTTGTAACTGGCCATCGTCACCGGAGACGTCTTTCCACGGACGCAAGCCAGCATACATGCTTCTGGAGTATCCACAATATATGCAGCAAGCGGCGTGAAGCAGTGGCGGAGATTTCCAGCGGGATCAGACATCATTCGTCCAATTCGGGCAGCGACTTTGAGGGGTTGAAGAACTATGTCAAGACACTCGTGAAAGAGGCGAGCCTCCAATACAGAACATATCCGATGCATGGGGTGGATAAATTCAACGACGGGCATAAGAGCATTGAGCAAGAAGGCATGTGAAGACGCTTTGTTCCGCACGGCCATCTTAATGTTTGCGAGGCTGATAAGAAGCAGGTGAGCGACTTTTCCACCGCACATATTCGTTATATGAGTTTTGTCGGACGAAAGGATTACGCCGCACAACGTAGCGCCCGGTGGGAGTTTGGACTGGATGAAATCAGTGCAAGTAGACTGGGATCGTAATGTCCTACCTGCATCCGCCATGCCACGTCCCCGCTCATCCATTCACTAAACTCCCTGACGACCCTCTCAGCACTTGTAAAAACTCGGAATGGAGTGTACATCATATGATCTGCATAGTACGGATGGTTGAACAGTGCTTCGATGCACTCGAGAGAGTCACGAAAGTATAGAATAGCTGGACTCTTCGTAGGATAGGACGTTGCGATGATCCTGTAGTTCCAGCGTGGCACGGTTGGAAGTAATTCTATTCGGCTTCGCAGTTCCTTGGCAGTCCAGAACGAAAGCGGCAGAGTGCGTACCTGAGAACCAACCGATTAATGGAATATATCGAGAGTAGAACCGGTGACGCGGACATACTGAGCCCAATGATAGAAATTCATCTATCTTCGCCATGCTCATTTTTGATTGCAGAAGGAAGTTGGCCATTTCCCAATCATTGAGGCCAGAGAAGGGATAATATAAATTAGTACGACGGAAGGAGGAGAATGGATCCAATTCAAAACGCTTAAGAAACGTTTCGCCGGTGTCGAAGACCTCCCCTGCACTGGAGAAGGGCTGGATTTGACGGCCTTGTCCTAATTCAGCAAGGAGAGCAGCGGATTCAGCTACGGATGGATTCCAGATTCCTTCCTCCCCATCGAAGTCGGAATCACCGAAGGGGACAAATGTATCGATGGCATCGTGGACAGGCTGAACGACATCGAAACCGTCGCAAGCGGGCAGATCGTGAAAACCGTCTAGTGACGGAGAGGAGTTGGGCGTACTACCGACAGTCAACGATGAGGAATGAAGGGAGAGCCCGAGTCGTTCTCGCTGCCAAGCATGGCACTTGGATTTCGGCTGCGCAAGGTGAGCGGCAACCCTTCGGGCGGACGAGAAGCTCTTGAGACACTGTGGGCAGTTGGGCATTCTGATCTGTGGGAGACGATACGCAGTAGACGACAATGCGACTTACAAGGAATAAAACGAGACCCTACGTATCAATGTATCCGCCGTCGAACTGTACACGTCAAGTTTCGAGTCTATGCAAGCCGGCTCTACCACGTGAACGGTTAACAATTTTGACGATCATTAGATAAAAAAAACTCACTCAGAGAAAGGTCACCATGGCCTCGATGACAACACGAGTCGATCTTGGGGATAAAGTCAGCATCGATTTCCTTGAGACTTACGCACAATTAGATCGGTTTGTCGGAACTTGATTAGTTGGGCGCACGACATTGAACCGTTCTGTTCCGAAACTGAAATGAGGCAAGTCGAAGAGTTGGCGCGAGGTGAGTGGTCGTATCCGTGATTGAAGCGAATATGTGTGATGAGTTGAGTCAAAGCGACGGTGGCGTGTGTGTCAGCAACTTGATCAAACTTGATATCGAAGGTTTTGGACGCTTCCACCTCCAAATTCCCAACATTTCCGCCGTCGCTCTTTATTTCCTTCGACCTCATGTCACGCTCACCTGTTTTGAGTGATCTTCCAGTGGAGGACGACGACCCCCGAGTTGACCAGGCGAAGAGTCAAAGTGAACTAGGCATTGTAGTTCGCTCTGGTGCCCTCAGTATGCGAGTTGCTTCAGACGCGTCTGCCAGTGACCCCGAAAATCCTAGCACTGACTCTACATCGAATCCACACTCTCCAGTGCAGCGGAGCATCTCTAGCAATGTAGTCCTCCCAAAAGGGACACCCTCAGCTATTGGTGCATTGAGACTACGCAAGTCTGCCGTATTCCAGTCTTACAGTACTCCCTTTCGAAATCGCAACCTCAATTTCGTCTCCCCAAAAACAAACAGTACTCCCGCAAAAGCGGTAAGTGGTGAAGTGTCTTGACGGAATATGAGACTCATTCAAATGTACTTACGCATCGCCTCGGTTGGCGCTCTGGCTGGTCGGCATACCTGCAGGTCGATGACGAGGGCTCGGACATTGAGCTTGAACGAGAGGAGGCCAATTTCGTCCTTGAAGCTGCGCGTGCCCAACGCAACGTGTGTATCCTTGAACAGCAGCTCGCTGCTGCGAAGGTTGATGAGACGATTGCACTTGGTAACCTATACCGGTTTAGAGCCCAGACGGCCGAGCGTAAGCTCGAGGATGCTAATATTGATGTTGGACGCATTCGCCACGACATACGCAAGAGTGGCGTCGTATTGCACCACCCACGCAAGCGTCGCCGAGCTTCTTTCACCGAAAGCACAGTCGCATGTACGTACGTCCGCTTGATTGCTATACTCCTCTGACACTTGCATGAAAAGTTCACTCTACTTCTCCCAGTGCCTAGATGGCATTCATTCGTCACATTTGACATACCTACGCTCCCCGCTGTTTTATGTCTCCTGAGCGTGATATGTCTTGTTTTGTACTTCGTGTGTCACTACTTGTGAAGCAATACGATCCCGCCCTTTCGCTCGTACTCTTATCGTTCAGTCCGTAAATTTTTCGCCAACCGCTATGTATAAGTTCTAGTGTGAACACAGAAGATATCAAGTTCTGCAGACGGTGGGGATCGAGTGATCACAAATTTATCACAAGGTTTGTTCGAATGCGTCTCCTTACTCTGTCATAGTAACGCGCCCGATGACAAAACTACTGCATGAATTAGACGACAACTGGTGACTGTGTAATGCAATCAAATGGCACCACTCACCGTCATCATTCCGGAAATGAAACTGGCTGATGAAGCCGGGCCAAGACGAGTCCTCCCACCCGAGAAAGTCACCGGTGGCCACTAGCCTGGCTGCAAATGCGGGTGTGATCCTGGGTGTGCTGGCTGGCTGAGCCTCATGTCACCGCGTATAAACAGTCCTTACCACTGTAAAAGGTATTCCGAGAGCAACTTACGACTTATCAGCCAACTGTTGAGTGTTGGCTACCATGACGATACCAGCGATCGGTAGCCGGCACGTCCACGGACAACCACTTATACTCCAGACTGTAGCATTCGTCCGTTGCAGCAGTGGCTTGCGTGACAAGAAACTAAATGGAGGGAAATACGTTATTACGGCGGACCGAGAGTCACTGACCATTTTTTGAACTCGGCCGCATGCTATGTCTGCTTGCTCTCGCAATTCACCTGGTAATCCACGAGAAAGTCGCACAGGAGTGATAATGATTGAATGTTGCGCGGGAGTTGGGATGTAGCCACCATAGGCATCTGTGTAGCTCTGGAAGCTCTGTACCGACCTGTACGACACTGTGAGACTGCGTCGCTTATGTGGCTGTGCTAACTGGGTGGACTGTGTGACGCTGGGTGACTGTGCCACTGAGTCACTGAGTCGCTGTGCCACTGAGTCACTGAGTCACTGTGCCACTGAGTCACTGTCACAGTGTGATGCTGTCACCGCGCTGTGGATGCCTGTGCTGAATTGTGACGCTGGGTGACTGTGCTACTGATCCTAAGACCTCAGGCCTCATCATTGTCAACCCACACAAGTACGTCTCTTCAAACGCTGACTCTGTCCTCCACAAGTATTCTGCAGAGTATCGGGACAACTCTCCTGGAAAATCTCGCCTGTGCCCCCACGTATTCCAACTCGTCAGCGATGCTTATACCACATGCGGCGCACGGCACAGGGCCAGTCCATTCTTTTCAGTGGCGAAACCACAAGAGGAAAGTCTGAGAACAGACGTCTTGCCACCAAAACCTTCCTCGAACTCTCCGTCTCGAATCCTGGAAAGAAAGGTGCAAAACTCTCCATCGAAACGTTTGGAAATGCGCGCACCCTCTTTAATCCGAACGCTTCTCGGTTTGGCAAGTACACTGAATTGCAGTTCACCGAGAGAGGTCGCCAGTGTGACATAAAGACGCTCAATTACTATCTTGAAAGAAACAGAGTCGCTGCTGTTCCTTCAGGCGAACGCAACTTCCATATCTTTACTATCTTATCGCAGGCGCATCCCCTGAGGTAAGACGGCATCTTCATCTGCGAGACAAGGCTCACTATAGGTATCTCGGACAGCGTAGCGCAGGTGCTCGTCGCAATGCTGTCAGGGCTGACGATGCACACCGATTCGAACAATTCAAAGTAGCATTGAAAACCGTCGGTCTCTCCAAACGACACGTCGTACAGGCATGTCAAGTCGTCGCTGCCATCCTCCACCTCTGCAACCCCGAATTCATAATCGACTGCTCGAGAGATGTCGACGCCGCAGTCGTGCGCAACGTCGATACCCTTGCCCTCGTACCAGAGTCTCTGGGCGTCCAACCTTCTGCACTCGAGAACGCATTGTCCTACAAGTTACATTGGTCAAGAAGGAACTCTGCACTGTCTTCCTCGACCCAGACGGAGCATCTGAAATGACCTCGCCAAAACACTCTACTCCCTCCTTTCCGCACGGCTCAACAAGCACATCAACCAACGTCTCTGCAGAGACGACTTCGAAACTTTCATCGGCTTATTCGATCTCCCCAGTCCACAGAACATGACAGGCAGATCCAACTCACTCGACCAGTTCTGCATCAACTTCGCCAATGAACGATTACACCATTTCATTCAGCAACGTCTCTTCGAAGCGCACGTCGACGAATACCAATCCGAGGGTATATCCAAATATGTCCCCCTCCCCCCCCCCCTCCCCCCGATTTCTTACTTCGATAACTCAGAATGCGTCCGACTCTTTCAGAACAGACCTGGTGGTCTCACTCATATCATGGATGGTCAAGCTCGCCGGTCCCATAAGAAGACAGACCGCACGATGGTGGAAGCTTCCGCCAAACGATAGGGCAACCGTTCTTCCTTCAAGTCGGGAGGTGGCGTGGATAGGTCGGGCTTTCCGACGTTCACAATCTGCCATTTCAATGGACCAGTGGCGTATTCCTCTAAGGCTTTTTTGGAACGCAACCTCGATGCTCTCAACCCCGATTTCGTGGCTCTCCTTCGTGGTACGGCAGTTGGTGCTGGCATTGCAGATGGAGGAGAAGGAGCGGGGTCCGTCAATCCGTTTGCCAAAGGTCTCTTTTTCAGGAAAAGCTCATCCAGGACATGATAGTTTTCACACGACAACCTGTAAAGCCTATGCGGGCGCCTTCTACAAGATGGAAAAGTAGCAATCATCGTGTGCCGCACGACAACACCGCCGCTGGCACAACTCCCACCATCACTGAAGAAGAGTGCGAGGATGAGGACGTCGCCGCGCCCCAAAACACAGGTACACCCTACATCGCGGGCGAATTCTGCGCCGCCCTCGACACACTCTTTGATACATTGTGAGAGACAGAATTGGTTCGTTTTCTGCATCAACCCGAATGACCCAACTCCTGAACCAGCTCGAGGGACGATCAGTCAAGGGACAGGTTCGCAGTGCAGGGTTGGTTGAGGTTGTCAAGTGGAATGTGTGCGGGTTTGGGGTCAGCGAGGCTCCAGAGGAATTTCGTCAGCAGTACAGGGATCCGATGTGCAAGGTGGCAGAGGCAGGAGTCCGGCAGAACAAATTGAAAGGATGAGGGTGGCTTTGGGCCTTGGAGAGACTGATGTAGCTTTGGGGCGGCACAAGGTAAGAACCCCCCACTTCGCCGGAGGCAAGCTCATTGTACGCACGCAGGTCTTCCTTTCACGAGCCGCCTTCCATGCAATGCGGATGCGCGAGGCTGAGGTCGAAGCCGGTCTCTATGTTCGACCCGGCAGTGATCCATACGCCCCTTATTTGACTCCCTCTGCAGCTGGAGTCGACGAACACACGTATGCGAATATGTATGGTGATCAGGCCCCGCCGTTGGTCAGGGCTCGTCCTTCCATAGGAATACGACGAAGAGTATGACGAAGCGAAGACGGTACGGAGTGACGAGTTCGATGGCAGGAGTCGATTGACGGGCGATCGGGACGATTCAAATTCGAACTATGGCACCGAGTCATACGCCCCCTCTCGTAATATGTTCCAACATGTGGATGAGGAGGGATTGATGGCGAAAGGAGCCGCTACCCGGGGAGACCATGGAGGGCGAGACCACTGAAACTGTCAAGGAGACATCTGCACGGAGACGATGGGTTCTCCTTTACTGGATGCTAACCTGGTGGATGCTGTCTCCCTTCTTGAAGTGGTTTGGACGCATGAAACGCGAAGACGTATGGCAAGCGTGGAGGGAAGAATTTTCGCTGAACATGATCATCTGGCTTACATGTGCCTGTGCGGTATTCGTGATTGCCCTGTTGGGGTTGACCATTTGTCCTATGCAGCACGTCTGAGCTTGCCTCATATTCTTACCAGAATAATCCGAACAACGTCTATATGTCGGCCGGGGAGAGGTCTTTGACTTGACGCAGGGAGCAGCGACACATCAGCGTGTCATCAGCATTGTGTCCACCAAGTCAGTCCTGCAGCATGGCTGTGGACACGATTTTCCCTGTGCAGGTGTGTTAGGTCGTATCTCATAGCGAAGTTTCCCCTCTGACAGGACAACGAGTGCCCCGTGTAATGGTGTCTCCCAGACTGTGAGTCCGGTGACGCTCAACTGCGCCAACAACATGCATTTATCAAACGCCGCGTGCGTGGTATCGTATGGTGTCATATGTGTGTAGTGGGAGAGTGTATCCCTGCAGCTCTGTGGCAATGTGCCCGGCTGTAAACTCATGTAGTTAATGAGGTAATGTGCCGCTGTGAGTCTGTGAAGACTGTGACAGACTGTGTGGCACTGTGTGTCGCTGGGTGACTGTGCTACTGTCGAGCTGTTGTACTGTAATGCTGTAATCATGCTGTAATATACTGTGGTGGCTGTGGCAGCTGTCCGAAAAAGACGGTTTTGCTGATGTTGGGCTTGGCTTCTGAGGGCTCGCGGCCTGGGGAAACCTCAGGCCAGGCCATGAGCCCCCAGAAGCCCCATATGAGGGCCCAGCTCGGCCCAAAAGCTGGGGCTTTCGGCTTGGGCCATGGCTTACCAGTGCAAAGAGGATATTTAAGTACGAAATAATTCTACATGAGCTGTACTTAGTGGAGACCATCTATGAAACTGGGGGAGGTGATAGAGGGCATCAAGGAGAGTTGGGTTAATGAAGAATTAGAAGAAAACAGCACACTCACTCCTGAGATATTCCAAATTTCATCCTGCAGGACCTTCATCCAGAAAAAAGGCAATATCTCCAGATGCACTGGGTCAATAGTGACACAAAAAGTACCGGAAGGAAGGCCTAGTCGAGTAGAATCACATCCTACAAAATCGAGAGGTTCAGCACAACCCTTCCGGAGAAAAGGTGGTACAAGTACAGAGGCAGGAGGAGGGGTAGTGCATTGAGGTACAACCACTCAGCAAAATTCCGCGAAACCTTAGGAAGTGGTAGAGGGCGTCGAGAGGAGATGGGAAAACAAAGAAATAAGAAAAAAGACGCACCCCATGCCAAGTTATGACAAAATTCGTTGTACAGTACCTTCCACCAGAAAATGGGCAATATCTCCAGATGCAAATACAACAAAAAATATACCGTTGGAAAGGTCTCATCAAGTAGTCCTAGGCCTGCAATTTGCGAGAGATTTGGCATGACAGTTCGCGAGAAAAGGTGCATTCGAGTTTGGGGGTAGGGGGAGAAGGTGGGTTTACCTAAAGGTTGCTTGATGTCAGCCACAGAGAGTGAAAATAACACATCTTCGAAGCCAAACGAGGCTCGAGATATTGTCCAACAAGCATCTATAGCAGTGGAGACATAATATTCCGAGTCTTCTGCATGTCTATCTGTGTCCAGTAACTCGTCTGCTGCAGGAATCTAGTACCATATTAAGTAACTACTGCACAGCCACTAAAGCCCTGGCTTGAAGGCTTGGCCTGGCTTTTGAGGGCTTGGCTCGGGCTTTGCCAAAACCCAGGCCGGGCCCAAAGCCCCCACAAGCTGACCTTAGGGCCCGGCCTGGGCTCGGCCTAGGAGGGCTTGGCTTGGCTCGGCTTGGGGCTTGAGGCCGGGCTCAGCAAATCACTACATGTAGTCAGATTAGTCACAACATATGAGTAGCCCATGCACTGTAGGGAGAGCAAGCTCCCTACTAGGTGATCTTCATTATTTCCTTGTTTCTACTTTACTTTTTTGTTACTATACTTTTCCTTTAGTCCCTACTTAGTATTTCAAGTATTGTGTGGTCGTGTTGTGGCTTATGTAAGCCACTCATGACCTCGAGTACCTTGACTTTCCTACGTGCAGTGCCGTTCCTGTAGTGCCTCCCCCCCTCTGCTGAACTCCACCTCGGTTCCTTCATCAAATGGAGCCACGCCTTGGTGGGTTCATCTGCGCCACCATCCTCCTCCTCCCCTTCAACCTGCCACGTGGAATCGCCGTTGTGCACACTGCAACACGTTGTTGCTGTCCACGGAGAGTGACAGCTTCTGCTGTGGTAATGGATCACGAGCATTGCCTTCCTTGCATGCTCTTCCACCCTGCCTCCAAAGCTTACTTGGAAATCCACATCATGCCCATCATCTCATGGAGTATAGTCGGGTAATCAATAATCTCTTCACCTTTGCAGGCATTGGGGTCACCGGAACTTTTCAACAGTTCTCCACCAGAGGTCATGATGGACCACCCTCTGTTGCCATCACAGGGTGAACATATCATCTTCTTCGTGATATGGAATATACTGATCACTCTATCCATTGGTTTCTTTATGATGAGTCACTATGCAGTCAAAAAGCACTGCAATTCAGTGCACACAGTTTTGTCGTTCAGGCTGTTGCCGATGACCTTCGATCCATCAATCCATATGTCACTCACTTACAGCACTTCCGTGCCACCCCACATAGCCATCGCTGTATCTTAGAGCTGCAGGACTTCAGCAGCAACTCCGATTTCGCAGCTGTAATGCATGCCTCTAACTCTACTACTATTAATCCACGCTCAGTCCTGATTCGCCAACACGGTCACCGATGACCGGAGTTCATCAACATCCTCTCCTGTCACTACGTGCTTCTTTTCGATCATGGAGACATAGGATGGGGCGTATCCATCATAGCTGGCATTCCTTCGCTCTCTCAAATTGATTGGTACCGCAGTCGCCTCCTTGCCAATGATGACAATCGCTTCTTGGCATTTGGGCATCTTTGTTGCGAGTACGTTGTGGACATGTATTCTCGCACTGAAGAACAACAACTGGCATACATCAACAGAGAGCGACATTTTCATGCAGAACAGGTTCGTGATCAACAACAACGTGAAGGACAACATGACGATGAAGACATTGATCCCCTGATTAAATTACCTGCAAGTTTTGTGGGCTCTCATGCATGGAGTTCTCAACAGGCGGCAGATGCCATGGCACTAGGGCGCAAATTTGGGCAACCCACCTTTTTCTGCACAATGACATTCAACCCTGAGTGGCTTGAAGTTTGAACTGCTCTGCTTCCAGGCCAGAGTGCGAGTGACGCACCTGTCATCATCGCACGGGTGTTCAAGTCCCACTTGGTGAGAATTCTCGCCATGCTGAGAATGGCATTTGGGCGGAAGGTTTATCTCATCAAGGTAGTCGAATTCCAAAAACGGGGTTTCCCCCATGCACACATTATCTTCAAGGTTAGCATCTTTGGCAACCGCTTTTGCTTCTTCTCCACACTCCTCCATAGGTAGACCCTGAACCTCCTTTCGAGGTGATCGATAGCATCATCAGTGCGGAGCTACCACGAAATGATCTGTCTCTACATCAAAAAGTGCAAAGGTATATGATTCATCACAGCAACCATTTATCACGTGCAGGAAGTCGGTGCAACCGAAATGGACATTGCATCTATGGATTCCTGCAATCACCTCGAGCAACTACAACCATTGACGATGCAGGTCATGTCCAGTGGCGCTGATGACAAGCTGAGGATCCATGGGTCATCCCTCACTGTCCTGTCCTTCTTGCCATTGCTGATTGCCACTTTCACTTCGAAGTCGCATATACTGCGAAGGTGTTCACCTACCTATATAAATATCTCTACAAGGGTCCTGACACCACCTTCTTTGCCTTCACCGATGAACCAGAAAGCCCTTCATGCCCTCCTCCTCCCAGTGAAATCACGGAGTACCAAAAAGCCCGCTACCTCTCAGCACCAGAAAGTGTCTGGCGAATTTTGTCTTTTGAGATAATGCGAAAGGAACCTGCTGTGGAGTGCTTGCCCGTCCACCTTCCAGGCTCCAATACACCTCAGTTCCGTCATCGCAATGGTATGCCATCCACCACGTCACAATTGGATCGTTACTTCCTTCGATCCGATGACTTGGCTCACCTTCGTTATGAAGAATACTACAAACAATACATTTTATATCCATATCGTGACAATGAGCCCATTCCCTCTCATACATTCCTTGAAAAACCTGCTCATGGCATTTGTCACAAGAAGGCACGTCGTCGCATATCATGTGACAAAGTTGTATGTGTGGAATCCATGTCCCCTAAATGCGGAGAAGTCTTCTATGTTCGAGCACTTCTGTTGCATCGACCTGCCCTCTCCTTCACTGATCTTCGTTGTATTGATGGACACGTGCTTCCCACCTTCCAACTAGCCGCATCTCACCTCGGTTTGTTTAATGACAAAAATGAAGGGCACTTCACAATGAAGGAAGCCGTCGAATCACTGCGAACACCTTCCCAACTGCGCTTTTTATTTACTCTTCTTCTTCTTGAAGGCTATCCCACAATTCCACTATGGGAAAAATTTTGGTGCGCCCTAGCCATCGATCACATCATCCACCTACAAGATGAGGACCTTGGACTACAACATACCTTGGGTGACATTTCTAATTTCCTTTCACTGTCACGAAGAAAAATAAGTGATTTCGGTCTCCCTAACCCCATTCAACAAACCAGAGAAGTGGCGGATGAGTTCAATTTCTTGCATCAGTACCATGCCACCTTTTTTGAAGAAAGCGAGCATCTGGTTGCACTATTGAATGACGAGCAATCCCGCATTTTCGACACCATTCATCGCAGCATCTTTTCCCATGACAGCGATTGCACAATGTTCTTCATAGAAGGTCGTCCAGGTCGCGGCAAAACATTCTTGATCAAGGCCCTCACAGCTGTCCTTCGTCGTGACTCCCACATTGTGCTCATCGTAGGTTCCAGTGCACTTTCTGCTACTGCTTACCAGCGTGGCTGCACTGCCCATTTCCTGTTTGGCATTCCTGTCACTGATGACAACACCAACCTGGTGTTATGATATGTACTCTTTTCTTTTCTTTTTTTCATCTTATCTAATCTCTCTTATCTTATCCTGAGATCTTATCAGATCTTATCTCGTCTTATCTCTCCTCTTATCTATGGACTCACCCAGACCTTGGCCATGTGCTTGCCGTGTGGCTCAGGCCTAGGCTGGTCTGGACCATGATGTCATAGTGATGTCACTGTCATGTCATGCCTTATGTCTTCCTCATGTATGCCTCACCTCTACCTCATGTACAGTAGTATATATACCCAACACAATAGCCCAGCTAGCCCCAAGCTAGTTCATTTGGGTTTCGTCCCTACTTGCTTCTAAGTCCTCCTCTAGCCTCTCATCTCTGTCCTCATGTTCGTCTTCGTCTAGCTTCGGTGTAGCGAGCCCGTGACTTCGAGTCTAGGGTCATAACACCTGGTGTCTTCCATTTCCCTATGCTCTGCACATGTGGATCTCATCTGCAATGCAACCCTCATCATATGGGATGAACTACCTATGGCAAACAAAGCCGCTGTGAGTCTATGGCGAAAACACCAAAAAACCCAACACAAAGACAATTGCTGAGTCGGTGGTTTACCTTTGCAGACTTTGGCTCGAGGGATCAGTTACAACGAAGTGGGGGAGGGGTTCTGCACACCTAGACGACTAGGGCAGAAGAAGAGGTGCTCCTGACGAGAGGGGAGCAGGGGGAGACTAAGAAAAAGCGAAGTTATATAGGCTACTCGGAGCCCAGAAGCGATGTAAGATGATGAAGAATAACAGTAAATAGACCCTTAATGGAGCCTCAGATACTGCAAGAATAAAGATGATGAAGGAGAGCCTTAAAGCGACGACAATAAGGCAGATAATGACGATAAAGATTGGGCAATAGTCTCTCTACAAAGGGGACAGTATCCTATGCAGGGGGGCTACTTGCTTTTGCTTGCTGCGACGTATTGGTACTTATATACAAAAAGTAGTGCAGCCTGAAGTAAATAGAGGGAAACACTTTGTAAGGGGTTTGTAAGCGATTGGTAAGAGGATTGGTAAAGGATTGGTAAGGCCGAGCAAGGCTGAGTAAGGGCAGTAAGCGATTGGTAAGTAAAATCAGTCAGCATGACGAAGAATATCACAAATCATTTGAAATAGAATGAGTCATTAAGGAACAGATGAATCATGCGACAGAAAGGGGATGAGTAAGTGCACTGGTCACTGCTGAATAAGGGGGTATGACTGCAAATGAGTCACTCTGACTCCTAGATCTGAGATCCAGATTCATTGGGGCAATATGCTGCACGTCTGAAAGAAGAACTGTGGGGATTTCTGCCAGGGGCCAATTTTGGGGGTCTCCAGGGTAGTCAGGGCTTAGGATTTTGCAACTTTCCCCCCTCTCTCCTCTCTGCAAAGTGATCTGTACCAGGTGCAACTAGTGCTCTGGAGGGCATGAGGAGGAGGAGGGGCCATCTTCTCCAATGAGGGCAGGGAGAAGTGCCTCAAAATCGTCATGAATGCGATCAGATAGTGTAGATGATAGTAATTGGTACTGGAGCTGTTGCAATTTTGGGAGAATGAAAGACGAGATTGAGAGATAGACGTTGCAGGGGGCAGGAAGGAAAAATCCATAATCCTTTTCAACTGGAGAGACCGAAACAACTACATAAGACCTCTCAAGCCTGACAACAGACTTGAGGCGACCAAAGAATGTCTTCCTCGATGTCAGACTGACGAGAAGAATGTGCTGTCCCAAAGCAATAGGATGGGAGGTCATGGATGAGGGAGGGATGAACCAGGAGGCTTCGGGGCGAGAGCTAGTGGGGATTCCTGGCAAGTACTCGTAGTTATTCTCCCTAGCAAAGGACACGAGCGAAGAGACGGTTGAGGAGGTGGCCATTACGATAAATATTGGCGAAATGGGCGTTCGTTGGTAGAAATGATGCAGAAAATCGTGGAGTGCGCGGATTGTTACCAAATTTGGTAGGCAGGATGGCGTGGTCGAGAGCTTCCTGTGAGCGTGGGAATGGTGTCGATATCTTTAGAATTGACGGAGATATTCGAAAAATCGGAATGCCATAAACTAGCGCTCAAAAAGTTTTTTCGGGCACTTGAGCGGTTTCTTCCCTAATGTTGATGATGGTTCTCGTGTGATGGATGACTGCTGGCAATATCAGTCATTCTTCGCATTAGGGCTAGGCTTCTCTGCTCTTCATTATTCAGCTTCTGAGTTCATGCTCACGTCGCCAAACACCTTTGGTGCGTGACACCACGTGGGAATGTGTACATACGTTGTGCTGCAACATAATGCAATGAAGCGACCTCCCCTTCGGAGGCAAACCCTTCTTTGGTTGTGGCGACTTCTGTCAAGTAGCTCCCGTGGTTGCAGGTAGTGGCAAAATGGCAACACTGGCCGCTTCTGTTAAAAGCTCCCCACTGTGGCACAGAATGAGTATCTCCACCCTCCATGTCCCAATCCGAACAAGCACTGATGCCGAATTCACGAAATTCATTGATGACCTCAGAGAAAATTGCTCCTCTACTCATGAGCACCTGCCCCTACTTTCTTCAACCACCAATGTCGATGATGCCCTTGCTTTTCTCTTTCCCCCTGACATTCTTTGTGACCCAAATGCCTGCCTCGACTGTGCATTTATATCTCCTTGAAATGTCTTTGTGGATGTCTTCAATGAAAACATGTTGAATGCCCTCCCTGGGGAACCCTGTATGATTTCACCATGCATTGCAATTCTTTCCTTTTTTTTCACTGTCATAACACAGATCACTTATTCAGCTCTGATGCACTCAAAGAATGCGACCAAGTGCCTCCCGACACTCCGGAGGAAACCCCCGATTACCTCAGTTTTCTCTGCCATCCCGGCATTCCCCCGCACCAACTGGACTTGAAGGTTGGTGCCATTTGCGCCATACAGCGCAATCTCTCCGTCGACAAAGGCTTGGTACACAATGCACGTGTGCGAGTCACTGCAATACATCGCCACTTCATTGAGGTGCAGCTGCCCAATCAACTCGAGACACACTGCATCCCCTGCATTTCCTTTACCTTCAATCCACCCTCTTCCGATTGGACCATTATGCATAAACAATTCCCTCTCTGCCTCGCATATGCCACTACATTCAACGGGTGTCAGAGCTTAACGCTGGAGCGATCCGTCGTCGACCTTCGTATTGACCCCTTTTCCCATGGACAATTGCAAACTTGGATAGAAACAACGTAAACAAATTAACTGTTGAGGGGCAGCACCGTACTGGGAGACATCGATGTCGAATGCACGATTTTGATCGACATCAAGATTGGAATGGCAAACCCTTCCCACGGTGATGAATGCAGGGAATGGCATTTGAGAGTCACATTCGGCAGCCATCAAAGGCATGGCCACAAAGTCCTGCATAAGAAATAAGCATTGACCAATGCAGGGGAAGAAGAAGAAGCACATCCATTGCAAACAGCTGCAAAACGGGATCTGAGGCATCGACATTAGATCCTGCAGTTGTCTGTGCAATGACACGTGCGATGCCACTGTATGGCCCATCCTCCAGTGGTGCAGGGTCTCCACCGAAGGTGAAGAAATCGACGGTGAGATCACCGGAAGGCAGAGGTAAAAATCCGTTGTGCTTCCAAAAGGTCTTGCCTTGGGCATAGGTGAATGCACGGCCATTTCGAATGCCAACCATGCCATGAACATTACAGCAGGACGCCATGACTGTAAGTGAGAAGCTGTAAACATGAAGAGGGGCACACAGAGGGAGGTGCTACCTATCTGTGATGATGCCATGCATGACATCTGGACTGAGGGCGGGTCACACTGTTTTGCATACAATAGCCAATGAAAATGCCGATCGGTATCAGGTGAGGATGCGAACCAACAGCGAACCCCCCTCTGTAGGGGAGGAGTGATGTGGAGACGACGCAAAGATGACAGCAGACAGCGTCACCCATGACTCATACTGTCACACATGCACAAACACCTTAGTAAGGCAGATAGGAGCTGATGGAAAGGGTCACGTGGGTGGACACATCCGATGGGATCTCCTCCTTACAGTATCTGATAATAACAAGACGAGCCACTATAGACGAGAGGATGGAAATCCGAGCCCGAAGACTTCGGAAGATCATTCCTCCTTTATCGGACACCCTCTAGACGTTATCTCAGCCATTCCTGGGGCTGATAGGGCGCGTTTTAGTCTTTTCCCTGCTCTCTGACTCCCTACCAAGCACCTCAAGCCCCCTTGGGTCGAACTGACCCCTCTCTTTCACTGTAGGAGACTCAGGTATATCCCCCAGGTCTCCCATCTACCAACTTTACAGCGCCAAACTGCCAACACATATGGACAGCCTGTGGCGGGCCCATTGAATTAACAGACCCTTCAGTCACCACTAGTCCTGAAACTGGGACACCTGACATGTACATTTAAACAACTTTCATTGAATGTTCATCAATGGTTCATTAAACATGGTTCAGTAAAAGTGCATCAAAGATTTATCAGGGAATTGTAAATGGTTAGAATCTGGCTAAGGATGCTGGAAATTCATGACATGTTTATCAAAGAATTATCAAAGGGTCACTAAATGTTCATTGAAATAGAATGAGTCATTACCTTGCTTGTCAAGGTTTCTCTCACCCCCATAATCATGGGAACGCAACTTACCACGGAAAAACCTTCCTTTTTTGGTGACCAATTGCCTTTTTTGTTATTTCCTTTTCTGTGTCAACTCACCGGCAGTTGCCGACACGACACACATGGTGACTTGACTGCGGTGCAATGTTCATGATTGAACGCATTGCAAATGCAATCCAAGTTCCAACCAACACAAACACGTCAAGTGTCAAGCAAGGTTTTTGCCGACGCAAGTCGGCATTCACGAGTTGAGGAATGGATGAATAATGCGACAGAAAGGAGGATGAGTAAGCGCACTGGTCACTGCTGAATAAGGGGGTATGACTGCAAATGAGTCATTCTGACTCCTAGTGAGATCTAGATCTATTGGGGCAATTTGCTGCATGTCCGAAAGAAGAACTGTGGGGATTTCTGCCAGGGGCCATTTTTGGAGGTCTCCAGAGGAGTCAGGGCTTAGGATTTTGCAACATTCCCCCTCTCCTCCTCTCTGCAAAGTGACCTGTATGAGGTGCAACTAGTGTTCTGGAGGGCATGAGGAGGAGGAGGGGCCATCTTCTCCAATGAGAGCAGGGAGAAGTGCCTCAAAATCATCATGAATGCGATCAGATAGTGTAGACGATAGTAATTGGTACTGGAACTGTTGCAATTTTGGGAGAACGAAAAATGAGATTGAGAGATAGACATTGCAGGGGGCAGGAAGGGAAAATCCATAATCCTTTTTGACTGGAGAGACTGAAACAACTACATAAGACCTTTCAAGCCTGATGACAGACTTGAGGTGACCAAAGAACGTCTTCCTTGATGTCAAACTGACAAGGAGAACTTGCTGTCCCAAAGTGATAGGATGGGAGGTCTTGGACGAGGGAGGGATGAACTGGGAGGCTTCAGGGCAAGAGCTAGTGGGGATTCCTGGCAAGTACTCGTAGTTATTCTCCCTGGCAAAGGACACAAGTGAAGAGACAGTTGAGGAGGCAGCCATTACGATAAATATTGGTGAAATGGGCATTCATTGGTAGAAATGATGCAGAAAATCATGGAGTGCACAGATCGTCACCAAATTTGGTAGGCAGGATGGCGTGGTCGAGAGCTTCCTGTGAGCATGTGAATGATGTCGATATCTTTAGAATGACTGAGATATTCAAAAAATTGGAATACCATAAACTGGAGCTCAAAAACTTTTTCAGGTGCTTGGAGGGTTTCTTCCCTAATGTTAAGGACTGTTCTTGTGCAATGGATGACTGCTGTCCATATCAGTCATTCTTTGCATTAGGGCTAGGCTTCTCCATTCTTCATTATTCAGCTTCTGAGTCCATGCTCACCTTGCCAAACACTTTTGGTACATGACACCGCCACTAGGCAGGTGAATATGGCGGCTCTGACAGGCTATGAAGGCTAGTAAAGCCTGGGACTTGAAGGGCAGTGGTTTACACTCAGGAAATTGGCAGGAATGCCCCCAAAACACTGCAGAACTTTTGAAGTGGGAGAAAGACTCAAAGAAGCAGGGGAATCTTGAAGGGGCAGCTCTGGGGACTTGATGTAGGCTCTGGGAAATCAAAGCAGACTCTGTGGGCTCAGTAAAGACTCATAGGACTTGAAAATACTCCACTCTGGGGACTCTGGGACACTCAGAAACACAGATGGTGGTGCCAAAAGGTGGGTATTTTTTTTTCCAAGTAGGGCAGCAATACTTGTAACATAAAGGTGGTGGTAGCTATGTGAAAATCAGTGATTTTCAGAGCTGTCAATTGTCCAAAAAAAAAGACAGAAAAGGTCTGACATATGGTAAATCACATGCACCACACTCAGGGAAGGAAAAGTGAAGTGAAACTGACCAGAAAAATATGTAAGTAAGGAAAGAGGGTATGGATGACATGCCTGGACAGCAAGGAAGTGCAATGAAAGCTGCAGAAACTTTGAGAGATGAAACATGGGGTCTGGAAGTGGAATGGCAGTGGAATATACATCAGTACTGGCAGTGGGCCACAGGATTGACACCTGACACTTCTGAAAGCGTTTCCGACAGCCAATGGAAGGGTTTCACATGTCCAGGGGCTGAGGAAGTCAGAACAGACAATGCTAGGCCCTCTGCATGGAACCTGGAAGTGAAGGGGGATTTTCATGGCAGAGATAGGGGCTTATGAGGCAGTGGGAAGGCACAAGGGTGGGAAGAGATATTTTCAGATGGCAGAGGCAGTCCTTCTGGCTGTATTGGTGGTGGAAAGGCAGCAGAATCCCATAGATGACAACAGGGATGATTAGAGAAGTCATAGAGGTTGGGAATTGTTGCAATATGGCAGTCTTAGGCCCTGAGGACTGTTGGAGCATTGTGGCAGTGAAGGAATACCAAAAAGTGGCAGGTTTCAGCCCTAGGGAGTGTACACTCCCTACAATGGTTCCCAAGTTGAGGGGGTCAAAGTCCAAAGGTCCAAAGGGATGTTACATCAGAGTTTGAAGGGGAGTTGAGTCAGAGTTAGGCACCAGGGGTCCAGGATATGTGTGTTATCTGTGGATGGTGGTCATACAATGGGGAGACACTACCCATTGGCCTCAGCTTATGTGCTGTGCCCTTGGATGGGGGGTAGGAGTCCTGAGACTTGGAGTGCTGAGTTGGCAACTCAGAGTAGGAGATTCAGAATTAGGAGAGTCAAGATGAGGGGACTCCTACTGTGGGCTGTACAACTATTGGTAAGGGAATGACTCAGTGAATCAGAGTTCAGAAGACCAGTCTACCAGTGGCAGGCACAGGTCTGACAAACCTGAAACAGTACTGGAACAAAGGCATGGGCTGATGTTCCAGAGTCTGAGTGTCAGACCAGAGTTCATACTACCTCCTTCTGGAGTTCACTGACTACTGGAGTTTTGGTATTAACAATGTCTGATATGCACAGATATGACATTTCCCCTCTTCAGTTGTGCAAAATCTCCATGTTCAATTTTGTGCAATAGCTCACTCTGTTTATCTGCAACCCATTCCATGCATCAAAACTGATGTCTCTCATATATATAAATCACAGAATCTACTGAATCAAAAGGACACCATCACTGATCTTCCCAATCCCCCTGAAACAAGAAGTGCTCCAACCATGAGGAGTTCCAGCAGGAAACCTGTCAATCAGCATCAGCAACCCACTCCACCAGCAACACAAGATCCTACAACTTCCTCTAGTACAAAATGCCAGATATCAACTTCAGTCTCTTCCACTATTTCTGATCACAGTGTGTTTCTATTCATCTACTGTTCTGTCCCAATCCATTCATCTTCATTTTACAGTGAAACAAGATGTGTATGTCCTGGTTCAGAGAATGTGGCAGTGTCAACAGAACCATCTACAGTTAATGCTGCCACAACTCAGACCAACATTGTGATGAGTGAAGACCTCACATAATTTCTTTACATTGTATTAGCTCTGCACATGGTCAAATAAAAATGTGCTTTCTCCAGATGATTGCTACTCACACAAAATCAAATGGTGTGAATTTGCATGAATCAAGTGGCTACCCTTACATGATACACCACTACAATGTGTGGTTATTATCATGCATTTATCACCTTTGCACTTTTGTGCACCACTCACAATATTTATGGTTGGTCAACAACATCTTGTGCATTTTCTAACTATGATATTTTGTGCAGATACTGACTCTGTCCATTGTTCTGATGCAATTTCATATTGATCTATCCCCTCCCCCATCCTTTCCCCACTCCCTCTCAATGCCACACCAAGCAAGATTAATCATCATTGTCAATGAAACTCATTCACATGCTTGTGACAGAGTCCATCTCATGGATTCTCCCCTGCCCCTCCATCCCCTCCAGCCTCCAGCCATTCCAGTGCATCAACTGTGAGTCCCAATCCATTCCACTCCCCATCTCCCTTGTATCACTGACCTTTCCCCCCAACAGACACTTATGATTCAGACACTTTGCACCCCAGGCCTCCAGGACCTGTGGAGACAAATACATTTTCTTCCTGTCTTACAACTTCCCCTTGTCCATTTCTCTCTTTCTCTATAGTGTCATCATATATCCTGAGGATGGACTCTTGTTTCTCAACAATGGTTCCCTCAACATCATGTCTTATTGGTTCACTATGGTAAAATCCATCCATTTTCATTCATTACCATCAAAAAAGGTGTGTCTTAGTTCACCCTGTCCCCTGCCTGTATGTTTATTTTCACACTTATCACAGACCATCTGGTTCAAATCCAATGGTTTTATTGCCTGATTGACTTGATTTCAGTAAGTTTTCAATATATTCTCCCCCATTGACCTTCGATTTACTCACCCATCTCATCTCTCAGGCTTGCCACATCCATATCACCCTATGAACTCATCAATAATGACCACCCCTCTCTGATCAAAGTCACATGCATCAATGGTCAGTTCAGTTTGCTCATTTCTCCCATTTCTTCCTGTTTCTAGCCTTCCAAAGATGTCTTTCCCATCATTTGCATGTCTACCCTACCCACCATCCCAGATTCACTTACCCCTTCAACCACCTTTCTATGCATGTGAACCTGCAACATGTCTCCAACAGCACTCCCTGCCCCACCCACCCGATGTTGGACAAAATATCTGTGGGTCTCTTTCATGAGGCAGCTCCTACTGAAACATCTGCCACTGATCCTCATCCCAATGTCTAAATATGTGTTACAATACATACTTGTTTTCTGTTCTTCCCCTTTTTTTGTCTTATCTAATCTCTCTTTATCCTATCCTGAGATCTTATCTGATCTTATCTCTTCTCTTATCTATGGACTCACCCGGACCTTGACCATGTGTTTGCCATGTAGCTTAGGCCTAGGCTAGTCTGGACCATGATGTCATGCCTTATGCTTTCCTCATGTATGCCTCACCTCAGCCTCATGTATCCTAGTATATATACCCATCCCAATGGCCCAGCTAGCCCCAAGCTAGTTCATTTGGGTTTCACCCTAAAGCAGCTTCTAAGTCCTCTGCCTGTTATGGAATGCACTGGAGCCTCAGGTCAGGGTGTGGATTTTCTTTCTTTTATCTTATCTCATCTTATCTTCCTCCTCCTTATCTTTATCTTATCCTTCTTTGTCTAATCTTTTATCTAATCTTCCTTATCTTATCTATCTTATCTATAGACTGTTCTAGACTGGCCTGGCCATTGGCAGCCATGTGGTCTCTGTCTAGGCTTGCCTGGACAGCTATGATGTCATAGTGATGTCATTATGATGTCATCATGATCTCATGCCTCATGTGTACCTCATGTATGCCTCATGTAGGCCTCATGTATGTAGGTATATAAGGACTGCCAATAGCCCAGCTAGCCCCCAAGCTAGTTCACTTGGGACTACCAGTTCCTAACTGTCTAGCTTGTCCCCTCCCTTGCTGTCACTCTCTTTGTTCATCCCCTCTTGCTCTTGCTGTTCTGGTGGCTGAGTGGACCTATGATGTCATTGTTGGGTTCTGTCACACTGCCCCCTCTCATTCTCTCTCATCTTCCCTTGTCTAGCTTCAGTATTGTGAGCCTGTGACTTTGTCATTAGGTTGTAACAATATGTTTCTTCTGCTTTCCTATCCTTCCAGTGGTGGCCCTCCTAGCCATGTTGATCAGGCAAGAATATAGTGGAAAGGACTTCACTGGGTCCAACAACAAGCTGATGGAGCTATTGGCAGTGCTCCAAATCCAAGACCCAGAAGAGGGTGGTAGGGATGCCTTCAATGCCTCTCATCTATGAGTTGCTATTTCAGGTGTGGAGCACAACATGGACTCATCAAGGGGATGGAGACATTGTAGATCTCACCAAAAGGTGTCTGGCCCTAATGATGCTCAGACAAGATGGAGCCTTCAAAGAGCCACAGGAGGTCACTCCAATGATAGCCAGGTTGGAGTACTGCATGCGCCTCACCTTCCTGAAAGAGATCCACCAATGCATGCATCTGGACCCAGATAGTGATGAGCAGGACCACATGTTGAGATGGACTGTTGAGGAGGGTTCTCCGGGACCAGGATGCCTTCTCTCACTTTGCCATGATACATGAGGGCAAGATCATCTTGAACAGGAGTGCACTGCAAGCATGGTTGAGAAGCTATGCCAAGCTTCAAAGCCTGTTGCTGTTGCAAGCACAGATGCTCAACACTCAGACCCAGCCCACTTGCAACTTGGTAGTCCTTGGCAAGCACATCTCCCTGCTCTGTCAGTACCTCAAGACAATGGCATTGACTAGGAAAGACAAGCTGATCCCTCATGCCCTAGATGCCATCACAAGTGACATTCTGGTGCAGGACCTGGCCTTGGCAAGACCCTTGTCAGAGGTGGCAGCCAATGCATGCTTCCCAGAGAAGCCAGAGGTGGTGGACCTGTAATGAAACCATCTCTTTCATTGTCAACTATGATCAACTCTTTGACTCCAAAGACCTGTCAACCATCATGACCATGCACAGCCTACCCATCCTGAACTTTGGTCTCACCATCAACTCTTGGTGACACATCCTGACTGCTTGGAAATGTAAGCTAGGTTATGCAGTGGAGGACATCATAGAAATGGACAGGGAAGACAATGTTGAAGCCTTGCAAGCAGGGCACAGTTGTTCTACAGGAAATTGAGTGTATGGCATCAGCATCAAAGCACCAGCTGGAGCTGCAGAGGACATCCTACCTGCATATATGAATGCAAGCATGGACTGACAAAGGCACTGTCAAGTACCCCTCAGTGGTCAGTCAACCTCATACAAGAAGGCCAGGTTGGCACCCCCACCTAACCCACCACCTGCACCTGCCATGGAGCAGAGAGAGCAGCCAGACAAATGACTGGTCACCTATTCTGCCCTGTCAACAGAGGAGATCCAAAGGGTGGCCAATGCCTAACCCAAGGCCCCCAACAAAACCCAGGGAGATAAAACAAGCACAATTTTTTGGGCTGCAAGATGGGGGGGAATGGGAGGCTGCCAAGCAACAACCACCAGTGCAATTGGCATGGAATGTGGTGAGTACTCCTTCCTGGGGAAAGTTTCACACACAGGTGCCCAATGTCAAACTGCTGAGCCTACCAAGGCAGACAAGCTGTCAGTGATGGTGGGCAAGGCCATTGCAGAGGTCACATTGGGCTATGCCCTCATGACTGCCATACATGATGAGCATGGGACTAGGTGTGACCTGGGGTGAGGGCCCACTTTCTGACTGTGGGAACACAACTCTTGTCCCATCAATCAGAAATACCTTGCTCAGCTTAGAAAGAGCATTGCAACAAGGGGTCTGCAAAACAAGGTCATCTGGAGTGCCATGATACCGGCAGTCCACCCAAGTGCCATTGGCAAGGATTACCTCCAGCTGATTTGATTGGGCAATGAGGTATGTACTCAATGACTTGGTTGTCTCTCAGGATGCACTCATGGGAGGATGTCCAGGACATTCAAATGGAAACCAGTCCAGTTGAACAGGTAAGCATGGCAGAATCCAGTGCTGGATTGCACTCATCATTGCAACACAATATCTAGACATCAGTGACAGTGGTTGAAATGGCCACTGCTAGTACCCAAGGATTTGCCAGCCTCTCACAATGATGAGGTGAGTGTGATCCTGGCATTACCAAGTTGGGCCAACACATGACTTTTTTTAAGAAAAACATAGGGCATGGCTACAGATGGTGGAGTTGCCAAGGACAAGGGAAAGGCAAAGCAAGTCAATGTAATGATGAGGAGGAAACCCCAAAGGGAGGGGAGAAGGTCAGTATCTGGCACAATCCATCAACAAGTTGTGCTGACACCACATCACATCTGGTAGAAATATTCCAAAGCAAAGGGACAGTGAAGGAAGCCACAAATTGTAAGTAAATGACTGCATTGAGGGGTCAAGTTGCTTATGAGATATGTTTCCGCATGGACATGGACAGTCAAAAGTGGTCAGCACAGTCCATGACCTATCAACCAAGCCAATCCAGGAGTTTTCTTGAGAGGAAGCTGTAGGCAGCCTCAGTAGTGACACAACTACTGAGGGAAAAGTGGGAAAACACACTACTAAGTGTGCTCTGAGCACTTATGTAAGCAGCCTAAACCTGCACACAAAGTCTAGTGTACCACAGTGGAGGTTTATTCCACAACAAGTTTGTGGACCACATCAACTCCCATGTGGCCCATGCCACACTGGGTTATGGATTGATGACAGTCATGGACAATGACCTTGGTAGGGGCCCTCAGGTGGAGCAGCAACAAGTTAACCTGTCCAATGTGGATGGCAAGTTTCATTCAAGGTGTTGAGGACCATGGTCTCAAGAACTGCTACATCAAGAATGCACCTGACATTGGCATACATCACAATGTGGTGGGCATGGACTCCCTCATGGGAGGTCAGAGCCTCACAGAGGCTTATACCAACAATGTGAGGTGGCTAGAAGGAGCTCCAAAGACCAAAGCAATCCTCTACAATGGTACCCACCACCTCACTTACATGCAAGAGCACTTGCCATTTGTCCCTGTTTACAACAGCACAAATTGTCAAGCATAAACCTTGCAACAAGACAATCTGTCATCATACATTCCCCCCATGAGGAGGCCTTCAATAAGGCTGACAAGATAGTCAGGGAGAGTGGGGTGTGTTGATCTCTACATAAACCACTTTCACAAAGGGGAAGGTTCCAATCCAATGGAATACTTTGCATCTGGCACCCTCAAGGAACAGAAAATATATCAAGGTCAACTAGCCAATTACTGGAACACAATGGTAAGGAATGGCAGAGGCAGATACCCTGCTACTCCCCAGCAGCAGTGCAACTCAGGAAGGTGACTTAATCAATGATGTAATCAGGGCTTCAATGCCAGCCAAACTCAAGGCACTGAAGTATGGCCTAATGCATTCCCTGCATCCCAATGGTCTTCTGGGCCAATTCCCAAATCCAACAAAATTATTTTTATATGCCTTGAGCAAACAGCTTAACCATCTCTGTGAAGGCATCATGGTGGTGAGTGGAAAGCATATCCTCTGGGCTTGCCAATGTCCAAATTTGTCTTGTCCATAGATGGCAGTTTGGATTGAATCATTTTCCCTCATGGCTGTGGATCAAAAACAACCAATGTGGCAGGATCATGTCTGTGGCATGGAGAACCTTTTCAAACAGAAATTACAGGCATCCAGCTGTAACAAGGTAAGTGGCACAATCCATTGATGAGTTGTGCCAGTCACTGATGAGAGCCATTTATGACAGCTTTATAATCTGATCTTCCAACATTGTCAACAGTCCCTAATAACTCTCAGTAACCTTCCCATGACAGCCAAGGATAGGCTGGACATGGATATGACTCTGATAAACAAAGATTTTGTGGACACCAAAGTCAAGATGTTCATCCAGTCAATGCACACTGAGATGACCAAGGGGGGAGTCACACTTGCAAAAGCCAGCAAACAACTCTCTCTACCAGATGTGGGGATATCTCTGACACAGACCTGGAACAGGAGCAACAAGAATTCTTGGTCTTCCTTTCTGACATCCTGTGTCACATGTCATTCCCATGGTTGGATCAAGGCCAAATCAAGAAGCCAGAAACACTCATCAAGAAGCTGGTACCTGTGTTCATGAGCTACAAGACTTGAGCAACTCTGTTGGAGACAGATCCTGGTCTGGCCAAAGAATGGAAGTGGTGGGATGGCATTGTCTCCCAACAGCCAACAGGTAGCCTCAGCTTGATGGCAGCAGCAATGCCAATAAGCAACAAGAAGAGCAAAGGTGTCATATCCATGCATACTAGGCCATTGATAATACCAAAACTCCGGTAGTCATTGACCTACAGAAGACAGAAGTACAAACTCCAGTAGTCAATGAACTCCGAAGGTAGTAGTATTAACTCCGGTCCGACACTCTGACTCCAGAACATCGGCCCGTGCCTTTGTTCTCCTTTTAGTTAGCATGTGGACTCACTCCTTTGCTCCGGTACTGCCTCAGGTTCGTCAGGCCTGTGCCTGCCACCGGTAGACCGGTCTCCTGAACTCCGATTCACTTAGTCATTCCCTTACCAATAGTTGTACAGCCTACAGTAGCATTACCAAGACTTCCGGAACTCCGGTAGTCTCTATTCCGGACTTCTAGTATAAATACCTACCCTGTTCTGTGCTGTAGTCTCCAGTCTGGTAGTCGACAATATAACACCCGAGTCCCCTCGTCTCTCCTCTCCTAATCCTGAATCCCCTAACTCCGAGTTGCCAACTCGGCACTCCGAGTCTCAGGACTTTGACCCCCTAGGCATACCCAGACTTGTCCAAGGGCACAGCACATAAGCTGAGGCCAATGGGTAGTGTCTCCCCATCGTATGACCTCCATCCTCAGATAACATGTGTATCCCGGATCCCCAGTGCCTACATAACTCCGACTCAACTCCCTTTCAAACTCCGATGTAACCCCCCTCCGGACCTTCGGACTTTGACCCCCTGAACTCGGGAACCGTGTTATGATAAAAGGCAATCAAAACTTCCATAGCCAGAAGATATTCAGTATCCAGAAGCTGAATCACAGCAAGATGAAGCAAGTTGTCAATGCCATGCTCACTGAGGGTCTGGGAATGGATGGTAACAATAAAATGGTACCACAAGTCAGGGAAGACCTGAACAGACTGCTTCAAGTCAGTGTATCACCTGCCAGCACAATCTGTCAATGACTTATGCTGACCCCCCCATAATCTTCCTAGACACTGAAACTATATTTGGAGATGACTGTCCATCACATCCAGGACATAACATGTTTGTAACACCAATAATCCAAAGACTATTATCGGTCACTCCTTGACTGATATAGAGGCTGAGGGTAGAGGAACTGAGTTAATGCACAAAGCACAAATGAACTTGATTGGAGTGTTTATGACAAGAGAGACGGTATTTATACTAACTAGAGTGTTTGTACCGTGGAACATTGTAGAACAAACCAAACAAAGAGAGATAAATGCCATTGGCTGCAGCACTCCATGCTGAGTCAAGGCAGCAATGCTGACCAAGCAGCTGACTAAGTAAAGTGTCTATGAGCACGTCTAAGGTAACCCTAACCAGAGAGTGGATAAATAAGGAAAACTACGCTAAGACTACGCTACAACTAGTAGTGAAAAGTACAGGCTGTTACAATGTTGTGGACAGTAGTATCAGTGAGCAGAACACAGCGACTGATAGAGTGTCTCTCCAGTTTAGCATGAGGGTTGGGGGGTGTTAGAAATGCACATTTCTCTTGCTGCAAGTCAGAGTTTCTGTCCCTCGACAGGGACCTGCATCAGAATGTAAATTAGTTCACATCCTCTGGTCATGTCATAGGAATGATCACCAACTAAGTTCGATGGTTTGTGCACCAACTTTAGCCATTACATCGTATGGAGGCTTCTTCATAGCTTCCATTTGTGATAAAAGGAGATTATGGGTGGTAAGACTGACAAAGACATGACTAGTGTACGTGTTGGTCAGCTCACACATACAAAAATCATAAATGAAAAAGCATACTCATCGAGGGTAGCAGTAGGACTGTGCAGCATGCACTCGATGGCATCAAGATCACTATCAGTGATGGATGTACTGTCAGATATGATGCCTCTGCTTGTTACCTGATGATACGCATTAATCACTTCATCGGCTTCTTTGCTTCAGACAAGATCTGCATGTTGGTCGAATAGCTGCAGGTAGAGTGCATTTCGTTGCGCCATGTGTTTGACAAGACTATCAGCCCAGGTGGAGATCTTGTGGCGCATGCTTGGGCATTGAGCCAGTTTGGATACTTTGGGCATGGCTGAATGCTGAACGTTGAACACTGTAGCACAGTGGCATGACCGACCCGGATGCAGAGACATGGCTTGCATGGTTACATGGGTATTTACTACTATTTGTATCATGTACCCGCTGTAAAGTTGGTTGAGAGAGGGTGAGGGGAGAGGTCCAAGGAGTCTCCCTCTGGATTTTCGGGTCCTAGTTCGACCCAGGGGGCTTGGATTGCCTGGTAGGGAGTCAAAAGAGGTGGTGAAAGACTGAAAACGCGCCCTAATGGTCCCAAGAATGACCAAGATAACCTCTAATCACTGTCTGATATTGGAGAAACAATCTCCCGAGCTTCAGCGTCTTATTTCCATCTTCTTTCGTCTCTGGTAATGCGGCTGATGATTTTCTAAGTATGTACTACAGACTCTAAGTGCGAGTTTAGCTTACATAAGCCAAACTCGTCCAAATACTAAGTAAAAAAAAGGTAAAGTAAAGATAAAATCAAAAAACTAAAGTAGAAACAATGAAATAATGGAAATCACCTACTAGGGAGATTACTCTCCCTACACCGCATGGAATGCAGTGCCACTGCTGTGGCTGGCACTCGGTGAAGATTGTCAGTACTACTAGTACTATACGAAAGATAGATTTACGAGCAGAAATGTCACCTGCGGGATACTCAGCAAAAGATATGTTCCTGGAAGGGGTCAAATGTAAGAAAGCACTGGTTTCTGATCAGGGTGTGTACAAATAGACACTGTAATTCAGGTTGCTCCAGAGTCCCTCACCTGCCCCAGCCCCCGACTGATACCATACCGCCACTCCATGTTTGGATTCACAGCAGTAAATCCAGGGATGTCTCGCAAAGGTTGCTGGGTACATCGAAGAGTTCTACAATTCGACATGTGGTCATTTCGTGGTGTCATTCAGATGAGTACAAAGGAATGTGATCCGAACTTACCTTTATTATTATTTTCTCACCATTTAACAACATGCTCTGCAATTTCCCAAAAACTATGCTTGGGTCATGCGTATTTGGCAAAGTCAGTCATATTAAACATGATAATTCTGTGATCTGTTTCTGGTCGTGGACATCAACCACCTGGTATAAGACTGGCTCTAACCTAGGATCAAGTAGCCAATGACTTGGACTGGAATTGGGAGACTTAGTTGGCATTCCTTACTTACCAGGAGTGAACTTGCCTGGCCACAAGTAGGAAATGACACATGTCTGTCAATCCTAAGTCAGAGTTGCCACTAATACCAGTAGCACTGGCCACCCAAAAGAAAATTTCGCATTCAATGTCATCTGGAAAGTGTGAAGTTGAGATGCAGTTTAGAGGCATCAACTGAATGACCTGACTGAGTTGCAGGACTCGTGGTGACTCCCCAGCCCCAGAGTAAGTAGTATTCATGTGCTGCGCAGCGACTCGGAGTACTAGTGAGTCACACAGGCTGCCAGTGGAAATCGCACTCCTCATCCCAATGCATTTCAGAATCTAATTGAGTATACATCATATTAGACTGGTATTCTTGGAGTGGTTCTGTGCCACCCCAGGGATTGAGGTTGTCAGAGCCATGGCACCACTGGCGCGGAGTCAGATCTGGCAGTGACCAAAGATCTCGAGATCATTTCATTCTAAGTTAAAGAGTGCAGGGATGGTCGGAGGAGAACCCCACTGGCCCATCCTGCCACTGCATTCCTGACTGTTAGCATGGAGGCAGGTGTCCTACCTCCTGACATTTATCTCACTCTTGTTGGTATGCAAAGGGTGACCTATGGTCTCTCTTATGATATTTTGACCACAGCCACTGAGGATGATTTACCTGAGGGGTGGAATTCATGACGGGGTGCATCAATTTCGTACAGTAATGATGTGATGGACTAGTATGACGGCTGATCATATAACAGTGGAGACCTACAGACAGATCGCTTGTTGGTTAGAGCATGGTCACTTTGCCCGCTTACAAAAGAGCGATTGGGCCTGCAAAGACACGGATGCAATCATGAACTATTATACGATGTTAATGTTGCGAAATATCCCACCCCCTGGGAAACTACAGAGCACAGTGAAGTGCCTTAAAATGCACAAGATCGAAAGCTTATGTTATGATATCAGTCAGGACATCCATCTCGGTGGGCAGTATGCCACCACACTCGAGGGCGTCACACCGAGTGCACTGATGCCTGTGAATGTTCCAAGTGTCAAGCCTCCTGATGATTTTTTACTTCCACGTTATACTCGGCATTCGGACGCTGCATTGGAAGCAGCCAATTGGAGAGTATAAACTTCTTAAATTTTTCGTCTGGTTGCCTGACTTTTTTTGCTGACCTGCACGACTAGTTACTGGTACTTGGTAGTGTCCACAGTGACTAGTAACTGACTCTATTCTTGATTATATAAGCGATCCATTGCAACTCAGCAGACCAGTCTAATAAGTTGGACTTCGAAAATTTTCACGGAGTTCCACTTGAAGTTCATTCAGTGCCAAGGTCCCCGGGCCATTCCCTCCTGTCTGTTCAGCTTCCACCCCATCTTAGTGGGGGCAGTTTGTGCTCACAGTTGTGAGACTTCCGTCACTGTAACGGCCTGTACTTTTTCACTACTAGTGGTAGCATAGTCTTAGCGTAGTTTTCCTTATTTATCCACCCTCGGGTTAGGGTTACTTTAGACGCGCTCATAGACGCTTTACTTAGTCAGCTGCTTTGTCAGCATAGCTGCATTGACTCAGCATGGAGCACTGCAGCCAATAGTGTTTATCTCTCTTTGTTTGGTTTGTTCTACGACGTTCCACGGTACAAACACTCTAGTTAGTATAAATACCGTCTCTCTTGTTGTAGACACTCCAATCAAGTTCATTTGTGCTTTGCGCATTAACTCAGTTCCCTTAACCTCAGCCTCTCTATCAGTCAAGGAGTGACTGATAATAGTCTTCAGATTATTAGCGTTACAGTCACTGGGAGTTGGTCATAACTTCTACTCCCTCTTAGCAGGGGTGGTTTGTGCTTGCAGTTGCAAGCCTTCCATCACTGTAAGTTGGTCAACCTGTGTTCGTCGCTGTGGGTTTTCCCTGTCTGCAAAGGACTAGGCCATCCTGGGCCCTGAAGATGAAATCCCAAACATGACCCACGCTTGTGTGGTTGCCAACTTCTCTCGTTTTTTGTGTCAATGTGGGGTGGTGCTGCATTGAGTCTTATATCTTGTTGGTTTTTGCACTGCATCTTCTGCCCTTTGGTGTGCCAATACTACTTGCCAACAGCTTCCATCCTGGGGTTGCAACATAACCGTCACCGATGTCGATGAAGGGGACCGGTGTGTCATAGTGGTCTAGTTGTTTTCTTTTCTAAGGTGACTGATTCCTCTATCCATAGTCAATGTACAAAGAAGTAGCAATGCAGAATTCTCCAGGTCGAAGCAGTCTCCAAGAATGATTACAAGATGCCATCTGTATCTACGTGCATTGAGTTTTCCTTGTGGCAGCCATTTTATTGATAAGGGGCACGTTTCACTAGGTACAGGAGGAACCGACATGTTCCGTTATCGCTTCCACATGAGGAAAAGTTCACCTTACCCCAAGATCGATGCCTACCTGGTGCGTGTTGTTCAGTTTCTTTGGGTATAGCGGGCTGATGCTGGCATGCTGTTCCACACTACCTCAACATCTTCTGCTAACGAACTGTACGGCTGAATGAAAGTTGACAACAAGACCCATTTCCCTTTCGACCCTCAACCCCCTCCCCTCCCTCCATGTGGTCCAGCTTTCAGCCTGTGTCCAAGATGAGATGTCTGCCTGTCACCTGTTGTTTATGCCCAGGCCAACTATGACAGCTAAGATTCTACACATTCAGCATCGACAAGTTTCGTGTCAAGTCTTCATCATGATAGGTCACCTACCATCTTGTGCATGTGTTGTGGTTTTCCCTCCATGTGTTCTGTGAGTTATTCGATTACCTCACATCCCGATGTAGGGAGAGGATTCTCCCTACCAGGGGATTTCTGATATTTTGTTGTTTTCACCTTCACATTTTATTTTGTTCATTTACTTTAGTTTTTTCTTAGCATTCTTAGTAGTGTACTCGTGTTGTGGATTATGTAAGCCTGCATACCTTGTAACTACCTTAAACAAATAACAAGTCGCATTTTCTGAGTTTCGAGAGGTCGAGTTTCGAGTTCGAGTTTGAGAAGGCCTCGAGTGCCCTCTTCAATGTCGAGACAGCTTCAGACAGCCCCCAGACGTCCTTAGACAGCCTCTCTCCAGGCTATAGAAGCCCCTCTGGAAGAATTCTTCTCCTTCAGACTTCACCCATCCCAGTCTCTCTCATTTCTATTCTCTTCACCGATTTCCTAGTTACAATATCATTCTTGTTATCTGTAGTTTGTCCTGTTGTATATTCATTTCACTCATTACATCCATCCACAGTATATTCCCACCTAGCTATCTGTACTACTACTAGTAGTATCACCTGAATTCATTTGGTGATGTTTGGTCACCCTCTCCTTGGCTGTGATGGTGTGTTTAACATTGTTTTTGTGTGGTGGCCATTCAGTGACAGAAGTGGTTTGCTGTCCAGACATCAGGTAGATACGGGAGAAAAATACAATGTGGTTGATGATCAGTACAAAATTGTCAATAGTGTACCGTGTCTACTTTGTCCATGTCCCCCTTGCACTATGCTTAGTGTAGTAGTCTGGCTGTGTACTTAAGGTGTACTACGTGCACTTAAGTGACATGTGAGGGTCTCGACTCAGCTGAAGGATATCTGCGAGCACCAGAAGTGTTTATATACATGAGTCCAGCATTAGTGCTATGTGACACGTAGGGGGAACTCCTGAATACCCATCCTAATTTCTAACCATGTGGAATTCCACCTCTTGCCCAGATCGAGAAGCTTGACACCCAGTGGCCTGGCAAACTTGAACATTTTTGGTCCCTTACCATCCAGTTTGCCACAGTCTTTGTTGGCACAGGAGAACCCATGGGTCACAGTTGCATCGTGTGGAAGGGCAGTTTGTACCCACTGCACCTGAATGCAACCACATTGCGGGCATTGAGAGGGTAATGAATTACCCCATGGTCGGATGTCCCTGTGGGACCATGTATACTTGGTGACAGTAAGCTCGAGCATGGTGTTGGTACAGGCTAGCATCAATAAATAGACGCTGGAATGTTACCCCAGTTGGGAAGACTCTCCCAAAGCTTCCAGCATCGCCATTTGTACAGGGTAGCCTTTGATGAATGTATGTTCAACAATTCCCAAAATTAGGTTTGAGGTAAGAAAGACCAGGAGACATTCCACATCAAATGCAATTGTGCTCGAAAAGTGATGGCTGAAAGAACATGCATCAGCAAATTCCCTGGATCGGGATAAAGCACATAATAGATCTACCAAATGATGGCATCTTGCAGGCTGGCGAAACTAGCTTGATTTCTAATGACCGACCCACACACGAATAAAACAAAGAGGCCGCCATGAAGTATGTCACCAAAAGGTGAGAGAAGGATATCAAGGCACTGGTGTCAAGTGGTAAATGAAAATTTCATTACAAAGTCTATTGTCCTCACCTCTGACAGTACCCACGCCTGGTCTTCCTTCCCGGTAGTTTTTCCAATGAATAAATCCCTGCAGCTGTTGTCTGAGTGGTCTGTCAACACTACCATTACATTTTTGAAGGTAATGGAGTGAAGCTTGGTTACAAGGTGTGAAACCTGTTGCTTGTACGTATTCAACTTAGCTTTTGTTCCAATGTTGAATGGGAGGTCGGTAAAATGGAAACCACCATTAGGAAAATAGGGTTTGAGGATCTCTGCAACCATATCCATAGGACCACCAGCTGGTATGCTTCGAAGGCGAAGGTGAATGACCAAGGTTGGGTGCAAAAGGAGTGAAGATCACACTGAAAGCTCCATAGGTCTGTTGATGGTGAGCCAAACCTTGAGCACAGGGACACTGCAATGGTAGAAGCCCTATTTCAACTAATTAATAAAGTGTCATATGGTGGATGTGAGTATATGTACTTGCCCAGTATGGTGTGACGATCTTGCTGCATCTGGACTTCAACCAGTGGCAGCAGATGCACTCGAACTCCACATCTGGTGCAGAGACTTCTTCTCAGTCTTCTTTCGTGACAGTGATGCACATGGAACACACAACATGTTCACAATAGTCACAGGACCATAGGTCACCGCCATCTTGGCATAAGATGCAGAAGTTGTGCTTGAGTTTTCATCAGTAAAATTTTGCATGTAAGGAACAATAAGGACTCCCCTTGGTCATCTCAGTGTGCATTGACTGGATGAACATCTTGACTTTGGTGTCCACAAAATCTTTGTTTATCAGAGTCATATCCATGTCCAGCCTATCCTTGGCTGTCATGGGAAGGTTACTGAGAGTTATTAGGGACTGTTGACAATGTTGGAAGATCAGATTATAAAGCTGTCATAAATGGCTCTCATCAGTGACTGGCACAACTCATCAATGGATTGTGCCACTTACCTTGTTACAGCTGGATGCCTGTAATTTCTGTTTGAAAAGGTTCTCCATGCCACAGACATGATCCTGCCACATTGGTTGTTTTTGATCCACAGCCATGAGGGAAAATGATTCAATCCAAACTGCCATCTATGGACAAGACAAATTTGGACATTGGCAAGCCCAGAGGATATGCTTTCCACTCACCACCATGATGCCTTCACAGAGATGGTTAAGCTGTTTGCTCAAGGCATATAAAAATAATTTTGTTGGATTTGGGAATTGGCCCAGAAGACCATTGGGATGCAGGGAATGCATTAGGCCATACTTCAGTGCCTTGAGTTTGGCTGGCATTGAAGCCCTGATTACATCATTGATTAAGTCACCTTCCTGAGTTGCACTGCTGCTGGGGAGTAGCAGGGTATCTGCCTCTGCCATTCCTTACCATTGTGTTCCAGTAATTGGCTAGTTGACCTTGATATATTTTCTGTTCCTTGAGGGTGCCAGATGCAAAGTATTCCATTGGATTGGAACCTTCCCCTTTGTGAAAGTGGTTTATGTAGAGATCAACACACCCCACTCTCCCTGACTATCTTGTCAGCCTTATTGAAGGCCTCCTCATGGGGGGAATGTATGATGACAGATTGTCTTGTTGCAAGGTTTATGCTTGACAATTTGTGCTGTTGTAAACAGGGACAAATGGCAAGTGCTCTTGCATGTAAGTGAGGTGGTGGGTACCATTGTAGAGGATTGCTTTGGTCTTTGGAGCTCCTTCTAGCCACCTCACATTGTTGGTATAAGCCTCTGTGAGGCTCTGACCTCCCATGAGGGAGTCCATGCCCACCACATTGTGATGTATGCCAATGTCAGGTGCATTCTTGATGTAGCAGTTCTTGAGACCATGGTCCTCAACACCTTGAATGAAACTTGCCATCCACATTGGACAGGTTAACTTGTTGCTGCTCCACCTGAGGGCCCCTACCAAGGTCATTGTCCATGACTGTCATCAATCCATAACCCAGTGTGGCATGGGCCACATGGGAGTTGATGTGGTCCACAAACTTGTTGTGGAATAAACCTCCACTGTGGTACACTAGACTTTGTGTGCAGGTTTAGGCTGCTTACATAAGTGCTCAGAGCACACTTAGTAGTGTGTTTTCCCACTTTTCCCTCAGTAGTTGTGTCACTACTGAGGCTGCCTACAGCTTCCTCTCAAGAAAACTCCTGGATTGGCTTGGTTGATAGGTCATGGACTGTGCTGACCACTTTTGACTGTCCATGTCCATGCGGAAACATATCTCATAAGCAACTTGACCCCTCAATGCAGTCATTTACTTACAATTTGTGGCTTCCTTCACTGTCCCTTTGCTTTGGAATATTTCTACCAGATGTGATGTGGTGTCAGCACAACTTGTTGATGGATTGTGCCAGATACTGACCTTCTCCCCTCCCTTTGGGGTTTCCTCCTCATCATTACATTGACTTGCTTTGCCTTTCCCTTGTCCTTGGCAACTCCACCATCTGTAGCCATGCCCTATGTTTTTCTTAAAAAAAGTCATGTGTTGGCCCAACTTGGTAATGCCAGGATCACACTCACCTCATCATTGTGAGAGGCTGGCAAATCCTTGGGTACTAGCAGTGGCCATTTCAACCACTGTCACTGATGTCTAGATATTGTGTTGCAATGATGAGTGCAATCCAGCACTGGATTCTGCCATGCTTACCTGTTCAACTGGACTGGTTTCCATTTGAATGTCCTGGACATCCTCCCATGAGTGCATCCTGAGAGACAACCAAGTCATTGAGTACATACCTCATTGCCCAATCAAATCAGCTGGAGGTAATCCTTGCCAATGGCACTTGGGTGGACTGCCGGTATCATGGCACTCCAGATGACCTTGTTTTGCAGACCCCTTGTTGCAATGCTCTTTCTAAGCTGAGCAAGGTATTTCTGATTGATGGGACAAGAGTTGTGTTCCCACAGTCAGAAAGTGGGCCCTCACCCCAGGTCACACCTAGTCCCATGCTCATCATGTATGGCAGTCATGAGGGCATAGCCCAATGTGACCTCTGCAATGGCCTTGCCCACCATCACTGACAGCTTGTCTGCCTTGGTAGGCTCAGCAGTTTGACATTGGGCACCTGTGTGTGAAACTTTCCCCAGGAAGGAGTACTCACCACATTCCATGCCAATTGCACTGGTGGTTGTTGCTTGGCAGCCTCCCATTCCCCCCCATCTTGCAGCCCAAAAAATTGTGCTTGTTTTATCTCCCTGGGTTTTGTTGGGGGCCTTGGGTTAGGCATTGGCCACCCTTTGGATCTCCTCTGTTGACAGGGCAGAATAGGTGACCAGTCATTTGTCTGGCTGCTCTCTCTGCTCCATGGCAGGTGCAGGTGGTGGGTTAGGTGGGGGTGCCAACCTGGCCTTCTTGTATGAGGTTGACTGACCACTGAGGGGTACTTGACAGTGCCTTTGTCAGTCCATGCTTGCATTCATATATGCAGGTAGGATGTCCTCTGCAGCTCCAGCTGGTGCTTTGATGCTGATGCCATACACTCAATTTCCTGTAGAACAACTGTGCCCTGCTTGCAAGGCTTCAACATTGTCTTCCCTGTCCATTTCTATGATGTCCTCCACTGCATAACCTAGCTTACATTTCCAAGCAGTCAGGATGTGTCACCAAGAGTTGATGGTGAGACCAAAGTTCAGGATGGGTAGGCTGTGCATGGTCATGATGGTTGACAGGTCTTTGGAGTCAAAGAGTTGATCATAGTTGACAATGAAAGAGATGGTTTCATTACAGGTCCACCACCTCTGGCTTCTCTGGGAAGCATGCATTGGCTGCCACCTCTGACAAGGGTCTTGCCAAGGCCAGGTCCTGCACCAGAATGTCACTTGTGATGGCATCTAGGGCATGAGGGATCAGCTTGTCTTTCCTAGTCAATGCCATTGTCTTGAGGTACTGACAGAGCAGGGAGATGTGCTTGCCAAGGACTACCAAGTTGCAAGTGGGCTGGGTCTGAGTGTTGAGCATCTGTGCTTGCAACAGCAACAGGCTTTGAAGCTTGGCATAGCTTCTCAACCATGCTTGCAGTGCACTCCTGTTCAAGATGATCTTGCCCTCATGTATCATGGCAAAGTGAGAGAAGGCATCCTGGTCCCGGAGAACCCTCCTCAACAGTCCATCTCAACATGTGGTCCTGCTCATCACTATCTGGGTCCAGATGCATGCATTGGTGGATCTCTTTCAGGAAGGTGAGGCGCATGCAGTACTCCAACCTGGCTATCATTGGAGTGACCTCCTGTGGCTCTTTGAAGGCTCCATCTTGTCTGAGCATCATTAGGGCCAGACACCTTTTGGTGAGATCTACAATGTCTCCATCCCCTTGATGAGTCCATGTTGTGCTCCACACCTGAAATAGCAACTCATAGATGAGAGGCATTGAAGGCATCCCTACCACCCTCTTCTGGGTCTTGGATTTGGAGCACTGCCAATAGCTCCATCAGCTTGTTGTTGGACCCAGTGAAGTCCTTTCCACTATATTCTTGCCTGATCAACATGGCTAGGAGGGCCACCACTGGAAGGATAGGAAAGCAGAAGAAACATATTGTTACAACCTAATGACAAAGTCACAGGCTCACAATACTGAAGCTAGACAAGGGAAGATGAGAGAGAATGAGAGGGGGCAGTGTGACAGAACCCAACAATGACATCATAGGTCCACTCAGCCACCAGAACAGCAAGAGCAAGAGGGGATGAACAAAGAGAGTGACAGCAAGGGAGGGGACAAGCTAGACAGTTAGGAACTGGTAGTCCCAAGTGAACTAGCTTGGGGGCTAGCTGGGCTATTGGCAGTCCTTATATACCTACATACATGAGGCCTACATGAGGCATACATGAGGTACACATGAGGCATGAGATCATGATGACATCATAATGACATCACTATGACATCATAGCTGTCCAGGCAAGCCTAGACAGAGACCACATGGCTGCCAATGGCCAGGCCAGTCTAGAACAGTCTATAGATAAGATAGATAAGATAAGGAAGATTAGATAAAAGATTAGACAAAGAAGGATAAGATAAAGATAAGGAGGAGGAAGATAAGATGAGATAAGATAAAAGAAAGAAAATCCACACCCTGACCTGAGGCTCCAGTGCATTCCATAACAGGCAGAGGACTTAGAAGCTGCTTTAGGGTGAAACCCAAATGAACTAGCTTGGGGCTAGCTGGGCCATTGGGATGGGTATATATACTAGGATACATGAGGCTGAGGTGAGGCATACATGAGGAAAGCATAAGGCATGACATCATGGTCCAGACTAGCCTAGGCCTAAGCTACATGGCAAACACATGGTCAAGGTCCGGGTGAGTCCATAGATAAGAGAAGAGATAAGATCAGATAAGATCTCAGGATAGGATAAAGAGAGATTAGATAAGACAAAAAAAGGGGAAGAACAGAAAACAAGTATGTATTGTAACACATATTTAGACATTGGGATGAGGATCAGTGGCAGATGTTTCAGTAGGAGCTGCCTCATGAAAGAGACCCACAGATATTTTGTCCAACATCGGGTGGGTGGGGCAGGGAGTGCTGTTGGAGACATGTTGCAGGTTCACATGCATAGAAAGGTGGTTGAAGGGGTAAGTGAATCTGGGATGGTGGGTAGGGTAGACATGCAAATGATGGGAAAGACATCTTTGGAAGGCTAGAAACAGGAAGAAATGGGAGAAATGAGCAAACTGAACTGACCATTGATGCATGTGACTTTGATCAGAGAGGGGTGGTCATTATTGATGAGTTCATAGGGTGATATGGATGTGGCAAGCCTGAGAGATGAGATGGGTGAGTAAATCGAAGGTCAATGGGGGAGAATATATTGAAAACTTACTGAAATCAAGTCAATCAGGCAATAAAACCATTGGATTTGAACCAGATGGTCTGTGATAAGTGTGAAAATAAACATACAGGCAGGGGACAGGGTGAACTAAGACACACCTTTTTTGATGGTAATGAATGAAAATGGATGGATTTTACCATAGTGAACCAATAAGACATGATGTTGAGGGAACCATTGTTGAGAAACAAGAGTCCATCCTCAGGATATATGATGACACTATAGAGAAAGAGAGAAATGGACAAGGGGAAGTTGTAAGACAGGAAGAAAATGTATTTGTCTCCACAGGTCCTGGAGGCCTGGGGTGCAAAGTGTCTGAATCATAAGTGTCTGTTGGGGGGAAAGGTCAGTGATACAAGGGAGATGGGGAGTGGAATGGATTGGGACTCACAGTTGATGCACTGGAATGGCTGGAGGCTGGAGGGGATGGAGGGGCAGGGGAGAATCCATGAGATGGACTCTGTCACAAGCATGTGAATGAGTTTCATTGACAATGATGATTAATCTTGCTTGGTGTGGCATTGAGAGGGAGTGGGGAAAGGATGGGGGAGGGGATAGATCAATATGAAATTGCATCAGAACAATGGACAGAGTCAGTATCTGCACAAAATATCATAGTTAGAAAATGCACAAGATGTTGTTGACCAACCATAAATATTGTGAGTGGTGCACAAAAGTGCAAAGGTGATAAATGCATGATAATAACCACACATTGTAGTGGTGTATCATGTAAGGGTAGCCACTTGATTCATGCAAATTCACACCATTTGATTTTGTGTGAGTAGCAATCATCTGGAGAAAGCACATTTTTATTTGACCATGTGCAGAGCTAATACAATGTAAAGAAATTATGTGAGGTCTTCACTCATCACAATGTTGGTCTGAGTTGTGGCAGCATTAACTGTAGATGGTTCTGTTGACACTGCCACATTCTCTGAACCAGGACATACACATCTTGTTTCACTGTAAAATGAAGATGAATGGATTGGGACAGAACAGTAGATGAATAGAAACACACTGTGATCAGAAATAGTGGAAGAGACTGAAGTTGATATCTGGCATTTTGTACTAGAGGAAGTTGTAGGATCTTGTGTTGCTGGTGGAGTGGGTTGCTGATGCTGATTGACAGGTTTCCTGCTGGAACTCCTCATGGTTGGAGCACTTCTTGTTTCAGGGGGATTGGGAAGATCAGTGATGGTGTCCTTTTGATTCAGTAGATTCTGTGATTTATATATATGAGAGACATCAGTTTTGATGCATGGAATGGGTTGCAGATAAACAGAGTGAGCTATTGCACAAAATTGAACATGGAGATTTTGCACAACTGAAGAGGGGAAATGTCATATCTGTGCATATCAGACATTGTTAATACCAAAACTCCAGTAGTCAGTGAACTCCAGAAGGAGGTAGTATGAACTCTGGTCTGACACTCAGACTCTGGAACATCAGCCCATGCCTTTGTTCCAGTACTGTTTCAGGTTTGTCAGACCTGTGCCTGCCACTGGTAGACTGGTCTTCTGAACTCTGATTCACTGAGTCATTCCCTTACCAATAGTTGTACAGCCCACAGTAGGAGTCCCCTCATCTTGACTCTCCTAATTCTGAATCTCCTACTCTGAGTTGCCAACTCAGCACTCCAAGTCTCAGGACTCCTACCCCCCATCCAAGGGCACAGCACATAAGCTGAGGCCAATGGGTAGTGTCTCCCCATTGTATGACCACCATCCACAGATAACACACATATCCTGGACCCCTGGTGCCTAACTCTGACTCAACTCCCCTTCAAACTCTGATGTAACATCCCTTTGGACCTTTGGACTTTGACCCCCTCAACTTGGGAACCATTGTAGGGAGTGTACACTCCCTAGGGCTGAAACCTGCCACTTTTTGGTATTCCTTCACTGCCACAATGCTCCAACAGTCCTCAGGGCCTAAGACTGCCATATTGCAACAATTCCCAACCTCTATGACTTCTCTAATCATCCCTGTTGTCATCTATGGGATTCTGCTGCCTTTCCACCACCAATACAGCCAGAAGGACTGCCTCTGCCATCTGAAAATATCTCTTCCCACCCTTGTGCCTTCCCACTGCCTCATAAGCCCCTATCTCTGCCATGAAAATCCCCCTTCACTTCCAGGTTCCATGCAGAGGGCCTAGCATTGTCTGTTCTGACTTCCTCAGCCCCTGGACATGTGAAACCCTTCCATTGGCTGTCGGAAACGCTTTCAGAAGTGTCAGGTGTCAATCCTGTGGCCCACTGCCAGTACTGATGTATATTCCACTGCCATTCCACTTCCAGACCCCATGTTTCATCTCTCAAAGTTTCTGCAGCTTTCATTGCACTTCCTTGCTGTCCAGGCATGTCATCCATACCCTCTTTCCTTACTTACATATTTTTCTGGTCAGTTTCACTTCACTTTTCCTTCCCTGAGTGTGGTGCATGTGATTTACCATATGTCAGACCTTTTCTGTCTTTTTTTTTGGACAATTGACAGCTCTGAAAATCACTGATTTTCACATAGCTACCACCACCTTTATGTTACAAGTATTGCTGCCCTACTTGGAAAAAAAAATACCCACCTTTTGGCACCACCATCTGTGTTTCTGAGTGTCCCAGAGTCCCCAGAGTGGAGTATTTTCAAGTCCTATGAGTCTTTACTGAGCCCACAGAGTCTGCTTTGATTTCCCAGAGCCTACATCAAGTCCCCAGAGCTGCCCCTTCAAGATTCCCCTGCTTCTTTGAGTCTTTCTCCCACTTCAAAAGTTCTGCAGTGTTCCTTCATTGCTGCCTTGCCTGACTCATCACTCAAGCATGACTTGTAACACCCACCCACAAGCATCAAACAGCCGGGTATGGGGTGGTTAGTGGACTCACTGTGTTTGGACAACCAATGCTTGAGGTCAGATCAAGCACAGACAGCTTGCATGATAGGTGACTCAGATTCATAAAGGATATGAACCCAATGACCATGGTGATGAATGGACCAGTGTGAGTGGTCCCCTTTCTCCTCTCATGTTTGACCCAATCTAAGTCACACACATACATCTCAAACTGGGTTGAAGGTAACAAGCCAGCACACAACAGATGCAAAGGTGATGAGGTGGACATCGATTGCAGACCAATCTCCATGTGGATCAGTGGCCTGAATTTCCTCAGAGGCTTGGAGTGTGGGAAGTCTGGCAGAGTGCTCTGCAGATTGGAGAGGTGGAAAAGCAGGAGATGGTGATGGCTTGGCACCAAGATTTGGCCATACATCATGAATGACAGCTGTGGAACGGCAACCATGCTTATGCCAAGTCAGTTGTTTACCTCTGCTGACTTTGGCTTGAGGGATTGGTTACAGTGAAATGGGGGAGGGGTTCTGCACACCTAGAGGACTAGGGCAGAAGGGCTTGGTGCTCCTGTCAAGAGGGGAGCAGGGGAAGACTGAAAAGCAAAGATCTATAGGCTACTCAGAGCCTAGAAGTGATGTAAGAAGGAAGAAGATAACAGTAAGTAGACCCTTAATGGAGCCTCAGATACTGCAGCAGTGAATGATGAAGAACAAAGGCTTAAAAGCGATGATGATAAGGCTGATGATGATGAAGATAAAGAGTGAGCAGTAGTAGGCTCTCTACGGAGGGGACGGTATCCTATGCAGGGGGCTAACTTGCTTAGGAAAGGAAAAAGAAAAGAAAGTATGTATCATAACAATACAGTATGTCAATGCAGGCGATGATACCTTTTGACTGTTCATAAGAATTTTTGAGGCCAGAGCAGCCTCCATCTCCAAACTCTTCACCCAAACTCTGCTTGCACCTTCTCCTTTTCACACCTGTCAAGATGCTCCTGCCTCAATTCACCCTTTTGCACATCTTGATCTTCATTGTCATCTGCTGACATGTCTTCATCCTCTTCATCTGAGTGTTTTTTGTCTTTGTCCTGCTCATCCATGTAATCTTGATCCCCATATTCTTCTTCATCCATCTTCTTCACTTTCCCTTTCTTTGACATGATCAGCTTTGCTGGCTTTGATCCAGGCATTCTGAATATTCCTAATAACACTGATTGACTGAGTGAATGGTCAGGTACATTGAGCATGGACAGTTGGCCTTCCATGTTGAGGAATGCCAGGTAGGACTTGAATATGATGAGGATGATCTGTACAGACATAGATTATATGTGACAAGGGCATGATATTGTCAATAGGATACTTACCTTCTCCCACACACATCAATGTGAGTCTGCATGAAAATCTGGGTGCACCCAGACAGCTCTTCTCGGGTTGCAGACCCCAGCTTCCACTCTTTCTGATGAACTTTCATCACATAAATGTAAGGCAACCACCATGACAATAACTGTGAGAGGAGTTAGTGTCATGAAACAGACCTCAAAACATGCAAGTCATAGTGTCCCTCGAATTGTGCAAATCACCCAATGATGACAATGGAAAGGAAGCTCACCTCTAGAATGGCCATTTGGATGTGTGATAGGTGCTCCTTGAGAACTTTGAACAGAGACTGGGACATGAATGGGAAGCTACAGAAGTCCTCTTGTCTTGTTTCACATGTGAACAGCATCCATGCTTTCAGTGGACTAATCTTCAATATCATCACAATATGCTCTTGCAGCTGACTCAGATTGCCTCTCTCTGTCATTACATCCACCTGTTCCTGCATCTTCTTTGGCACCTCTGATCCATACTGTGCAAACACCATCAACCAATCTGATGACAATGGATTCCCAATCTCCTGGACTCCTGTCGTGTTATGGATACACATCTTGAAAGCATTGTCCATTGATCTCTCATTCCACAGCTGATTGCTTTGGTTATGGATGTCACATCCTTCAACTTGTCATTTATATCTGTCAAGTTTGGGCCTCACTCTGAGGGTTCACAGGGGCAAGAGGGTCCTGATGTAGGGAGGGAGTCCTCCCTACCATGGTAATTATTACATTTCACTGTTTCCACTTACAGTTTGGTATTTTCTTTACCTTACCTTTTCTTTTACTTGTTATTTGGACGAGTTTTGGCTTATGTAAGCCAAACTCGCACTTAGGCTGTACTGTACTTGCTTAGTAACATAACAATATAGATGCTTTACAGACAGAGTAACAGACAGAATTCGAAGGCCGGAGCCTCGGATTTTTATTTCTCCCTTATGTATCAGATGCTCACTGGATGAATCTCGACTATCTTTTGGTGTTTCTTGGGCACATTTTTTTTACTGTTTTCCCTCTGCTCTCTCACCCCTACCAGGCAACCCAAGCTCTCTCGGGTCGAACTGACCCCACCATCCAAAGGGAGACCATCTAGGCCACTCCCCCACCTTCCTTTATCATTCTTTACACCAAAAGGTACTCAGAGGTCCACTGATGTTGGAGATTGAAAGTGCGATGCTAGTCCAATTGGTAGGACTCGAGATAGAGGGCTTCTGAAGGAAGCCAATGAAATTCTGACTAGCAGAGCAGAGCAGGGGATGGCCAAAAGGGCCAACAGAGGTTCTGACTAGCAGAGCAGAGGTTGGAGGAGGGCATTGGTTTCAGCTTGTGTGCTGCCCCCTTGTACAAGCTCAGCCCTTGTATTTCAGAGGCAGGCAAGGTATGGAGAGGTTGCAGGAGGACTGAAGGAGAGAAATGGAGACTCAGAGTGGGGAACTTATGTCAATATTTGTACTGAGTGACATCGGAGTACTGTACAGGTACTTATACACTACAGCAGAACTGAGGCAGTACAGTATCAGGATGTTGGAACTAACATATGGAGGTACGGAAATTTTCAAGGGGAAGTAAGTGTCAGAAAACTTCACAATGGAATGAAGGCTAACAGCAGAAGAAATGGACGAGACAAAGGACATATCTACAAATGGATAAGATTGTGATGGAGTGCTCACCAACAGCCAATCACAGGTGTCACATCCATGATGCATGCCTGCACTCTGGTAGGAACTCTGGTTATTATTATCTCTGTTCTAGACTCTCATTACTCCATTCCATTATGGAACTCCGTTCTATTCGCGTTCTTATCTTTTACTTCATATATAGGTTTCTGAATTTAGTAATAGTTTCCCTCACATTATTCTTAGTTGCCGTTCCAGCCTTTTATGACTAATCATTCTACTTACCGGTTACCTGGCGACTACCGGCTTAGCTTACTAATACATTACTAATCTCCTCAGTCATCTGTACTGCGCTCCGGTAGTTGCTGCACCCCAGACATTGCTTTACAATGTTCTCTGTAGTATAAAAGCCTTGTACATACGTCATAGCACTTCAGTTCAAATATCAACAAAGATACTCCTCGATCTCACTCGACTCCAGTCATATCTGGATCGCTCCGACCTCTGGAACTTGGCAAGTAAAGGTATACCAGTTGTATACTAAACTCCAATAGTCCGGACTTCTGTCCTAGTAATAATCTCCGACCTTGGACCCTCTCAGAGACTGAAGAGAACCGGTCTTGACAGTATATTCGAACTCAAGCTTGCAAGAGTTCACTACCCTACACCCACATGACTATGACAACTAGACTTCACTCTTGCTCCCTCGCAGCAGAGGCCTCGGAGCAGGCCACCATAAGCGACCTTCACCAATCAAGTGCTCATATCGCACTGGCTAGCAACAGACGGCCTCCACCATCAGTAAGCCAATTCCGAAGTTTCTCCGCCAGGGGAGACCCCATTTCTCCAGTCACTCCTAGAGCTGGGTCGTCCAGCAGACGATCAACCACCATGCCTCGTCGTACCCCAGATACTCCTGGACATTTCACCCCCACAGGGAACGAACCCGGAGGAGATGATCCTGGTGACGACGACCCCGACAATAATGACAATGATGACGAAGATGATGACAACCCTTTTGTCAATGCCCCAGAAGAGCTAGACCCCCAGTTGGCAGTCTTACAGAATCTGGCCATGGCTGTCAACCATCTCTCTCGTTCCACTTGCCATCCTGATGACAATGCGTCAAGGTCCGAGAACCCAATACTTTTGATGGTATGGATCCATGAAAACTCTGGACCTTCTTGGTCCAGTGTGAGTTGTGTTTCCAGGACCATCCTCGGGCCTTCCGTCAGGATTGCAATAAAGTAACATTCACCCAGTCGTACCTGAAGGGTATGGCTCTGGAGTGGTTTGAGCCCGATCTCCTGAACACCGGAGATCTGGCTGACTGTCCACTTTGGATGGACAGTTGGCTAGACTTCATCGCAGAACTCCAAACCACCTTCGGACCACATGACCCCATTGCTGATGCTGAACATCAATTGGATCACCTCCACATGAAGGAAACCCATCGTGTTAACCACTATGTGGTGGACTTCAATAGATTGGCCTCCCAAGTCCGAGGCTACAGAGATGGTGCCCTCCACCACCTCTTCTACTCCAGTGTAAAGTTAGATAGATAGAGGGATATACCTGTGGGTTCCCTAGAGTGGGAAAGGGTCTCAATTCGACCCAAGGGGGCTAGAGTTGCCTGGTATAGGGTGAGAGAGGAGAGAGAAAGCAGTAAAACGCGCCCAGATAGTCCAAATAACTCCAGATAATCGTCTAACGAAGTCTGATAAGGGAGGAACAATTATTCCAAGTCCCTCAGGCTTGGAATTCCATCTTTCATCTGGTGGTAAGGCATCTATTGTTTTTTTTTCAAGTATGTACAAGCCACACTAAGTGCGAGTCTGGCTTACATAAGCCAAACTCATCCGAATACTAAGTAGAAAGAGCATAGAGTAAAGAATAAAAACAGAAACAAAAGTAAAAACAATGAAATAAAATGAATCTCCTAGTAGGGAGGACTCCCTCCCTACACCGGACTCCCTGATTGAATCAAGGATGAGATCAGTGGGGTCGGTAAACCCAATACTCTGAATGGGCTGCACGCTCTAGCCCAGGAAATAGACGCGTGCTACTGGGAACGTAAGGACACGGTTGCTCACCGGGCCAAGTCCTCTGGAGCGAGCTCCGGTAATAACTCCGGAAACGAGGCCAACTCCAACGAAGGGCACAAGCAGAAATCTGGAGGTAACACTCCAGCTAGTACCAGCACCCCTACTCTGTCCACTTCGACCTCTAAGCCCCAGAATCAGCAAAGCTCCAGACAATCTACCAGCCTGTCCAATAAGCTTGGCAAAGATGGGAAACTAACACCAGCCAAAAGGAAGAGACATTTCGAGCAGAACCTGTGCATGTTCTGTGGGAATGCCGGACATAAGGCCAAGGAGTGTCCCAGATCGACCTCCTGTGCAGCCAAAGCTCGAGCAGCTATGGCAACCGAGTTGGAAGCCAAACCGACTGCCTCCACTGAGGCAAAAAGATAGAGTGCAACTCTCAGAACTCTGCACAGCCTGGGAGTTGCGTTGATTCCAACTGTGCATCTGTGGAGGCATGCTTCAATGCATCCGCTCTTTCAAATCCTAATTCCCTAAAGCCCCTCATATCTCTTGACACCTACAGTACTCCGGACTTTCCAGCTTTAATAGACTCTGGGACAACACATTGTTTTGTAGACTTGGACTTTGTCAATAAACGCGATCTTTCCACGTACCCAGTCCATCCGCTCATTCTCCATCTGTTCGACAGTACGACTACGACTTCTATCACCAAAGCCTGCAACCTTGTCATTCATTTTCCTCTGGAGATGTCACCAATATGACTCGTTACGTAACTCTGTTGGATTCGGAGTGCAAGATAGTACTTGGGCATAACTGGCTCACCTGTTACAATCCATCGATTGATTGGGTATTGAGCAGTATTAAATTCTGAGACCTTGCACCTCGTTTGCCAGTGCTGACATCACCCTTCGACATGGAGTCTTCTCCTAGAAATTCTGTAGAGTCCCCTCCAGACTCCCCATCTCCCTCATCCACACCCCTCAGTTTGGTTGACTCCTCCACTCGACCCGGTCTTAGAGCACCCCACATCTTGCTTATCAATGTGGCTGCATATGTCCGTGCTTGTAAGTTGGATGGCTCACTCCAGTTCTCCCTCCAAGTCCGTCCTCAGGACTCCAGTAAACTCCGAGCTGCATCTGTACAAGACATGCCAGACTTATCATCGGTTCCTTCGGACTATCACGACTTCGCTGACATGTTTAGTAAGGCCAAGGCCTCGACCCTTGTGCCCCATTGAGAATTCGATTTGAAGATAGAACTAGAGGAAGGAACTACCCCACTGCTGGGAACACTATACTCCCTATCACCGGTTGAGCTTGCTGCTCTCCGGACTTTCATAGACAAGAACCTTGCAACTGGCTTTATCCGTCCTACGTCTTCGCCTTATGCCACTCCTGTCCTCTTCGTCAAGAAGAAGGATGGATCACTCTGCTTATGCGTGGACTTCAGGGGTCTTAACAAGATCACGAAGAAGGATCGCTACCCACTCCCTCTCATCTTGGACTTGCTTGACTTGCCTAGCCATGCCAAAGTCTACACAAAAATCGACCTGCGCCATGCCTATCACTTGGTGTGCATTGCGAATGGAGATGAATGGAAAACTGCTTTCTGGACTCGTTACGAATCTTACGAGTGGCTCGTTATGCCATTCGGACTAACCAATGCCCCTGCAGCATTCCAATGCTTCGTCAATTCAATCTTCATGGACTTACTCGACGTATGCGTCGTGGTCTACCTAGACGACATTCTCATCTACTCCGATAATATAGAAAATCATAAAAAACATGTTCATGAGGTTCTTCACAGACTCCGGAAGCACAGTCTCTATGCCAAACCAGAGAAGTGCGAGTTCCACTCCGAGTCCATCGAATACCTTGGATTCTATCTTTCCCCAATGGTTTAACGATGTCCGAGGATAAGGTTAAGGCCATCCGAGACTGGCCTGAACCCCATAAAGTGAAGGACATCCAATCCTTCCTCAACTTCGCCAACTTTTACCGTCAATTTATCCATAATTACTCGGACATTGTGGTACCCCTCACACGTCTCACTCGGAAGAATGCCCCTTGGAATTTCTCCGAGGAATGCCGAAAGTCTTTCAACTGCCTCAAAGATGCTTTTTCCACAGCTCCAATCCTTACCCACTTCCAACCCAGACTTCCCATAACGATCGAAATGGATGCCTCTGACTATGCAATAGCTGGTATCCTGTCCATCACATGGATTCATCCTGTAGCATTCTATTCATGGACTTTGACTGCTCCGGAGTTGAACTACGACACACACGACAAGGAGCTGTTAGTTATTCATGAAGCCTTCCAGACTTGGTGTCACTACCTCGAAGGACCTGCTTTTCCAGTGGACATTGTCATGGACCACAAGAATCTCGAGTACTTTTCCACTTCCAAGGTCTTGACCAGGCGTCAAGCACACTGGTCCAAGTACCTTTCTCAATTCAATATGATCATTCGTTTCCGCCCTGGTAAACTTGGTGCTAAGCCCAATGCCCTAACTAGACGATGGGACATCTACCCCAAAGAGCCTGAGCCAATCCACAGAATCTCCATCCCATTTTTACCTCAGAACAGCTCTCCAATTCACTGAGGGCCACCTATCTGGAAACTCCTGTGCTACATGCTAGCATGATCATGGACATTGAACAACTCCATAATGACATTAAGTCCACCCTACAATCAGACACCATATTGAAACTCCACCTCACAGATTGCTCCAACCCTTGCTGGCAAGTCAATGACAACGGACTACTATGGCTAGATGGTCGCATCTATGTCCTGTGTTAAGTCCGGGCCTACTCCGACGATCTCCGACGCTCACAGAGGCCGGGGGATGGGTACGAAGGTAGACCGACGTTGGCCGAGGGTTGGCCAACACAGGCCGACGGAGAGCGACGATGGCCGAAGGGTGGCCGACGGTCACAACGGAGGTTTGGGAGAGGGCGTCGGGTTCAGCTCGTGCGCTGCCCCCTTGTACGAGCCCAGCCCTCGGATTTCGTAGACAGAAGAAGGTCGGTACAAGACCGACGAGTTTGGAGGAAGGCCGGTCGAAGACCGCAGAGAGGGAACTAAGTTGATATTCGTACTGAGGAACTCTGCCTAAGTACATCGGGATTATATACGGTACATGCGCCATCGAGGCGGTACAGTATCGGAAGGACGGAACTGACATACGGGGTATCATAAATTTTCCAGGGGGACAGACGTCAGAAAACTTCACGTAGAATGTAAGTCAAACAACAGAGGAGAGGGTCGGGATAAAGGAATCGAGCATAAAAGGAAAGGTGCGGGCAGTATGACTTCGGGGCGCTCAACCGATAGCCAATCAGATAGTGGGCCGAAAGCCTAAAGTGGCAACGACCCTGCGGTGTACCATGCGGTGGGGGTGCTGTGCCATATCGGGACCGGTCCGTAGCCTCGATAGGAGATCACCTGACCTCGGGGAGTTGCCGAGGCCGACTGGTAGTGGTCACGTGGAAGGGCCGACATGTGCCGACGGGTGCCGAAGGTTGCCGACCGATGCCGAATGGTGCCGACGGTGTTCCGATCGGCGGCATCGTCGGTTGTGGTATAGGGGTGGCGGTCTTCGTCGGGAATGGTCAGTAACGGGTCGGGGCTGATCGGAAAGGGCCTAGGGGTGTCGGAGGATTAGTGGGGAACTGGGATGGAGCATGGGCATGACAGTATCCCCCCCTTAGGCCCTGAACCCTTGAAGGGCTTAGGGTTGTGTGGCTAGAACCGCACGAGTTTGATTTTGAAATCGATAAGCGGCCACGAGGCGGGCGGTGATTGCCGCAACAGAGTTGGTCGGAGCCCGAAGGGCTACATATAAGGCGAAGAGTCCCGTGTCAACCCCTTGTCATTCGACTCTCATCATGTCCAGCCAACAAGCAAGCTCGAGCCGACAAAGCGCCTCCCGGGACCTTTCCCAGGCCCCCGACGAGGACCTGGAGGTCCGCACGGACGATTCCGAAGAGACCGAGCGAGCCAAAGAGGCGGAGAAGTCTCAGCGGGAAGCGGTGAAAAAGGAGAGGAGGGCCGAGGTGCGTCGGCGAAGGGTGGAAGAGGCGCAGCGGCGTGAAGAGGAGGAGCGCCGACGGTTGGAGGAGGAGCGGCTGGCACGGGAGCAGGTGGAGCAAGAGCGTCGGGCGCGAGAGGAGCGTGAGCGGCAGGCAGAGGAGGCTGCGCGACAGGCCGTTGTCGGCAGGGGCAAGGGGCGTGTGGAGGAACTACAGAGGGAGGGTCTGCTGGTGCAGACGACAAGGTGCGTGGCCCGCCCCTGATCGACGGGCCTTACTGACCTACTTTCTAGGATGGGGACCACACCCCTGTACTCCCCTACGACCGGGGCTCAGGTCGGCTCGATGGCGGTCCCGATTTATCGGGCCACCTGTGAGGAGTGCCAACAGCGGGGTGAGCCGAGGGAGTGTCGGCCAGCAGCTATCTTTCCATGTCTCGAAGTGAGGGGAGAGTCTTGATGGAGTCTCGAGGCGAGGGGGACACTTCGATATGGGCTCAGGATGGTGAGCAACAGTACCTGGGGGGTGCTCGAGGTGCGATGAATGCCTTGAAGCAGTCTTCGAGGGGGTCTCAGAACGCGAAGGGTGCCTCGAAGGGGGCTCTGGATGCAACAAGTGTCTTGAAGGGGGCTCGAGATGCGAGGTGTGTCTCGATGAGGTCTTTGAAGGAAGGTCGAGGTCTGAGGGCCGTCTGTACAAGGTCTCGAGAGGTGGACTATACCTTGATGAAGGCTCGAGGCGAGGGGAGTACCTCGAAGAGGTCCTCGAGAGTTCATGAGGGTGAGGGCGAGAGGTCGAGAACGAGCCGAGGTCTCGAAGCTTGCTTGAAGATGACTGAGCATGAGGGGAATGATCCCCCATACCATCCCAACGATCCACTGAGTACGAATGCGACCGACGATCATCTCTCGAGGCACGAAGTAAGTTTGAGGACGAGTCACCAGCCTGCTGAGCATGGTCACACCTAGCTGGATGTGCCACAGGGTGCCACGAGCCTGCATCAGTGACTCGGAGAGGGTGTGAGCCGCTCGAAGCGAACTCAGGAGTGGGAGGGGGGTTCTTCGAAGTTCGAGGGGATGCCTCGAAAGGGGGATGAGGGAGAAGCTTCGTGCTCGAGCTTCCCTGGGAGTGTCTTCTAGAATGAGACCAAGAGCACTCCACAGGGGCATCTCGAGGGTTTCTGTCCAAGGGAGAATGTGAGCGCCAGGGTAAATTCTCACCTCGCTCATGAGTGGGACCTCTCAAAGGGTCCTTCGCAGTTCGAGACTGTCTCTCGAAGCCTGCAGGGGGTTCATACCAAACCTCACGAGGTGACGAGCTTCTCGAGAGGGACTCTAGGCGAGGCCGAGGGCTGCTCAAGACTCGCATATAACCTACATACGCCGGTCAATCCTCGAGCTGGTCTCGAGACCTTCTCAAATACTTCTCCATAGGTGGTAGTAGCTGTGTGAATAGAATGAAACTATGTTTCACAAATAAAACTGATTATTGGAGGAAATAGGCACAGGAATGGCCAATGAGCGAATCGAGCATCTGCCGGAGGTCTCGAAGGGTACTTCCAAGTCTCGATTTCGCCTCGATGCGACCTGGAACATCTAAGGGAAGTTGGAGAGGGGTGGAAACGAACTGCAAATGGGGGAGGAGGGTGCAAGGAACTCGTACGATACGTCTCGAAGTGGTTTCGACCACCAAAAACTGAAACTAGTCACCGTTGTGACTCGAAGCTTATTCTCGACTGTGCAGCCTCACTGGACTGCAAAAAACACGCAGATAATGAGTGGAAAACGTCTGATATTCGTCTATAAACAAGGATGCACGTCTAACGAAGCATCTCGAAGGTCTCGAACATGTCTGATGGTAATTGCGAAGCGTCTCTGGGGATGTTGGAGTCGTCTCGATCAAAGCGTCTAGTAAGGGTTATGAAGCGTCTAGTAGGAGTCTCGAAGCGTCTATAAGGGAATTCGAAGCTGTCTCGAAGTGTCTGGTGAGGATCTCGAAGCGTCTCGAATGTCTCATCAAACAGGGTCTCGATAGGGTCTCGAAGTGGCTTCTACTGACTCAGAAGTGACTGCGAATACTTTCCTACAACTCCAGAGGGCACAAAAATGCGACAGAAAGTGCCAGGGAGCAAAGCTGTGGCAGGGGTGGGAGGACAGTGGCACGTTGGTGAACAACTGCTGGGAGGAATTCCACGAAACCTCAGGAGGTGGTAGAGGACGTCTAGGGGCGCTGGGAGATCAAAGAAACGAAAGATTCGGCGCACCCAATCCCGAGTTATGCCCAAAATCGTCCTACAGTGCCTTTCTCCACAGAAATAGCGATAACTCCGGACCCGCTGGGGCTAACGCGTCGAAAAGGGCGTCGTTCGAAAGCTCCCGTCGAGTAGAACTAGGATCCCAAAGGGTGAGAGGAACGGCGCGTCGGTTCTCGAGAAATCGCGTGTGCAAGCTCGGGGGTAGGGAGAGAAGTAGGGTACCTGTCACATTTGTGACAATCATCCTTCCTGAGCCCACGGTCACTGCCACGCCCCGGTGTCTAAGCCCCACCAGTGTCCTAAACACCGGTTTACCAGTACCATTTCTTACCTTGTTCCTGTTGGGGCTATCGCTTCCTTTGTTTGGTGTTAAGGTTCCATTCCCTGATGCTGTGCCTGTCACTGGTAGCACCGGTACTAGGTTCCCCGGTCGCACCTTAGTCATCCCGTACATAGCCATCCCTCTTAGCTTACCAAGACTACCGGGGACCGGAAGTTTATGTCCCGGGGTCCAGTATTTAAGCTCAGTAACTACTCGGTACATACCTCAGTCAGAATATCAAACAGATCTCCGGACTCAGAACTTCTCTTGTCGCCTTCGACAAACCCGGACTTGTCCAAGGACCCAGTGCACGAACTGAGGTCGATACGGGTGTTGTTCCCCCCTTCTTCTTTCGACTCCTTTCTGAAAGACACTACCGGTGAAGACTGGTGTTTCTACCTCCGGCCCGGAACCAGTCCGGAACTTGTATCTAACAGTATATTCTGACTGCACTTGGGCAAGTCAGTACCATGACCCGCACCCGCAGCCAAACTGCATTACAGCAGCAAGAGGCACCTTCTGCCTCTCGGAACCCCTCTCCAGTTGACCGGCGAGAAACGGCCCTCTCGGCCTTAGCTAGCAGCAGACACGCTAGCGAGCCAAACCCAGACGACCGTTTCGAAGGACTAACCGCATGTCACACCAGCAATACACCGGTTCCCACAGACCCGGTCACTCCTACCCCTTCCCATCGGTGTCCCCACACCCCACCTCCTCCCGGTGCTCCCAGAGGCGGTGGTGATGACGATCCCGATGACAACCCGGGTGACCCAGACGACCCGGAAGATAACCCCTTCGCCCCTCGCAACACAGAAGATGACCCTTCCCGCATCTTCGGGGCCCTCACTCGGGCCATCGAGCTATTGGCCAGGAACTCTCGCCAAGACATAGACTCCAGCTCCTCTCGCACTAAAGTCCGGGAGCCGGATGTCTTCGACGGCACCGATCCTAAGAAGCTCTGCCAATTCTTAATCCAATGCGAACTTAATTTCCAAAGCCGACCTGAGTCTTACCGTGAGGACCGCCGAAAGGTTGTCTTCGCACAATCATACCTAAAAGGTATGGCCTTGGAATGGTTCGAACCCGACCTGCTCCCTACCAGTACTCCGGCCCGACGCCCCCTGTGGATGGACAGTTGGATTGAGTTCGTCCTGGAACTCCAGTCCAACTTCGGCCCCCATGACCCGGTGGCCGATGCTGAATCCCAGCTTGACCACCTCAGTATGAAGGATGGTCAACGCATCAACAAGTATGTCGTGGAGTTCAATCGACTAGCTTCACAGGTCCGGGGCTACGGAAATGGTGCCCTCTGGCACTTCTTCTATGCCGGCCTCCCTGACCATATCAAAGACGAAATAAGCAGGGTCGGCAAACCCCGTACATTGGAAGATCTTCGCCATCTGGCTCAGGACATCGATGCTCGCTATTGGGAGCGGCGTCAGGAAGTCCAACGTCAGAACCGGTCTTCTGGCAACCAGTCCTCCTTGTCCTCCAAGCCCAGCTCCGGTAAAGACACTAAGGCTAAGGACAAGGAAAAGTCCTCAGCAAACCCGAGCTCATCCACACCGGCAAAGACCGGTGGACACAACCCCGGCACCCCGAAACCGGACAATAACATCTCCAGCAAACTGGGCAAGGATGGTAAACTAACCGCAGCAGAGCGCAAACGGCGTTTCGACAACAAGCTTTGCATGTTCTGCGGTGCAGAAGGACACATGGCAAAGGACTGCCCAAAGAAGACCGCCAAAGCTCGTGCAGCCGCGGTGACTCCGGAGACTAACCCGGAGGCCCCTACCGAGGCAAAAAAATAGTCAGCAGCCCTCTAGACCCGGCACACAGCGAGGGCTGCGTTGAACCTGGTAGTGTGCCAAGGGTAGTTAACCTCAACGCTTCCGCTCTTTTGGACCCTAATAGCCTCATGCCCTCTGTTTCCCTTCCGTCCTACGATACCCCGGCCTTACCGGTACTCGTAGATTCCGGCTCTACACATTGTTTCATAGATAAGAATTTTGCGAATAATATCAATGCTCCCCTGTACTCCGTCCCACTGGTCCAACTCCGGCTCTTTGATGGCTCCTCCAACTCGGTCATTACCCAAGCTGTAGATCTCGACCTCCGCTTCCAGACCGGCGATGTCACTTCTGTGACCCTTTATGCGACCTCGTTAGATTCTGAGTGCAAAATGGTACTAGGATACAACTGGCTCACCCTCCACAATCCGTTGATTGATTGGGTCTCGAGCAGTATTACCTTCCGGCCTAAAGCACAAGGAATGCTGACCCCACCGACGTCACCCCCTGCACCGGAGTCCCAAAACTCCACTTCTCCCGGCTCCTCGGAGCATCTGTTTTCGCATCCTGACCCACCGGCTGCCCCTGGCCTTACCAATCCCCATATTGCCTTCGTCAATGCTGCAGCCTTTGCCCGGGCCTGCAAGTTAGAAGGATCTGTGCAGTTCAATCTACAGCTCCGTTCTCAACCCCTAATGACCGGCTGGTCCTCCCAACTCGAGAAACCGGACCTTACCGGCATTCCCCAGGAGTACCACGAGTTCGCAGATGTGTTCAGCAAGTCCAAGGCTACGTCGTTGGCCCCCCATCGTGAACATGATCTGAAGATTGACCTGGAGGAAGGCACTCCCCTGCCCTATGGGCCCATTTACTCCCTTTCCACCGTGGAACTGGAGGCCCTCCGGGCATTTCTTGATGAACATCTCAGCACCGGTTTTGTCCGACCTACTAACTCTCCACATGGAGCACCGGTGTAGGGAGGGAGTCCTCCCTACCATGGTAATTATTATATTTCCTTGTTTCTACTTACAGTTTTGTTTTTATCTTTACCTTACCTCTTTTTTTTACTTAGTATTTGGACGCATTTTGGCTTATGTAAGCCAACCCTTGCACTTACTGTACATTGTACTTGCTTAGTAACATAACATAGACTTGATCCCAGACGAAGCAGGACGGAATTCGAAGGCCGGAGCCCTCGGTTTAATATTTCTCCACTATCAGACTTCCGTTAGACGATATCTCGACCCTCCTTTAGACTTCTGGGCGCGTTTCTGCTCTTTTCACCACTCCCTGACTCTCCTACCAGGCAGCTCCAGTCCCCTTGGGTCGAACTGACCCCAATTCCAACGGGAGACCCCTCTGGTCACTCCCCCCACCATCTCTTATTATTTCTCTTCACCGGTCCTCTTCGTCAAGAAGAAGGATGGCTCTCTCCGTCTCTGTGTTGACTTCCGCGGCCTAAATAAGATCACCAAGAAAGACCGGTACCCATTGCCCCTTATCTCCGACCTACTCGACTCACCTAGTCATGCAAAAATCTACACCAAGATTGACCTCCGGCATGCCTACCATTTAGTCCGGATTGCCAAAGGTGACGAGTGGAAGACCGCGTTTCGTACGTGCTATGGGTCCTTTGAATGGCTGGTCATGCCATTCGGTCTCACTAACGCACCAGCCGCTTTCCAGCGGTTTGTGAACACCGTCTTTGCAGATATGCTAGATGTGTGTGTGGTGGTCTATCTAGACGACATCCTAATCTATTCAAACGACGAGTCCCAGCACCAGCAGCATGTCAAGGAAGTGCTGCGCCGGCTTCGCCTACACGGCTTGTATGCCAAGCCAGAAAAGTGCGAATTCCACCGGGACTCGGTGGAATACCTAGGTTATTGCCTCTCCCCAGCCGGCCTAACCATGTCCCAGGATAAAATCCGGGCCATATGCGACTGGCCTGAACCCCGGAAGGTGAAAGACATCCAGTCCTTCTTGGGCTTTGCAAACTTCTACCGGCGGTTTATCTACAACTATTCTGGCATTGTCGTTCCGTTAACCCGCCTCACCCGGAAGAACACCCCATGGAACTTCACTCCCGAGTGCCGCGCCGCCTTTGACCAACTTAAGGAGGCCTTCACCACTGCCCCCGTCCTCACCCATTTTGTGCCTGGCGCCCAGCTCATGGTTGAGACCGACGCATCCAACTATGCCATTGCCAGCATCTTGTCCCTCACCAGCGAGGACTCCCACATCCATCCGGTTGCGTTCTTCTCCCGCACTCTCTTGGCACCGGAGCTCAACTATGACTCGCACGATAAGGAACTCCTGGCCATCTTTGAAGCCTTTCGGTCTTGGCGGCACTACCTTGAGGGCGCTCCTCTCCCTATCGACGTCATCACTGACCACAAGAACCTGGAATACTTCTCTACTTCGAAGGTTCTCACCCGGTGCCAAGCCCGGTGGTCGGAATACCTCTCCCAGGTTAACCTAATCATTCGTTTCCGTCCCGGCAAACTCGGTGCTAAGCCCGACGCCCTGACTCGACGATGGGACGTCTACCCCAAGGAGGGGGATAGGGGCTATGCCCGAGTGAACCCCCACAATCTCCGACCGGTATTCACCCAAGAACAACTAGTTACTTCCCTACGAGCCACTTGCCTCAGTTACCCGGTCCTCCGTGCCAGTCTCCTTATGGACGTTGAACAACTCCACTCCGAGATCCTCTCCGCCCTACCCCTAGACCCGGTGGCCCAGCACCGACTCTCTGATACCTCGAACCCCCGGTGGTCCACCAACAGTGCCGGTTTTCTTTGTCTTGATGATCGGATCTATGTCCCGGACATCAATGATTTACACCTTAAAGTACTCCGGTACAAACATGACCACCCGTTGTCAGGCCATTTCGGCCAGAACCGGACCCTAGAGCTCATTCGGCGCGAGTATACCTGGCCCGGTGTTCGTACCTTCGTCAAAGACTACGTTAAGTCTTGTACGTCATGCGCAAGAGCCAAAGCCCCTCGGCACCAGCCCTACGGTACTCTCAAGCAGCTCCCCATACCAGAGAAACCGTGGAACTCAATTTCCATGGACTTTATCGAGCAACTACCGGCCTCTTCCGGCTTCACCGCCATACTGGTCATAGTTGACCGGCTCTCGAAACAGGCAGTTTTCATCCCCACCCATGACACTGTCTCCTCCCCAGAACTAGCTCGGCTATTCCTAATCCATGTGTTCTCTAAACACGGTGTTCCGGCACATGTTACTTCAGATCGGGGCACAGAGTTCATCTCCCACTTCTTCCGGTCCCTCGGAAAAGCGCTAGATATGCGCCTACACTTCACCTCCGGATACCACCCAGAAGGTGACGGCCAGACCGAGAGGACTAACCAAACCCTCGAACAGTACCTCCGGATCTACTGTAACTACCAGCAGGATAACTGGTTGGAACTATTACCCTTAGCCGAGTTTGCATACAACAATGCACCAAGCGCTACCACCGGCATATCACCGTTCTTCGCAAACAAGGGCTACCACCCCAACCTGTCCGTTTTTCCGGAAAGAGACCTCACTTCCACCAGGGCACAGGAGTATGCGATAGACCTAGATTCGCTCCATCAATTCTTGAGAGAAGAGATGGCCCATGCACAGGCTCGGTACCAAGGACCGGCCGATGCCAAAAGGCTCCCGGCACCGGTGCTCAAGACCGGTGATCAGGTCTACGTTAGGGCCAAGTACTTCCGTACCACCAGACCCTCCCACAAACTCGCAGACAAGAACTTAGGCCCCTTCATTATCATCACCCAGCCCGGCACCCACTCTTATACCCTCCGTCTGCCGGATACCATGAAGGCAGTACACCCGGTCTTCCACGTTTCCCAGCTCGAACCAGCTACCCCTAACAATATCCCTAATCGAGTTCAACCCCCACCTCCACCGGTAGAAGTAGACGGTGAACCGGAGTTCGAGATCGCCGAGATTCTAGACTCGAAGATAGACCGGCGCCGAAAGCACTGCAAACTACTCTACTTGGTGCGTTGGAGTGGCTACGAAGGTACTGACGAGGAAACCTCTTGGCTGTTAGCCACGGAGCTAGGGAATGCCGGTGAACTCGTTCTGGACTTCCACACTGCCTACCCCGGCAAACCCGGCCCTTTGGACAGGCTCGGAGCCTAACCTTTTTACCATATGGTGCCTTCTGGAAAAAAGACTCCGCTATCCCCTTTTAGAATTACCACCCTAGTTTGCAAACCCTTGTTGATTTTCCTCTTCTCCTCAACGTTTCCAAAGGTTCTTTTCAAAGGAACAGGTTACCAAAAAAACAACCAAAACACCACCTCTCATTATCTGCTATCAAATGCCTCTGTTTAATCCTCGTTCTATTCCACGTCTCCCTGTTCATCCTGCCCTAGCCAGGATCCATCAACATCGTCGCCCGTCCCCAACTCTCCCTACCACAACCCCCAGGAGACCCCACCACTGGGAGACCCCAAGCCCCACTGTGTGGCAACAGATTGTCCTCATGTTCCAAGAAGACCCCTGGATAACCTCCAAGGTTGCCTTCATCATGTTGGGGGCAGTAGCCACGTTCATCCTTGGCGTCTATGCAGATGCCAAAAATAACCTTCCCCTGCAATACTGGTTTCCATAGTCCCGGTACCACCGGTGCCCGGGCCTCCCCTTTCCCACCCATCTCCCAGAACCGATACCCATAATACACTGAGGTTCAGGGTTGCCACTACCTGCACCCCCTCACCGGTTCTCGCTCCAACCAGCTGTCCCGGTCCAGTAGATTGTCTACTACTGGGAACCAGTCATTCCGAAATCTGTATGTAGCATTCTAAGAAGTACAAGTTTGCGACCGTATGTTTTACATAACACGAAAAGAAAAAAAAAAAAAAAAAAAAAAAAAAAAACTTTTCCTTGAAGGGGACCTACCGGTCGGCGCAGGACCAGCACTCAAACTTCCGCCTCGGCATCCGTCCCCTCTTCCCTCACGTCGTCCTCCCACCCGTCATCCGAGCTCTTGCTGCCCTCCGGTTCCCCTTCGGATGTGTCGTCCCCCTCAGACTCATCGGTTTCCGCCCGTCGATATTCAGTTTCCTGTAGCAACTCCCACAGGTGGTTGTTAAATCGGCGCTGCGTCTCGTGCTGAGACTTCGCCAGCCGCCAGTGCTCCCGCATCTCCTCGGTGTGCCGGTCAATTGCCTCGGCAATGGCGTGCAGCGCTCCCACAAGGCCGCCGCCACCCGACTCAGCTTCTGGCATTTTCGACGGGCCCCCGACCACTTCCACCTCGGGACTTCTTGCCCTGGCGCGCTTCTTCTTTTCACCGGCCCTAGGCGAGGTCTGGTCCTCCGGAACCCTCTTCCCCGCTTTACCCTCTTTTGCTACACCCGGGAGTTTGCACTGCTCCTTAAGACCGGTGCACCGGTCACACGACCTTTTCCCTCGCTTGCTCGCCTTGGCTAATTCGAAGGTGCACTGGGCCTGGGCCCGTAAGCACCGGTTGCAGGGGCCTACCGGGGTCTCCGCTCGGTCCGGTTCCGTTGCCTTCCCCTTGCCTCTCGTACCCCCGGCCGACACTTCACTTCCTCCCACACCTACCAAACCCTCTGACCTTGCCTGCATTCTCTCGGCCGACTCTCTCTCCCGGCATGCTGCCTCTTCCCTCTCCCGGTGCTCAGTCTCTTCTCGCTCTCGGCGCTCCGCCTCTTCTCTCTCCTGATGCTCGCTTTCTTCCCTCTCTCAGCGTTCGGCTTCTTCTCTCTCCCGGTGCTCTCGCTCGGCGGCCTCGGCTGCTGCTTTCTGTTCCCATCGTAGCCTCTTCCGGCGCTGGCGTTCAGCGAACTTGGCGTCAGCGACCTGCTGGTCGTCGTCACTAGCCGACTGAATGGCCTCGTCGGGGACGGCGGTCCAGTCGAGAATGGCAGAGGCGGGGGGAAGACCGGTGTTGGCGGCATACTGGGACATGTCGGTTGGCGTTGAGTCTTGGGATGGTGGGAAGGGATGGGGAATGACTTCATTTCGAAGTCAGACGCTGGCTTTAATACACGGGTACACATGTCCCGGTGTGAGTCGACGTGTGGATCTATGGCAAAAACACCAAAAAACCCAACACAAAGACAAATGCCGAGTCGGTGGTTTACCTTCGTGGACTTTGGCTCGAGGGATCGGTTACAGCGAAGTGGGGGAGGGGTTCTGCACACCTAGATGACTAGGGCAGAAGGGAAGGTGCTCCTGACGAGAGGGGAGCAGGGGGAGACTGAGAAAAAGCGAAGTAATATAGGCTACTCGGAGCCTAGAAGCGACGTAAGATGAAGAAGAATGACAGTAAATAGACCCTTAATGGAGCCTCAGATACTGCAAGGATAAAGAAGATAATGAAGGGCCTTAAAGCGACGACAATAAGGCAGATAACATTGATAATGATTGGGCAATAGTCTCACTACAAAGGGGACAGTATCCTATGTGGGGGGGCTACTTGCTTCTATATGTATGCTACTTGCTGCGATGTATTGGTACTTATATACAAAAGGTAGCGCAGCCTGAAGTAAATAGAGGGAAACACTTTGTAAGGGGTTTGTAAGCGATTGGTAAGAGGATTGGTAAAGGATTGGTAAGGCCGAGCAAGGCTGAGTAAGGACAGTAAGCGATTGGTAAGTAAAATCAGTCAGCATGACGAAGAATATCACAAATCATTTGAAATAGAATGAGTCATTAAGGAATGGATGAATAATGCGACAGAAAGGGGGATGAGTAAGCGCACTGGTCACTGCTGAATAAGGGGGTATGACTGCAAATGAGTCACTCTGACTCCTAGATCTGAGATCCAGATTCATTGGGGCGATATGCTGCGCGTCTGAAAGAAGAACTGTGGGGATTTCTGCCAGGGGCCAATTTTGGGGGTCTCCAGGGTAGTCAGGGCTTAGGATTTCGCAACTTTCCCCCCTCTCTCCTCTCTGCAAAGCGACCTGTACCAGGTGCAACTAGTGCTCTGGAGGGCATGAGGAGGAGGAGGGGCCGTCTTCTCCAATGAGGGCAGGGAGAAGTGCCTCAAAATCGTCATGAATGCGATCAGATAGTGTAGATGAGAGTAGTTGGTACTGCAGCTGTTGCAATTTTGGGAGAACGAAAGACGAGATTGAGAGATAGACGTTGCAGGGGGCAGGAAGGAAAAATCCGTAATCCTTTTCGACTGGAGAGACCGAAACAACCACATAAGACCTTTCAAGCCTGATGACAGACTTGAGGCGACCAAAGAACGTCTTCCTCGACGTCAGACTGACGAGAAGAACGCGCTGTCCCAAAGTGATAGGATGGGAGGTCATGGACGAGGGAGGGATGAACCAGGAGGCTTCGGGGCGAGAGCTAGTGGGGATTCCTGGCAGGTACTCGTAGTTATTCTCCCTAGCAAAGGACACGAGCAAAGAGACGGTCGAGGAGGTGGCCATTATGATAAATATTGGCGAAATGGGCGTTCATTGGTAGAAATGATGCAGAAAATCGTGGAGTGCGCGGATCGTTACCAAATTTGGTAGGTAGGATGGCGTGGTCGAGAGCTTCCTGTGAGCGTGGGAATGGTGTCGATATCTTTAGAATTGACGGAGATATTCGAAAAATCGGAATGCCGTAAACTAGCGCTCAAAAAGTTTTTTTCGGGCGCTCGAGCGGTTTCTTCCCTAACATTAAGGATGGTTCTTGTGCGATGGATGACTGCTGGCAATATCAGTCATTCTTCGCATTAGGGCTAGGCTTCTCCATTCTTCATCATTCAGGTTCTGAGTCCATGCTCACGTCGCCAAACACCTTTGGTGCATGACACCGGATTAGTGATGGCCGGCCTCATGGTGATCCTGATGGGCCTTCGAGGGCTCGACCCTAAGGGGGGGATACTGTCACATTCGTGACAACCGTCCTTCCTGAGCCCAGGGTCACTGCCACGCCCTGGCGTCTAAGCCCCACCGGTGTCCTAAACACCGGTTTACCGGTGCCGTTCCTTACCTTGTTCCCGTTGGGGCTATCGCTTCCTTTGTTTGGTGTTAAGGTTCCATTCCCTGACGCTGTGCCTGTCACCGGTAGCACTGGTACTAGGTTCCCTGGTCGCACCTTAGTCATCCCGTACATAGCTATCCCTCTTAGCTTACCAAGACTACCAGGGACCGGAAGTTTATGTCCTGGGGTCCAGTATTTAAGCTCGGTAACTACTCGGTACATACCTCAGTCAGAATATCAAACAGATCTCCGGACTCAGAACTTCTCTTGTCACCTTCGACAAACCCGGACTTGTCCAAGGACCCAGTGCACGAACTGAGGTCAATACGGGTGTTGTTCCCCCCTTCTTCTTTCGACTCCTTCTGAAGTCACTACCGGTGAAGACCGGTGTTCCTACCTCCGGCCCGGAACCAGTCCGGAACTTGTATCTAACACCCTGTCTTGGCCGACGACTCTTTTCCTTTCTGTCGCCGTGCCTGTTTCTGTTGATCCGATGCCGAGTCATGGGCATCGTCATCTGGTTACCTGTCTGCGGTGCAGTTGCACCTTACTCATACAGTCTTGGCTTTGACTCGTCTCCGAGTCATTTACTATAGAAAGGGGGGCTTTCCCGAGCCCGCCCTCGAGTACTGTATGAGTATTTAGGCTGGCTGTGGATCGTCTGTGATCCTCAGCTTTTAGCTACCTTGCAACTAGCCTCCTTCTTCTCATTCCTTCGCATCTGAGCCACTCTTGATCATCGTCTCGAGTGAGGGTTAGCCAAGTCTTGCTCAAAGTATCATCGCAAGAGAGGTCGCCCCTAACTCTCATCTCTGAGGGTTTTCTCTTTGGCATCGACACTCGCGACTACCTCTTAAAGGCTACTTGCTCGTCGCTGCCTAACACCGTGCAGCCACACGATCTCCCGAATGAAGACCCATGCAAGTTCGGATGCTCGTATGGTGGTGTTGACCGGCACTAGGTGGACCAGGGATGTCAGTCGACACAAGACGACCCATAGATAGTCGGTGCCGTTGCTTTCAGGGAAGGGGCCGATGAAGTCCATCGCTATCGAGTTCCACGGCCGTCTTGGGATTGGCAGGGAGTGTAGTAATCCTGCCGGTCGAGTGTTGTCGGTCTTGGTGGTCTGGCACACTGGGCACGATCTGCAGAATCGGTCGATGTCTTTGCCCATGCCAGGCCACCAGAAGCGCCTACGGATGTAGTCGCCCGTGCGCAATGCTCCAAAGTGACCGAGCGTCTTGTATGCATGCTCGATCACTTGTGCCGTCAGTCGGTCATTTCTCCAGTCTACACAGGGGAGGCAAAGTACTCTGTCTCCTGCCATGGCCTTCAAGTAGACCAGTCCGTCCTCTACGTGGAATCCTTTGTGGTGATCCAGGTGTTGGATCACCTTCGCTATGACATGGTCTGTTGGATATCCTTGTTTCACGCAGTCGAGGAAGCCACGCTCCCCCTGGAAGTGGGTGACGAGTGTCTGTGGATCCCCCACAGAGTCGAGAAGAGTGGGGTCCTCACTCGTGGGCACACGAGTGGGTTCTTCTCTCCTCTGCTCTGCGTGATCCCTCAGCGCGTCGGCCTCTACCCGACGCTCCTCTACTGGTTCCCTGATGTTGGGCATCTCTTCCCACATTGCTGCGAGGCGCAATTCTTGCAACCTGTCGATGGGGAGGTCGTCCCCTTCTGGGTCGAGTCGAATGTCGGCCATTGCCCACTCGACGTTTTCTGGTTGCATGTCGTCTCCCCCATCTGTCTCGTAGTACCGAGACAGGCAGTCGGCTACCTTGTTCTCTGTTCCCTTGACGTATATGATCTCGGTGTCGAAATGCAACAGGTAGTCCATCCAGCGCATCTGACGGCTGGATAGGCGTTGTTGTGTGTGGAGGAATTGGAGTGCTTCGTGGTCCGTGATGATTTTGAAGTGGAACCCCAAGAGTTTGTCCTCCCACTTCAGCAGCGCCTCGAGCATGGCAAGGGTTTCTCTCTCGAACGTCTGATAGTTGTGTTGGGCGTCCGTGAGCTTTTTCGACATGAACCTGGCCGGTCGGCAGCCTTGCCAGGTTGGTCCTTGTCCATATAGCGCCCCTATACTGTATAGGGACACGTCGCAGACAAGCCAGATTTCTGACCTCGGGTCTATTGGCCGCAACACTGGGTATTTGCAGGCGAGGTCCTTGATCGCCTGGAAGCACCTGTCGTGGATTTCCCGCCAGAGAAAGGGGTGGCCGTTCCTCTGGATTCCCGTCAGGGGTGTCGTGAATGCGGATACATCTGGCATGAACGGTGCCAGGTACTCTACTAGGCCCACGAACCTCTGTATTTCGTTCAGGTTCGTGGGCTTCCTCCAATTGTGGATGCAGGCCATCTTGTCCTCATCTGCGTGGACGCCTCGGTCATCGATTATATGGCTGAGGCAATCTAGCTTCTCGGCAAACAGGTCAACCTTATCCCTCGAGCGTGTCAAGCACGAGGGACACATGTTCCATGTGTTCTTCTATTGTATTGCTGTACACGAATGCATCTCTAAGTATGCGTGTACTATCCTAGCGATATACTCCTGCAACGTCACTGTTATCAGTCGCTGACAGGTGGCTGGTGCGTTGCAGTCTCCCTGCTGCATGATGTGGCTCAGGAAGGTGCTGAAGACAGTTGAGAAGGCTGTCTTCGAGACATCGTTGGGATCGATCCTGACTTGTTCGTATGCGTTCGACAAGTCGATTTTCGAACGGTACTTTGCTCGTGCAACGTCCATTCAAATCTGGTCTTGGTCGGGGAACGGGGTGACGTCCTTGACCGTGTTGTCGTTGCGCTTCCGGCAGTCGACGACCGTTCTGAGCTTCCCGTTTTTCTTCGGGATGCAGAGCATCGGTGCCGCTTGCAGCACACTTGCTCTCTCCCACCATCCAGCCTTCGTATACAGCTGGATTTTTTCTGCCAGCTGGGGTTCCAGTGAGTCTGGGCAGCATGGCAAATGGTAGGTGTAATGCATACCCTCGTCGATCAAGGGTATGCGATGATTCACTTCTCGGAGTGGCGGTGTGGGCAACTCTTCTTGTGAGAGCGCAAGGGGAAAGGGGGGGAAAGCTGTAGGCTATGCCTAGGCTCGTCCCAAGGGGTCGTGAGTCAGAAGGGGGTGTCGGAGAGGCTATGGGAGACAAGGGAAAAGATCCCCTAAGGTCTGGGAGTAGTTGGCAATAAAGAACTCGAATTACCACCACCAGGCGGGCAAATATCGCGGCTCTGAAGGGCTATGAAGGCTAGTAGGTGCTGGGATTCGAATGGCGGTGGCTTAGACTCTGTAAATCGGCAGAAATGGCTCCAAAACACTGCAGAACTTTGGAAGCGGCAGAAGGACTCGAAGGGCGGTGGTTTAGACTCGGTAGATCGGTGGGAATGACTCCAAAACACTATGGAACTTTTGAAGTGGCAGAAGGACTCGAAAGGCGGCGGTTTAGACTCGGTAGATCGGTGGGAATGACTCCAAAACACTACGGAACTTTTGAAGTGGCAGAAGGACTCGAAAGGCGGCAGTTTCTCGAAGGGAGTGGCTCTGGGGACTCGAAGTAGGCTGTGGAACTTGAAGAAGACTCTCTGGGGACTCATAGAAGACTCTGTAGACTCGAAGAACTCTGTGGACTCAGCAAGGACTCATAGGACTTGAAAATACTCAAGGGACTCGACTCTGGGGACTCTGGGATGCTCAGAAACACAGATCGTGACTGCAAAAGGTGTTTTTTTTTTTTAAGTGATGTGGTGATACTTGTAATGTAGAGGCGGCGGTAGCTATGTGAAAATCAGCAGTTTTCAGAGCTGTCAAATGTCGAAAAAAAAGTGACAGAAAAGGGCCGACGTATGGTAAATCACATGCATCGCACTAAGGGAAAGGAAAGCGAAGTAAAACTGACCAGAAAAATATGTAAGTAAAGAGAGAGGGTATGGACGAGATGCCTGGACAGCAAGGAAGTGCAGGGAAAGCTGCAGAAACTTTGGGAGATGAAACATGGGGTCTGGAAGCGGAATGGCGGCGGAATGTGTGTTGGAGTGGGTGGTGGGTCACAGGATTGACACCTGACACTTCGGAAAGGGTTTCTGACAGCCGGTGGATGGGTTTCATGTGTCCAGGGGCTGAGGCGGTCGGAAAAGACATGGCTAGGCCCTCAGAACGGAACCTGGAAGTGAAGCGGCACTTTTGTGGCGGTGATAGGGGCATGTGAGGCGGGCAGAAGGCACAAGGGTGGGCGGAGCTATTTTTAGATGGCAGAGGCGGTCATTCTGGCTGTATTGGCAGCCAAAAGGCAGCAGAATGCCATAGATGACAGTGGGGATGATTATGGAAGTCGTAGCAGTCGGGAATTGCCACAATATGGCGGTATGAGACCCTGAGGACTGTCGGAGCATTGTGGTGGTGGAAGTATACCAAAAAGCGGCAGGTTTCAGCCCTAGGGAGAGTACACTCCCTACAGTGGCATCTTCTGCACCACTCCCCTCATACGATGCTCATATTTTTTGTAGAGTTCTTCCCTCAGACGGGGGATATCCTCATCTGAGTATTTTCGTGGCTTCATGTGTGCAAGTGTTGCTTGCTGCTCGCCCTCGGCTACCGACGTTGGAGGCTCAAGACTTCATTGAGGCGATGTGGGGCCAGGTGGGTTCCTCGTTGGTGTGGCCCCACCCGCAAGTCATGTGCTCCTTGGTGTCAGGGGCGACATGTCCTTGCGTCGTCCCCTCTCCTTTGGTCGATTTTCCACAGAACTGGACAGGTCCAGTTCTGTGTGTGCAGGGACTGACACTCCCCCGACCTCTATCATATTTGTATCAAATTTTAATCGCACGCTGTGCGATCGGAGGAAGGGGATTCCGAGGATGCAGTCATATCGATCGATGTTCGTGACGTCGAAGTATGCGTCGCATGTGAAGGCTCCCAGACGCAGCTTCGTCTGGGAGCTGTGCATAATCTTAGAGCGGCTCCCGACACATCCCAGTTGCAGCGTCAATTGGGAGGCCAGTGTGAACGTAGGTAGCTGTGGCGACAGTTGCGAAGGCAGGGCTGACGAAGTTAGTCGTGCTCCCTGTGTTGATCATGGTCAACGTTTCACAGCCATTGACCTGGGCTTTTACTACTACACAAGCACATGCCCGTGGGGGGACTGCTGGTCTCGGGGTAACTGTGCTATCGGCGCACATCCCGTATCGGAATGCGTGGGTTGGTTCTTCAGTCGGACGGAGTGCCATCAATCGGCGGGTCTCATCTGAGTTGGTGGCCATTCGATCTGGGATAGCCGGGGCCTCCACATCCACATACGAGCGTGGTTCTCCACCGAGGCTCTTGCGAGCCCGCGAGAGCCTGTCGACCAACCTTTGGAGGGCTCCTCTAAGTTGTTTGCCCTCCTGCAACGCCTGCTGCATTCGCTGCTCATTGTGAGTCATTGCTCCCCAGATGCCTTGGATTAGTTCCCCTGTCCTATCGATGTCTGTTCTCGCTATTCTCATCTGCCTCAGCGAGGGTGGTGCACTCGCTGAGGCTTCATCCTCTCTGGGCTGTACCACCTGGCGCGTTCTTACTGCCAGTCGCCTCAAGCTGAGGAGTGTCTGGTTCATCCCCTCGACGCTGACTGTCAGCCAGTTCCCTTCCATCGTGCCTTCCAGATGTTCGAGGGCGAGGTCGATTATATTCTTGGCAGCATTCATCTCTGACAGTACATATCCTACGCAGGGGCCTAGCGTCTTGCCAGCCGCTTCTTCTTGGGCATCCCACCCTTCGTCGTACGCCCTGTGCCTCAGTTGCTGAGGGACCACCCAAGCGACCAGCAGGGATGGCACCTCGGCAAGCTCATCTCTTATGATGTGAGCTCAGTGGATCCAGCACGTCTGGCAGTCATCGATGTGGGTCAGGCCGAATCGTTCTGAGTAGTGCCAGCTGTGGTCATCCGCGCTGGGCGGCATGGCCTCATTTTCGATTGTGTTCACTACCCCCCATGGATTGCCCATGACTCCATCGATTGCGCTTTTGCCAGCTGACACTTCGTCGTCGTCTGGCCTGTCCTCTGTGGGGTCTCCCTCTACAACGGATTCCTCGACGTCCATTTGTGCATAACAAATTGGTTCCTCCTCGATGTCGCTGCCCGCGTCCATCGATCCGAGGTATGCGATGGGTTCCCCGTCGTCCTCGCTGTCATAGTATTCGCTGTAGATGTCGATGACCTCGTCGTCAGCATCTGCTTCCTCCTCACAACTCTGGTCCTGGACTTCTTCGTGGGGAGGCGCTTCGGCCTCTTGGGTATTGGGGGTCGTGTCGGCGTCACCGTCCTCGATCACCTCGGCGGCAAATAGTCTGGCATTGCCAGCCTTAGTGTCTTTCGAGGGATTAATTTTTTGGTTGCACTCATTGGTGTAGTGCCCCTCTTTCCTGCAGTGGTAACACTTGATCCCATGCCATGGCAGGCCAGGGTCCTTCCTCGGGCTCTGGCCTATGGGTCCATTCCTCTTCTCGTGACCGGCTACGGTCACACGTTGCCCTTGCAGTTTGGGCAGTTCCCCTTTCTGGAAGCATGCGTTGTCTACCGCCTTCCTGTACAGCACGTTCCCCTTCTGGGTGTACCTGTACTCGCCATTGCTGTACTGTCTATTGCCAACTCGGTTGTCCGAGTTGACGGGTCGCGTCCCAGGCTGTCTAGCCTGCTGAACCTGGGTGTGATTGTTAATCAGTTTCAGTGCACTTTCCATCCTCTGTACTTCGATCAGGATTTGGTCCATCGGCGTATGCTCTGCCGATACACCTCTCGATTTGAGGACTCCTTCTGCAATAGGCAGAGGGAGTCCATTGACGAATTTCCTTCTCATGGAGTATTCGTCTGGTGGTTGGACCATCCTGGATGCCCTGTGCTTCAGGTCGTTATAGAAGGCAAGTACTCCCTTGGCCGGGGAGTACTTGGTGTTGTCGTATCGTTCCGCAGCATTCTGTGTGGATGCCTCGTGTATGAATCGGGTGAACATGGCGCACATGAAGTCCTCGAACATCCAGTCGCATACCGTGCGATCTGGGCCATCAACCTCTTGATCAAACCACTGCACGGCCATTCCTTCTAGACAGGTTCCGGCATACGTGATGCGGTCTGCATCATGAGCCGGGCCTGTTACCTTGTATATCTTCAACCAGCGTAGTATCTGGTTGACCCATTCGTCGAAGGCGTCGATGTCGTCCTGGCCTTTATAATATTTAGGTTGTGTGATTTTTATTGCTTTTACTTCTGGACCTGTGGGAGCCATGTGGCAGCCCACCGCTTCGTATATTCTCTGACGATATTTTTCCAGGAGCGACTCCATGTAGCCACTCATGCTGGGCGTCATTCCCCGGTGTGAGTGAATCCCTTGCGATCGCCCTCGGAGTTGGCGATCGCATTCCTCCTCATCTCTCTGGGCTCGACGAGTAGGTGCTGGGGGTCCTCTTCTCCCGTGATTGTCATCATGATTATCGCAATTGTTTCTTCAATGGTAATAGTCGTCCAGATCGTCGTCTGGGTCATTGTCTGGGTCATCATCTGGGTCGTTGCCTGGATGCCCAGTGGCGGTTCCCCAGGAATTGGTTTCCTCTTGCTTGAGGCCCCTTTCCATGTGAGGTGGGACATCTCAATCCAGCCATTCAGTAGCTGATCTGCTCCTGGCTGTGCCCACTCCACGAGGGTTCTCTCCTTGTGGAGTGTCTTTGTGTCTGCGGTCGTACCTTGCAGGCTTGCTTTCATAGTGGACTTCCCGTCGTGTTGCACGTTCGGGGGCTCGGCTGTCTTCGCCGGTTCCATCATGCGCACTCTCAATGTTGGGCCTGTCCACCAGGTCATGTAGTTTTCTGAAGGTGCGTAGTTGGTGACCCCGCTCAGCGTGGTCACCAAAGTGCTCCCACTGGGAGGTGCACTCCTGCAGGATATCTTTGAGTTCTCGGATGAAGTCGGGGAAAGTGGGTGGTTTGGGATGTTTTTTTCTGGTATCGAGTACTTCTCTTTCCTTTCCTCGTCCCGATCCTTCTGCTCTCGTATTTTCTGCGAGAGCAGTTTCGGTGGTCAGTTCAGTTAGGGTGCTAGGCCCATCATCTAGGATTATGGCAATGTTGGCCTCCTCAGGGGTCTCTCGCATGATCGTCTCGGACGATTGTGCTTGCAGGTATCCGTCTGTCCTCTCCGATGGTGGCGGATCGTCACCATACAAGTCCTCTCGATCCTTATCGGGCTCAAGAGGTTTTGATGCACTGCAAGAACTCTTTTTCTGCAGCGCGGATCCCTTGTTCGACTTGGGTGCCATAACACGTTTGGATGTTCAAAAAAATGTAAAGTCTTGTCCTTCTGTTCCACTTAGTTACTGGTCACTTGATATGAACACAACCGGTGTTATATTCAAGTGTCGAAGTAGGGTAGAATAGAAGTTAGGGAAAAAACCTCTATGTATATCGAGCACCCGCTATGTGCTGGCGCTCACCATTATGTAATACCTATACAGTACCAGAGTCCAACAGACTCCGCACTGGCCCCTAGACCACATAGGGACAACACACCCTTCAGTTCTAAGTATGTATCTACAGTCAGTAAGGAGGGGCTTGCCCTCCTTACTGTTGGAAAGGCTGTAGGCAGCCTCAGTAGTGACTCAACTACTATGTATTGAATGTACCTGTAGGCAGCTACAGGATATCAGTAAGTATGGAAATACTAAGTGAATAGTAGGCTTACCCTCAGTAGTGACTCAACTACTGAGGGAGTAGTACCAAAAGTGTACTGTAAAGTGTACACTCTAAGCACTTATGTAAGCAACCCAAAAAGCATACCATAACAAGTATCACACAGGGGTGATTCAATCTCCAACACTTACATGTCCCCTGTGTCCTCAACATGGCATTGGAGGAGTACCACTCAGAACAAACATTACACTACCTGGAGGTTTTCTTCAACTTTGGTACACATCATAAACTTCATCATTGGCTGACCGAAGCCGAGAGCTTGGCAGCTACTATTGGCGCAGATATCTTTCAGCAGAAGATCTTTTTTGTCTCTGTACACAGTGAAGTCACGCGTGGTGATTTGTTTGCAGGGAAGGACGAACAAGGGAGTGATGTGGCAGTATCGCCAAAGGAGGTGAGCGCATTATATTTGCCTGTTTGTCGACTGAGTCTCATTCATTCAGTTCATGAATTACTTGTTTTCTGGAGGCCTCCAGCCCCTTATCTGTGGAGCTACTGTTTTTATGTTGTCATGTGGCCCACTTGTCGCATTCCCGGAATCCATATCTAGCTTGAAGGAAGCATTACTCAAGTACGCAATATTTTTTATGTGGTGGTGATGACCCGTCTGAGACTTACCAATAGGCTGAGACCTGCATATACAATTGCTTTTGGTGCGAAGCGTTTTATCAGTGCAGTTATCAAGTCCTTCATAATTGCATTCGGCATTCGAGTCGTCATTCAAGGTCACAATTTTGGAGAGGTTTTCAAAGACCTGCTGGATGTTTCCGTCAAACTCCCCATGCATACCGATGTGTATATATTCCAAGTGAAAGAACAAACTACCTCCGATGACTCCAATAATGCTCTCTGTGTATGTGGTACCTGCTATTCATGGTTCCATTCCCATCGCCGTCCGTGGGGGGCTCCGCTCCCAATGAGCTGTCCAAAGTGCAGCTCTATCCGCTCGTGGTCACCGTCGAAGTCAAGTGAAGACCAATCTGGCATGCCTGGGTGCATCAGCACGTGTCGGTCTCCAGCATGTGGATTTAAATATTTCTCGTATCAACCTCAAGCTCCCTACGAGATCATCAAAACTAGAGTCAAGGATAATGAGGCAAAGGGGTGGATTAAGCAGACGGGAGTATAGAAAGGTCTGGTTTGATTGATTTGCATCATCTGATGTTACTGCTGCATATGACCCCATCCCACCACTCGCTGCTAAGTCATCTCACCCTTGTTATGCCATGTCGAAGGTCGCGAAATAGAACGTTATTGCCAGTTGTACGAGCACGGTAATAATTGAATTGGTTTTCCATCCTGCCACATCCCCAACGACCTTTAAAGGACGAGATCGCTCTGCCGACCTGAATCGAGGCGAGCTCTCAAAACTCTACCACCGCATCTTTCCCTCCTTGCCACTTTTACTGTAGTACACAGAAGGGCGGAAATGGTTGCGACGGTGTGTAGTTAGTATTTTTGCACTTCATCTACTGGCCCCCACTATTGCCTCACCAACCCAAGCTTCCACAACGATGCCTGCAAATCTGTGTGTGGGTTTGTATATTAACCTTACCATTGCAACCCTCTCGGCCCTCGTCTCTCTGTAGCATGTAGTCCACACGAATGTAATAACGGTAGGTTGTTTCGCATTTCAATCATCACCCTGTTGCCTCATCATCCACGCATCGTCACTTCGTAGGCCAGAGGCCCCATAACGATGCCCATACATTTATGTGCGAAGTTCTTTCATTTTGACGTACGGTAAGTGTGCCCACTTTAGCACCACCCAACCCGATCTTCACATAATGATCTCATTCCACGTTTCTCTTTATTGACCTCTCAATTTGCATTCCAGGACATGTAAGCAGTCCTGGTCTGGGCGAAGATTTGATGTCAACCTCCCGTAACGGCCCAGCGGTCCATCTCGGGTTGGAGCTGCGCTGCCTCGATTTGGTAACATTAGTCATGAAGATGGCGCTGTAAAATCAATGGCATGCTTTATACCTTTGCTGTGGTTGTCCTTCTTGTGATCGTCTTACACACCGTACAGAAATTTCATGGCAGAATCAGCAAGTGGTGAGTGTTCCTCACAGCCCACCAAGCGTGGTAAGGCATTAGATCCCGGAGGGGATGTGCAGAATACAAGATCTGTGTATAGGCTCGTTTTAGGCATCCCTGCAGGTGGGGATATGTCTCCAAGAAAGATGCGCAACTGAAAGCTATGCCACTATGGATACCATAACACAGCCAAGAAGGACAACAACAATGACCCCTATCCATACTCCCACATTCAATCAGTGTTCATTCTTCGTCGCGGGACGTCGAAAATTGACGTCGTCGTTTCCAAAACATCCATCGCTATTTCACCAATCTTCCAGTACCACAGTGCAGTTCTCTTTAACTTCTTAACTGCGGATGCTGTCTTCTGTGCTCATCCCGAATTAATGTTACAAAGAGAATCGCTAGCCAACCCCTTCGCTGTTTACAGACAAGCTCTCAAATGCTCCACCTTGCAGGCTCTGCTCAAATATCACCATCAGGGAATAAAATATGTATCGTGTGGGCAGCTACACCAAAACAATCCCTGCTGGCAAGCCTCCCTTCGCAGTGTGGACGATTCCATCTCTCTATGGTTCAAATGTTCCCCCCCTAATTCTGACATTTCCATCAAAAATACATCTGTCCCAACCATAAAGTGGCGCCTAGGAGGTTCTATTTGTGATGGAATGCCTCCTTACATCTCGCCGCATTCATTCGTATACAATCCGTGCAGGTCAGTCAGCACCAAAGCACCTCGTCTATGCTTACAATTAACACACCCACAGTTAATAAATAAAAAACTAACATCTTCTTTAACTGCAGAAACGAGCTTTTTTATACATCGCTGTCCGAGAGAAGTATGATCAAGTTATTCAGAGTAGTATAAGTTCAACGCCCTCAAATGAATCGTAACATTTCTGAGCTCCTCGCGTCCTGGGCTGCCCGGAGGGCCTGTGTATGTCAATGTAAGTATTTTCTGGAATAAATCGCAGAATGACATGGCCAATAGGATAACGAGTGTATTAGCTAACACGTCCTCATGGTCGTGACACCGTGGGAGTGATACTTAACTGATTTGGAAGATAAAGAAGTGGGTCTGTCAGTTCCTCAATGTCGTGGTTCGCTGACATTATGCTCGTGCAGGTTGTCCTGCGTCGACACAATAAAAATTATGAGGTCATGATCCCATCACTGAGGCTGCTATGCATCCATTGCATATGGTACACCGGTTGTCACCCTCAAATTTATGTATGGCATCCGTTTCTTCACTGTAAGTGTGCCCTAACTCCTTCAACTAATATAATGAGAGGAGAGAGTTATTCACAGAGTCGCCATGGTATAAAACACAGTAAGTACATCGTTTCTAATGCAAACCACACCGTTTCTCATTCCATGGAGTCCGATGATTACTTTCTAGCTTTTCACCCATCTGACACCAATGTTGGCGACCTGTATGCATCCACGCCTTCGGTTCTGCATTCTATGCCCATGAATGCTACTACGATGGCGGAGATATTTGAAGAAATAGTTGGCGATCTACCTTCAATGCTCAACACGCTACAAGAACTCAACATCCCCCCAACTGAATCCATTCCTGCAGTGGACAATGCTTCGCCAACAGTCAGTGCCAGCGATCCTGACCCAGAAGTGGGAGTAGATGCCATTGCCTTGCAGTTTGCAAGCAATCATCCCAGTAAGTCATTTTGTCCGGGCCTGCCACGTGCATTCCTCTAAGGCCTTGTTGCAGCCCTGCTGGCTGTATTATTTGGAGAGTTCAGTGTTCATGGTTGGGTCTCACTGTGCAATAGGCTGGTATTGAAGTATAGCGCTCACATCAGGACTGAGTCATTACGAGCCTTTCGTCAGAGGTGACCAGAAGACATCATCGAATTCATTCAGTCAGAATACGAAGAGATGGTGCACCAAGGCGGAATTATATTCGAAGATGGTAAGTTTCTATTTAGCGGATTTCTCTGCCAGCAGTATGCTAATGCATACACCAGAGGAGATTCAGATCGATGGAAATTCAGTATGAACCCGCATCAATGTCCCAGGATTCCTCTGAATACTCGTTCAAATGGTATGTGACCGTTTTCCTGGGCCTGCAGCTATGCTGAAGTGAGAACTAGGTCTCAGAAGATGTACCCCGTGTCGTATACGCTGCTTGGCTGGAAGCAGCTAAGAATATTATGACGATCATCCTCCAACAGTACGATGCCGACGAACGAACTAGCCATGCACATATGCATTGCAGCCATGGCACACACCATGGAATATACTTGTACAATTTCTTTCATGACTTTGGTGCATCCCCTGATGCAATGGTATGTTTCTTCATCTGGTTTCAATCGAATCCTCAATGCGATTTTTTGACTAGGTGGTCTTATTCAGTGGTACACAAGCACGGCGAGTGATGGCGTTGGCTCTTCGGAATACCGCACCCTTGGTTGGTGGGACTGTCGGCCTGCCCGCTCTGAACACCCTCTTCGGAATATTCGATTGTATTCGTGGTGACGATGGTAACTTACACTTTCGCCTTCTTCAATCATCCCCGCTCCACACAACAAACCTCGTAATGTCCATGGTAAGTTATATAACTTCGTTTGTGACATTCTGGGACCTGACCGTATCTCGATTGGAGGTACTTCTTGTAATGGACATGCTTTACATCCGCAATCGTCACTTTCCTACCCTATCCAAATGCAGGTTGGTCGAGCTGAAGGACATTTATGACTCAAATAAGTTGACTTTTCATGATGTTGTTGCGTGCTCACAAGTCGACGTCCCGATGGCCATGCAAAAGTTATTTTGTCAGAACCTGTTGAATATTCTCCCTTCATCCACCTTTTCATGTCCTCAGGCATCTTTGTGTACCTTGTGTACTCCGCTGTTTGCTTAGTCATGTGTCTGTCACGTGCTCTATAGTCGTACTGTGTGTTACACTCCAGTGGTCTAAACAGATGTACTGTTTGCACCTGACACAATCTCAGAGTTCTTTTTTTTGAAACTGCAGTGGAAATCTAAAAAAAAAAGGATATTGACAATCAGAAGCAGTGCTTGATGTTCATTTTTTTCGTAAGTTCAAAGTTGCCGACTCTCACCTGAAGAATTCGCAAATTCCAAGTGTAAGTCCACCCTCCCATCTGCATTACGTGCTAAGCCTCGTTGTATCGTGGCACGACAAATGAGCAGTCTGGACAACCAGATCCAAGCGCAATCAGGATAAGTGGACCTGCCTTGCCTGCAAGGATGACAAGTACTGTGACTGTATACTGTAGTGAGTATTGTGTTCTACATTGAGTTATGTGTCAATTACTCGAACTTAAAGTCCGCGACTAGTAACTAGTAAATCATCAACTTACTACTGCGCTCGCAGTGAATAATGGAATGTTTGTGAGTCCCGTCTGACTCGACTGGTTTTCGGGTACTAAGCTTCTTCTCGGCTTAGTGCTCCTGCGTTATCGCCGCAGGGATTTGATGGAAGATGTGCCGGCTACTAGTGTGCTGCTGACAATTTTCAGTCCTTGCAATACCGACAATGCGTTACTGATCCTTCGCAATGCCCTGCTGACTTCCGGGGGCTTCTGTATGTGTTATTGTGGGTGAGTAATGATTACCCATAAATGAAAATTCTGCAGATGTCAAGCCAACCCAGTACAGAATTTCGGAAATGAGCAGGTGCTCCGTGCAGCCATCAAGAGGGAACGTAGTGCAATTCAAAGCAAATTCCACACATTGGTGAGGACACAGTACCAGCTAACTTGGCACGTGCATTGATTATCTACCCAGTTGCTCGAAAGTACCAGGCCAGTGGATGGTAAGCCATGTATGATGCTGGAAGAACTTACATGGACCATACTCAGTAAGTACAAGAGAGGCGGGGTGGGCTCAGGTTCAAAAGCACAGCTTGGGCAGAATCTCGAAAAGCTGAATCTGAGTCCGACGAGTGTCACAGACCATGCATAGTAAGTACCACCCGTCTGCACCAGCAAAATGCACTTATGCGCACTCTGGTCTCGTTAGGCAATTATGCATCCGCTCACATGGTTGATGGTCAAGCAACCCTCCCAGAGGGTTCGCAACCTACAAGTTTTTGTTACCCAGAGACCGCATTGCTACTCCATAACCCTGGGGTCACTCTCTTTTCTCCTCCATCCTCCAGGGGACGAGTCTCTGCCATCTCTTTTTCCCAATGTACAGCATCTGACATTCCATTGTCAAGGCGTCCTTTCATTGGAGGTGGTTCGCTGGCAAGATAATGTATTGATTCTACTTTGTATATTGATTCATCTGCGACTGTCTCTGCTCTAGTTACATCTTGACAGATGGTTCTATGCATTTCTGAATGTGTCGGGCATTCTAGCATCGTGCTCCAATCTCTGTACCCCATCGAGACACAGGAGAGCGCTCGTATGTCTGTCATACCGACTATCTCTAGCCTTCAATCACTGGAGATGGTAAGGATATATGGTGTTTCTTGGGGCCTTCTAGCATCCCTCGCTCAATTAAAAATGTTACAGCGACTTCTTGTAACCTTTGGTGGCCCACTTGACTCGCCTCTCCCACTGACAAACGAAGGGTTCGCTAGGCTTCGTTATTTGGACATGCACATCACTTCTTTGGAGCTAGCGTCGACTTTTTAGCGCTCGATACCTCTCGGTCAACTCAGAGGTTTAACCATACTCGCAACGGATTTCGCTCAACGATTATTCGGAGGACCTGGAAGAACTTTTCACAAAATCCACGAATCTGGTCTCTGCAAGTGAGCAATTCGCCGATTTCATTGCCTGAGAATGTTGCTACGTATTTGCGTCTGCTCATGCCTGGGTTAGCGACAGTGTCTACTCGTGACATGATGGACTTGACCTTCATAGCACAGCCTGAAGTAAATAGAGGGATATGATGTTAGATTTGCACAAATATTACTAATTATCCCGTGCACATGGTGAATTACCCCGACCACAAATACAATTTTCCAGTGCACACATTGAATTACCCCGAACACAAATATAATTTTCCAGTGCACAAATATAATTACCCCGAACTGTATTGAATTACCCCGAGCACACCTGAACTACCCTGAACACAGTAATAGGTGAACTTTGATTAGATTATGACCTTTCAGGCTTTCAGTGGGGGATGCAGGCCAATTTTTACATGAAACAATTTATTAAAAAGATCGTAAACCCTGTGTTTTCTACTTGGTTGCTAGTATGTGGGTAAAGTATGTACTACGAAAGATAGGTAGGGGCTGGGGTACTGTATATATGCATGGGGTGAAATTAATCGGATTGTTTAGAATAAAGCAAGCTCAAAGATTACTCGATGCAAGGAAAGGGGTAAGATTAAAACAGGAAGGTACGATTACCTTTCCAGGGGTTCGTCAAAGTGGTATCAATGGTAAAGGAACTTGAAGGGGCTGGTTGACTCGTGGCTTGGATGGGAGTTAAAGGAGGGGTTGTTGGTGGTGCATCAGGTAGCACTGGGGAGACTTCGTCATTGACAGGTGTAGTATCCATTGCACCATCAGTGAGGTCAATGGTCTCAGGCCCAGCACTCGTTGAAGCCAAAGTACTAGGGCCAGCATGCAAGGGGCCAGCTTGCTCGGAGTCGGTGTCGAGGGCCTCTATCCATGGTTACAGGTTAGTAGTATAGAACTGTGACGAGTCCCTGACCTACCATGAATGCGATGCTTTTTTAGGCAGTGACTTATGGGACTCAAGATCTGCTCATCAGTATCGCTACCATTGTCAGACTTAGGCCAAAGTTGGGACTCGGTTTCCTCAGCACTAGAATGGGCTTCAGCCTTGTGCTTTCCCTTTCCTTTGAGGTGCTGCTTCTTGATCCACTGAGCAATGAGCTTCAATGGTATCTCATTACGAGTAACTGGGTACCAGCTGAGGTCAGTTCAGTCACTGCCATGTCAAACCTCAGCCAGTCAGTGCTTACCAAGAATAATTTCTGACTCGTCTCTTGAAGGTCGTTTTCCAGCCTTGACCTTTTGAAAAAGAACTTCTCCATCAGGGAATTCTGCCCCTCCTGCCACAACGATCTCTTTGTGACTGCGAAGGCAGAGTAGATATGGGGGCAGGTACTTGTACTGCCTGCCAACCATTCCACTCGTATTATAATTTGGATTAGCAACCTGGGAAGCAGTGGTGATCTGTGAACGAGTGATACATGTCAGCTCACCTTTGGGTGGGTATCAAGAACTTCAAAGAGTTGTGAGAATTCACCATGAAGCATGCTGTCAACTTGTGGCCAAGTCCACTCCCAATTAAATTGAAAGTATGAGCGAAAGTTGGAACGAGCTAAACCAGCTGCTTCAAGCCTGCTCAGCTGGGCACTCGTGAGAGCTATTGATTGGCGAATAACAGGAAACAAGTTTGCCAAAGTAGGCTCACTCAGATCCGAGTCCTCATCGAGGCTAGGCTGTAAATAGGAACCTTGTAAAAAAAAGACAGTTAAGAGGAAGATGAGAATCGCAATCTCACCATGTCCACTCCATATGGCAGGAAAATGATCCGAGCTATGTGGAAGTCCAGAGTCTTTGGACGACCACGATGACCCTGGTATTGGACAGTGTTGGCCATGTTGATGTAACTGCTAGAATTGAAGTACTCACCTTTTCCAATGGATCTCCTTCCTTTTTCAAGGTAGTATGCTTGTAGCTGCTCAACCTCGACTTTCCCTTCAGACCCTTGTTTGACTTGGCATGTGCATGGAGGAAGGAAGCCTTTGTTGAGGTAGAAGGCTGGGTACTGGTTGGTGGGTATGGGTAGTTGGAGGTTGAAGATTGTTGTGAAAACATAGTACGAAGAACAGAATCAATGATTGAGTTGGATGCTTGTCTTTGGGAAGGTGGTGGAAACGATGGCTCTTCATTGTCAGAAGAGGAGATGACTTTTCGCTTCCGAAGACGCTTGACCATATTAACAGTTTTTTTTTCAGAGAAAGGAAAAGCAAGGAATGAAAAAAGGAGAGTGAGGCGATTGGCGAATGGTTGAAAAATGAAAGTGTGGACGACGATGCACTAGGAATGTTGTCTTAGTCATACACATCCTTTGACACCTGTGGCACGAATCCCACCAATACACTGTGAGCATAAGCTGTAGTATTCTACTCCATAGTTTTGTTAAAAAAGGCCATGGTATGGTTAAATACCTCTAAAGCCTGGCACCAGTGCAGAGCTCGTCCATACCAGAGTGAATGTGGTAGCTGGATTGCAAGCTCCTTTCTTCCTCGCCGCCCTGATTGGATAATCTCAATTTCTGGATACCCTTCACTTCCCCATTCCTCTTCCCTGATGCCCAAACCAGTGGGTATGTGGTGGAGTTGTTGTACTTGAGCCAGAGCCTCAGTAAATGCTGCTAATTCAGCAGCTGCAAAAGGATTCAGGTGTTCAGGCACATCTGCACCCTCATGCAAGATTTGGGTAGACTGCTCTGCAGCAATCCTGGAGGGTAGGTCAGGGACTTCATTACCACCATCTGCAATGTCCTCCCAATCTGCATCATCTTGAGCCTGGCTATTGTCCATGCCATAATGTGGATAAACTTCAGGGTGAATAGTGGCTGCATCATCTGCATACATGCCATGCTCGAGTTGGCCAGTGAACCGCATCTCCTATGCATTGATAGTTCATAGAAGAGGCTTAAACACCAACATATTCATATCACAGGGAGAGCTTACATCTGGACTTTGATCATGCCCTTCTCCTGAGATTGGATGGGCATTCCATTCTTCACAGAACACAGTGCAGTCAGCATTGATTTCATCCAAGAAGAGGTGGTGTAACACCCAAAGGTGGTTGGGATCTGTCCTATCAAGATGGTGTTGCCTTTCAAGTCGCAGAAAGAAAGCACGCCAAGGCCTGGCAAATCGGCAACCCACCTCTACCCATGCCCGTTCAATGCGAGTATTATGGGTAGAGCTGATCATAGTTGGTCAATGCAATGCAGCTGGTAACATTGAGTGATGACGCACGTTCCCCACATGAAACTGGCTCTATTAGGCCCCCGAGCCATGATCATGAATACAGATACATCTTTATTCTCACCACCTCTATCTCCACAAACCCGTGATGGCAGACCATATCGTCTGACAGCTTGCAAAAAGGTATTCAACACTGTTGATGCTCTGTTGTTGGTATGGGCACGAAGGCCAACAATCTAGGTGCAATTGCCAATCAAATTTCAAAGCCAACAAGTCAGTGGAAAAGAGCACATACAGTCCTGCAATACCCATCAATGATACCATGGATTACAATACCCCAATGGATCAGCTTATGGTGTCCATCCATATGCCAGAGGGCATTCGGTCGTGATACTCGGTATTGGCGTCGATGGATAGTAGCCTGCTTCCATAGCACTCGGCCGAGGGGATCCACACGTTGGAGGGAGGAGGAGATGCGATGACGTTGAATGCACAATCCATGACGGCTTAAAGATCCAGCTAGATAGCATACCCCAGATTGTGGTTTGAGATGGCGAAAGTAGTTGATCAAGAGATCCAGCTCGCTATCAGTGATTGGGGTGTGCTGGTAATCAATTCCATATTTCTTGAGATAGAAGCGAAGGGTATTCCGATGTATACCCAAAAGCCGGGCAAGTTTTGACACTGAAATACGACGACCAGGTGCCATAGCAGCATGGAGTAGGGCAATTTTTGGCTGCTTTCGTGGTCGTCCAGGTCCTTGATGGTGGACACTACTAGCAATTGGATCTATATGGTTCACCTCCAGTGAATCACTAAGTGATAGTCAATCCACAGATCAGGTAGATACTCATGTACCCACTGCCCCATTGCTCGTTGTCGTGCTTCTCCAAGTTGCTGCAGTAGCAACCCAAAACATGCAGTACACTTGGCCACCCAGTCCATCGGAAGCTCACTTTGATGGGCCAGAACTTCCAAAGCATGGAGAATTGGGATAGCATCATGGTTGATCGCATCGTGATGGAACTGGAGTCAAGTGGGATCTGCCTTGCTCTGCAGTGCTTGATTTGCATGACAAAATAGATCAAGCAAGGTTTTGTTCGCCTGTAAGACCTGGGAAGGCAAAGAGCCTGAGGCATGATGTGGTAAAGCAGGAAAAGACATGATCAGAGACCCTCCAGCAAGGCATACAAGTACTAGATGGATTGGGGTCAACTTCGCAATCGATGTGCTTAGGTAATGGACTTTTGTATCGTGGTATCGCAACTGATACCTCAGTCCTACCTGCTCCACAGCTACTTAGGCATGAATCAACACCCGATATTCTGGTTTGCTGATGGAAATATTGTGTTTCAGGTATGGATCTACTTGGATCTGTGAGTGATTCCACTGATCAGGGGACATATCGCAGGCTGGCGATACGATCTTTCGCCTGCACAAGAGCATCTTGTTTATGCACTCGCAGGCTCTGGAAACTATCTTGACTTTACCATCGGGTATTGAGGGCGATGGAGAAAATAGCAACCATGCCATTTTCTTGGAGGGAATTAGCATGGACGAGTTCGAGCATTTCGTTTCATGGGTATACCATGTGTGAGTGTTCTACACCCTGCCCACCAACATATTCCTCACAAATATCAGTGGGTCTGCCACCCAACAGCATACCATTGCTTCCCTCACTGCGATTCTGAAGATATCCCGATTGTGGATGATCGAGAATAGCATACTGTGGGCGATCGCCAACCTCGAGCAGTTAGACCTAAGTCCTGCACATAAGCTGGAGCTGGCTCACAAGTACAACATCCCTGGGTGGATACCCCTCACTGCTCAGGCTTTGATCTTCTCCCCACTCTCTGCAATTAGCGATGATGATGTTTGCAGACTAGGGCTTAGAGCGTATTCAATCATCGCCAAGGCTTGTGAGATGGTCGAGTGCGAGCGAAAGACTATTGCTGCTGTCCCTCCTGGCCTCTCACTTGATCCAGATCCAAGCTGCCCACCAAATCAACACCAACATTGTAGGGAGGCTTGGATTCGCTTTTGGTGGCACAAAGTTGCTCGGCAGCTGCTCCATCCCACAAAACCCCTGGCCCTCAGTGGTATCATCGACTACATTGCCAATCAACCACACCCTGATGGATTAAGAGTAGCCTGCAGGGAGCGATATGTAGGGGAGATCATAGAAGGTGGTGGTTTACATGTCGAGAGCGAGATCGTCGGGGGGGCAACTGCAGCTATTGAAACTTACTTTGCCTCACTGTAGTGGTCTATGCAAGGTTTTCGTGCATGCTTAGATTGTACTAGTAGTCTTAACGAGTCAGAAAAAGCCAGAAAAAAAAGAGAGCAGAAAAATCATCTAGAGGTCTAGCTAGAGTGCACAGGCCAGCCAGGCTACCAGGGTAAGTCCACCGAAATTTTGCACAAGGGAGGAATCGAACCCAGGGTTGCAGCAGGGAGTAGCACCGAAGTGCCCCAAGCCAGCCGAGCTACAGGGATAAATTCACCGAAATTTTGCACAATGGTGGAATTGAACCCTGGGCCTCAGCTGGCAGTCCTGCGCAGAAACACAACAGGGGCCGAGCACACTAAACCACTAGGCTACACATCCATGCCTAACTACATGTCACTTTGACCTATCACACCCTTTGCTTATATAATTAGATATTGTAGTGTGAAGCAGCAAGTCTACACACACCACACACATGCCACTCTAATTAAGTATGCCACTGCGAGATTGCACCTGAGCTATACTCCCAATATGGCAGTGATTATATAATTGAAGCACACAGTGGGGAAAAAACTCGCAGCACACCGACCTGCCACAACTGAATGCAGCAGTGATGACATAATCAAAGCACACGGTGAAAATTTCATGCACACCGACTACTCTCCTCCCTCAAACCCATACCTGTGATGCCTAAGCAACAGATTTCACGGAAGCAACTCAAATTTGTGCAATGTATGGTGCTTCATTGATCTTACTAGTACCAGTTGACCTTCTGATTGCAGTTTTGGAACTTCTGGAGGCAGACTCCGAGTTCTTGGGGGCATTTGAGACAGATCCAAACTCGGATACTGCATGGGCATGCATCCAGGCAGCTGCTCTCAAAGCCCAGCTGCCCCGTCCTCCCCAAAAGGTGAGTGTCCTCCCAGATACCATGTGACACTGTCTTATGTCATTAGTTGGGGGATTTCTTGTGCATTGTCAGCCAGCATGCAGCAAAAATGTCCCCTCACAGAAGCTGTTGCTGGCTGTGAACAACCATCGTCATGCTAGCAAAGTCATGGCCAACAACAATAGGCAGAAAAAGCGTGAACTGGTGAGTTATCCTATTGGAAACTGGAGTACTTACATCTCAGTTTCTTAGACCGATGCTTTGGGTTTGGGAAAAGGTGCACTGCCCTACAGTGATCTTGTCACTAAGACCAACCTCACCATCATCCAACGTGACTGCATTCCTGATCAATACAAGTGTGGTATGGTTCTCGTTGACCATGGCAATGAGGATCTGGTTAGGGATGGTGAGAAAGTCCTCTTCGTTCCTGCTGATGATACATGGTATGTGGTTGGGGAGCATGAGAGTGTTGCTTTCATAAACTCCACTGGTAAGTCAACATTGTATTTGGTTCCTATTCCCCCTCCCTACATCTCACACCAGGTGATATTGAGCTCATCATCATGCGTGGCTGTTAGTGTTGTGCTGGGCCCGGCCTGAAGCCCTGAGCCGAGCCAGGCCAGGCCCTCCTAGGCCGAGCCGAGCCGAGCCGTGGGGACGGCCTGTGGGGGCTCAGGGCTCGGCCTGACCCTTTGAGAAGCCGTGAGCCACGGCCTCAGGCCGCGGCTTTGTGGCTGTGCTACCTGGCAATCACCGGGTAACTATACAGTAGACTGGCATGTACATACCTACAGGAACTTACGGTATTGCCTAATTCCATCATCCGACTCGGTGAAATGGTTGACGTTACCACTACCGACACCGAGCAGCCACGCCCACGACGTGTCCCTGCACCTTCTGCGCGGATTACGTGTGCTGACAATGCTGCCGAATTGGAACTGACTTCACACAGAAAAGCACAGATTCAGTCATTATCAGCCACACGCGCAGCACTGCCAACACATAGTACCGTTACAATAAAACGCAAGGCCGACACAGTATCAACAGATGTCGACATGGAAACGACAGATACAGAGGTCCCAGCGAAGAAAAAAAGGCTCGTAAAGGGTACGTGACTTCTCGAAGTTCGGTGCTTCTTCCATTACTTCACAATTGCCTATCTAATCTATGTATTTTGTAAACCCATGTGCCGTTGCCTATCAGGGAAAGCACCTGTCAGTCGGGTACGTTCGGAAAATTCCATCAAGTCGACACCACCACCACAGAGCGACCTCGACATCGACGAGCCACAGCGTGCTTTGTGCGGGCCCACTGAAACTGGAGCTGACAGGTTATTGAAGGACATTGACCTTGTTGATGTGGACGAGCCTATCAAGAGGCCATGTACTGCACGCACTCAGGATATTGACGCATTTTTCTCCCAGCCTCACGAAAAAGACGGGAAAAACTTGAGGGACTGTATGGGCTGCACGTAAGTCTTATCATATCCCTCATCCAATGGGCGCCCACTTACAGAGACTCACAGTCAATTGCATAAAAAACCTGTATCCATCGTCAACGAGGTGTCAACGTTGCGACGACACCTACAAGCCCGCCATCAGGTAATGTATCATGTCGTCTGTAATCTTCGTTTTTCTGACTGATAAATACCAGGGCGAATATCTCAAGTGGTCAGCAGCAAACGGATTCAAGTCGATGTTACCCAATGATGCGAAACAACGACGCAAAGAGGCGATCTCAAGCATGCAGTCGGTCCTCGGTAGGCAGTCGAGTTTGGAAGGGCACCTTGTAGAAAGGGGTCCGATAGTACAGTATTCGGAGGCTGTCTTTCACGAAGCCACTGTCTCGTGGTTGATTGAAACGGATCAGGTGAGCACCTTCTCCACATGCGACAGCTCGCCGGTTCTGACTGATATAATTCCTACTAGCTGATCCATGCCCTTCAACATCCTTCATTCGGCAGGATGGTTGAAATCGCCTCTCGTGCAAAGAATGGTGTCAGGATCCCGAGCCGTCGACAGACACACCAGGCAATTATCAACGCTTTCAAAACCGGACTTTTAGATCTTCGCAAACGCTTCTCGGTGAGTATGACATCGATTCAAAAACTCATGTCTTTTCTGATAAACTGCTACAGAGTAGTACTGTCACAGGGCGAATCAATCTGATGTGCGATGGCTGGCAGGCCTCAAATGTTGACAGGTATTTCGCAGTCACTGCATCTTGGATTGAAGAGAAATCTCCGAGCGTGTGGAACATCGAGACATCACTTATAGGGTTCGTGCGGCTGAATAACGCTCACAACGGCACCCGTTTGGGTCAAGCATTGTATAAAGTCGTCAAGCGTGTTGGTGCAACACACAAGGTCAGCCGCTAACCATACTACACGTAGTTCTAACCTAACCCATCTCTTTTTGTTAGGTCGGCTTTGTTACTTGCAACAATGCCAAGAACAATGACACAATGATGGACGAGTTTGCGACCCATATCACGGCCGACTCTGGCCAGATGTTTGATGCAAAAAAGCGACGCTTGCGGTAAGCACAACCCTATATTAATCTGTACAAAGCCTTACATGTTCTAGGTGTATGGCGCACATCATTAACCTAGCGACTCAAGCATTTCTTTCTGCCCACAGCAAGTCTAAACATTACGACCCAGCTACTCCGGATCCCGATGCTGCTGACTTGATAGCTGTACGACATGGCTTCGAACGAGACGAGATTGGCCTTGTCCGTGCAATAGCAGTTAAGGAACGATCTTCTGCGAAGCGGAAGGAGCTATTTCAACGGATTCAGACACGCACAGACGACGGCCATGTTCCATGCACACAACCTTTGCAGCTCCTCCTCGACATGAAGACTAGATGGTCATCAACTTTTTTAATGCTTCGTCGTGCATATGATTTGAAGGAGGTAAGTCTCCGTTGATCTTATGCTCGTTTGGTACTTACACACCAGCACTGAACGTACAGGAAGTAAATTACTTTGTTAGGTTACTTGCCGTGGAGGAACGTGACACAGAGAAATGGCGAAAATTAACAGACCTCGAGTTGGCAGAGTCTGAATGGGAGCGAGTACGGCTTCTTCTGTCGCTGTTAGTGGTAAGTTTATTGTGTCGTTTGATTCCAGTTTACTCACATCCGTGCCCACAGCAAGCCGAGAAAGCACAACAAGCTTTCTCAACGGAACAGGGCCCAATGATGCATGCAGTCTTGCCAGCACTGGAGGCGCTGTTTAAGGCTTTGTCATCACGGAGGGAAGCAGCCAAATACGCCGATTTCACTGATGCATTGGATGCTGGGCTAAGTAAGGTAGCCGAGTATTATGAGCGAACGGCTGCATCTAATGCGCACATCATCGCTATGTGTGAGTACTTTCTCCCTCCTTGGATTCTAAGTTGCTGAATTTTACGGGCAGTACTCGACCCAGCACAGAAGCTTAGCTACATCCATATGTACTGGGGGGAGGATCTGCTTTCTGAGGTGGTCCAGCATGCCGAAGTTATCATACGTTTTTTTCCCTTCTCTACTTTAACCCACCGGTCCTGATATCAACAGTACAAGGAACGCTATAGCGTCATCTATGGGTCTGGTACACCGTCGTCGGATACTGTAATCCCTAACCATCGTGTCACGCTGCATAGCCGCAAGCTACACTCGCTACTCGGTGAACTCTCTGACGACGACGCTGAAGATGACTCGTTGCGCTGTGATACCCGCATTCAAGGTGACCCTGCTAAGCCGTGGCTTCACGGATTCCATGAATACCTTCACACACGTGAACATGTCGGAAATTTCTCTATCGTGGAATGGTGGGGTCTTAATTCTCGACGATACCCTGTCTGGGGATCCCTGGCCCGCGACTATCTTCCAATCATGGCGACATCAGTATCCTGCGAGCGCGCTTTTTCTTCTGCTGGTATCACCATCAGTAAGCGGCGAAACCGCCTCAAGTCTGATGTCGTCGAGGCGCTGCAGTGTATGAAATCCCTTTCGAAGAAACATCTGCTCTTTCCTGACGACCCATCCGTAATTTCCGAAGCCCGCATGATGGAGTCGCCTACCCCTACTACCACTTCTGCGAGCTCCGAAGAAGGCTGGGACGACATTTCTCAAAATCTCGCTGACGACGAGGGTGAGGAGGAACCCGATGGTGAGGATGTCTTTGTGCCTTTCTATGACATGTAACTTCGTAGTCTGCACTTGTCTGTAGCTACACTACCAGTAGCTACCTCTAAAAATTCAGTTCGGTATTTCGATTTACCACTGCCCAGGCCGTGGCCTCAGGCCGAGCCGGGCCCTATATAGGGCTCGGCCCAGCTCACGGCTCGGCCTCATATTTCTTAGGCCGTGAGCCCCCAAAAGCCAAGCCCAAGCCGCGGCTTTCGAGCCGAGCCGGGCCTGGACAACACTAGTGGCTGTTGTGCCTTACGTCCTGATCTCATCGACCATGCGAACGAGGTGATCGACAGTGTCGTACACAATCGCAGGGGTGTGAGGGTATGGCCAATCTCTTATATGCCTGAGCCTAACTAACTGGGATTCATAGCCAACCCATGGTGGCAAACTCATCCAATATGGGTGGAATGCCGGTCCTCGCCATGCACGTGTATTTGGGTTGGTGCACAATGTTGCCAACAAGAAGCTCAATGGCGAGGAGCTAGCTGCTCAGGATAAGTCCATCTTGGGTATCATGTCTCTCACTTGGAACCTCCTGACTGCAGCCCTCCCAAAGGAGGTCATTGATCCTGTCAAGGAAAAGCTAGCCGAAGCCAATCTACCTGCTATGGCATCACCAGGTAATGTCAAAGGTGAGTGCCAGCACACTTGTAGCCTGCAAACACTAACATATATTGCAGAGCATGGTTATGAGCTATCACTGCCTGGTGGTACCTTGTCATGGAGCACTGCTGAGCATGCCCCCACCGAGGCATACATGTCCCAGAACTATACCTCGTAAGTACTCTATCAAGTCAGCCATTCGTATACCCCAAACCAACCATTTTCTCAGCCCTATCCACACTGATCAGCTCTATGCTCCTTATGCTTTGAACTGGGTGACAATGCATGAGGTCATAGATCATGATGCAGCTGACCTTCATGTCAGGACCAAGGGGTCTAAGTTCCATCGTACTTCAGGTGGTAACTATGTGGATGTCTCCCTGGGTGTAGTTGTCAGGTGTGCAAAGGACACTGCCATGGTATGTACTTTTTCTGCTATAGTCCATGTTTCCTTCCATATTCATCCACTTGTGTAGGCTGTGAAGCCAACCTCCCGGCATGGCACGACTCTGTCACGTCCTGGAGTAAGGCATCAAGGGGTAGCAATCAACTTTTCCACCCATATCAAAACAGCCTTTGACAAGGCATTTAGTGCAGGTGGATTGGTTGTTGATGGAGGGAGTAATGCTGAGTAGATACAAAAATGTGTGCACAATACATGTACAGGGCAATTCAATACTTGCTCGGTGTAATCCCTAGTGCTGGTCACCACCTAACATACATCATCTGAAAGCCCTTGTCACATAGTACCACAACCTCAAGAAGTAGGGGGTTTGGCCTCAGGGTGGGGGGGGAAGCATGTGCAGTGTCACAGCCTAGTAGGGGGATGGGGAGAGGGGAAGATGCCCAAATGATAACCACTGGTGCTATCAACATAAAACCACAGAGACCAGTCCAGGAAAATGCAGGGAGGATGTAGAAAAAACAACTGACCAAATCCACACAGCCTGTCCTGAGATACTGGCAAAACTGTCCCAAGTTACCTTTCACTCACAAAAATGCGAATTTCTCCACAACGGCTGCACCAATCTGGACAAAAAGAATACCATTCAAAAGCGCAGATCACGTACTACTAAATCTAAAAAAATCGAGGGGCACGATGCAGATCCAAGAGAGATACAGGATGGACAGTGTGGGGGGCAGCATAGTGGGGGAGAAGGAGAGGCCGCCGAGCGACAACCGCTGGGGCAATCGGTACCAAACCATAGGTAGCAGTAGAGGCCACCCTGGGTGAGATGGGGAAAAAGGAATTATACCAATTGGCCCATCCAATCTCGAGATATCTGCCAAGTCGTCTTGGACCTGTCTGTACACCACAAAGACCCATATCTCCAGAACCGCAGCGAGCATCGCAATGAATAAGGCCTCACCAGGTACATACAATCAAGTAGTATCACCACCCAAAAAAGCGAGAGGAACGGCAGAAGGATGATTGAGATACACGATCCTGACCTCGCTACCCTGTCTAAACACAAAAACTCAAATATCTTCAGAACCAGGAATGCGCTCGTGATGTCTTGTATATCGTCTGGTAGGTTTCATCTGGCAGGTTCATGGCTGAAGGAAGCGAGAGATTTGGTGGAGAGGTGCATGAGTTATGCATCAACCAGGGTAGGGGGTGGGAGGGCAGTGTCGCATTGGTGAAGAACCGCTGGGCTGAATCCTACAAAACTTCTTGGGATGGTAGAGGGACACATAAGGAGTTTGGAGAATGTAGAAATATGGAAAATGGCGCACCTGATCCTGAGATATCCCAAATTTCGTCCTACAAAACCTTTCTCCAAGGAGAAACCAAACCGCGGTCAGCGGTGGTGGCAACAGCTAGCGCTCCGAACTGGCTGATGCCCAGGTAAAATGGAGGGGAGCCAACGAATCTCAACTTGATAGCTTCGAGGACTGATTCCGGGAAAGAGGTGGACAAGGGAGCCGGCATCGTCATGTGACGATCCTTGAATCGTTGGGGGGTGTCGGGTGCTTTCAGGACTGTAGACAGCCAGGAGGGGGGGTTGGACATGACGACCTCGCAGTCATCTGGACCGGTTTCGACTAGAGTGAAAGCAGGGGGTGGAGGGGAGGGGGGGTCAGACCCTTGCCCGGGGTCAGCCTCCGAGGAGGTGTCAGATGATTGGTCGCTGCTGCGAGTGCAGCATGCCTCGTGGGACTTGATGTAATTGTAGAATTTCTCATGTAGGGTATGAATCTCCGCTCGCAACTCAGACAGAGGGTCTCCAGCGGGGGGTGGACTGTGGGGTTTGGGGGGTTGGGGGGGATGGGTGGGCACCTGGGCTGTAGGGCTTTTATCTGGGTCTGAAGGTGCAGATGCATGTTGCTTTGGTAGAGGCGGAGCCAGCCTTGGTGGACATGCCCTGAGTCAGCATCAACAGCTACGGGGTTGAGGTGTGCCTTGAACGAATGGAACACTGCGACCATCCATCGGACAGCTCTGGGAGCGTTCTTCGCACAGGCAACAGGGGTGGTTGGGACTTGGAAGGACTTCCCCTTGTTGGGGCCATCCTTGGCGACCCAGGTCCAGACAGGGGCGTGGTGAGCGAAGTGATTCAGGACATACTTTGGGACGATCGGCAGTGAGTAACGAGCTTTGAACGTCCCTTGGGGAAGGTGTGGAAGCGTTTGCCGACATCAGACAAGCGGATGGGGCAGGGGGAGGTCGACGAACGGATGTGCTTTGGCTGGGGGGGATTTTTCCCACGGGGGGATGGTGGTGGTACGGAGTCAAGAGGCATCAGGGAAACACTTTGTAAGGGGTGTGTAAGCGATTGGTAAGAGGATTGGTAAGGGATTGGTAAGGCTGAGTAAGGACAGTAAGCGATTGGTAAGTAAAATCAGTCAGCATGACGAAGAATATCACAAATCATTTGAAATAGAAATGAGTCATTAAGGAACGGATGAATAATGCGACAGAAAGTGGGATGAGTAAGTGCACTGGTCACTGCTGAATAAGGGGGTATGACTGCAAATGAGTCACTCTGACTCCTAGATCTGAGATCCAGATTCATTGGGGCGATATGCTGTGCGTCTGAAAGAAGAACTGTGGGGATTTCTGCCAGGGGCCAATTTTGGGGGTCTCCAGGGTAGTCAGGGCTTAGGATTTCGCAACTTTCCCCCCTCTCTCCTCTCTGCAAAGCGAGCTGTACCAGGTGCAACTAGTGTTCTGGAGGGCATGAGGAGGAGGAGGGGCCATCTTCTCCAATGAGGGCAGGGAGAAGTGCCTCAAAATCATCATGAATGCGATCAGATAGTGTAGATGATAGTAATTGGTACTGGAGCTGTCGCAATTTTGGGAGAATGAAAGACGAGATTGAGAGATAGATGTTGCAGGGGGCAGGAAGGAAAAATCTGTAATCCTTTTCGACTGGAGAGACCGAAACAACCACATAAGACCTCTCAAGCCTGACGACAGACTTGAGGCGACCAAAGAACATCTTCCTCGATGTCAGACTGATGAGAAGAATGCACTGTCCCAAAGCGATAGGATGGGAGGTCATGGACGAGGGAGGGATGAACCAGGAGGCTTCGGGGCGAGAGCTACTGGGGATTCCTGGCAAGTACCCATAGTTATTCTCCCTAGCAAAGGACACGAGCGAAGAGACGGTCGAGGAGGTGGCCATTATGATAAATATTGGCGAAATGGGCATTCGTTGGTAGAAATGATGCAGAAAATCGTGGAGTGCGCGGATCGTTACCATATTTGGTAGGCAGGATGGCGTGGTCGAGAGCTGTCTGTGAGCGTGGGAATGGTGTCGATATCTTTAGAATTGACGGAGATATTCGAAAAATCGGAATGCCATAAACTAGCGCTCAAAAAGTTTTTTCGGGTGCTCGAGTGGTTTCTTCCCTAACGTTGAGGATGGTTTTCGTGCGATGGATGACTGCTGGCCATGTCAGTCATTCTTCGCATTAGGGCTAGGCTTCTCTGTTCTTCATCATTCAGCTTCTGAGTCCATGCTCATGTCGCCAAACACCTTTGGTGCGTGACACCGGCATACAGTGTGCCTCCTCTGGCAAATCATTAGTCTCCTGATGGCATCACCCAATACTTAGTTTTAGTGTGGGAGTCTGTGTCCCATCTCCCCCTGCCCACCCTTTTTGCTACATAGGCACACTACTGCCATCTATCTGTGATCTTGTCTGGCTAAATCTGATAGGAGTGCTAAGTTCTCCCATTTTTTCCATCATAGATCACCAGCTGAACCCATGGCCAGCCATGGAGTGGACACAGAGTGGCTGTGTGTGTGTATCATTTGTCACACATGCCTGATATGGTCATATACAGCTTTTTGTGTAAATATATTACAGAATGTTGATTGTTCTGAGAGATATTTCACATTTGAAAAATGTGTTTGGAGGGAGTAATGACATCAGAGTACTGTACAGGTATTTATATGCTACAGTGGCATTGAGACAGTACAGTATGAGGATGTTGGAACTAACATACTGAAAGTGGTGTGACCCTTCGGAGTGCCATGGGGTGCAGGCACCATACTGTGCCTACTCAGCCCAGTGGCCCCAAACAGATAATGCCCCCTAAGACAATCACATGACCCACAGGGGGTCAACCCAATATAGAATGAGGGTAGTCACATGTCAAGACTGATAACAGCAAATGCTCAATTGCTGTGGCAGAGTGATCGGCAGGCTTAATAAGCATCAGACTTGGTCAGCAACAGGTTGGAGGGTGTTGGAGAGGTGGGCAGAGGTGTCGGAGGGGGTGTGGAGGTGCCACCACCACCTCTGCCAGTTGAAGTCAAAGGTGACCTTGAGTATGGAGTATCAGAGATCCTTGACTCAAAGGTAGATCACCACCGCTGACACTGCCAACTGTTATATCTTGTCCACTGGGCTGGTTATGAGGGCACTGAGTGATCTGAACATCAGTGGCTTATTTCATATATTGCTCTCTTGTTCCAGTTCTCCATTCCTATTTATGATCTCCATGGAGAATCAGTATACTGTGTATATTACCCTCAGCAGGAGTCATGTTCTACTGATGGTAACCCCTCTTACATTTGGCAGTATTACTGACATTTGTAGTAGTAGCCAATGGTTACAGGAATATATTATAGCAACTCACAGCCAACTGCAGTAGCCTACATATCTCTTCTATAACAAATTCAAGGTGGGTGTACCCATTATCAGTGTGCTATACATGTCTATGTCTGCACTGTCCCCTCCATTTTACCCTTTTTTCAGTATGGACAACCCAATCAGACCAACACACATCACAGTTGCTGCCTCATATCATATATTGTATCATTCATTGAAATAAGCTACTGATAGCAGGGCTGCAGGGCAAGTATATTTCCTTGTGTAGCAACCCATGTCTTAGATTTATGTTGCATGTTTTGTGTTGCCAGTGTAGTCAAGGTGAATTGGCTGACTAACATGTGTGCGTGACTGGACTTTGGACACACAGTGAGCCCATTCAAGTGGAGTTTCAAAATTGCCACACCTTTGGCCGAGCAAAACTGTCAGCAGTTGAAAATGTAAGGAAAAGCACATGGCATTACTCTCACACACGTAGTCCCCTTATAATTAAGATTATGAAAGTTTGTAAATAAGGGAATTGAAACATGGCACTCAGTGAATGCACTCCATGCCAGCTGTGAAGCAGCCTGGGGGAGGAAAGACAACATTGCTGCAAAGCAGCATGGGGGGGGGGGATGGGGGAAACAACATTGCTGCGAAGCAGCGTGGGGGGGGGGCCAGATGATCTAGCTGCGAAGCAGCTGTGAGGCCAGAGGTCTCATGACAGTGAATTGACAGTAGATCAACTGGCCGGTATGCTGCTGGAGTGGAGGGACCTGTTGGAGCATATAAACCTCCCCTGTATTGCAGGTCCTAGGTGCGATGTTTGGGTGCTTACATAATCACCTTAGAGCGGACTTAGCAGTACAGTTTCATAGAGTTCCCTCAGTAGCTCACAGCCTACTGAGGGTAAGCACACTTATACTTCATAGTATCTTACTTACTGACATCCTGTAGTAGCCTACAGGTACAGTAATCCACTCAGTAGCTCACAGCCTACTGAGGTAGCCTACAGATTATATTTCAAGAGGACTGGGAGCTGGGGAGGGAGGGGGGAGGACACATACACTGTGGCTGCCAGCACCGGTTGCGGCACACAAAGCCACATGGCTTTTGTTGATCAAAAAAGGAAATTTCACATGGCGCTTAGCGAAAGGAGTGACGACACCGAGACTACCGACAATTGCGACTGTACCGACTGTACCGAAACACTCGAACTACCCGTTGACTATTGGCGATCATGCTCTCACTGATGACCCACGGGCATTAAACTTATTGACGAGACCTCCGGCCTCGCGGCTGCTTTGCAGCCTGCTGCTTCGCAGCTAGATCATCTGGGCCCCCCCCCCCACGCTGCTTTGCAGCTAGATCGTCTGGCCCCCCCCCCACGCTGCTTCGCAGCAACATTGTTTCCCCCATCCCCCCCCCCCATGCTGCTTTGCAGCAATGTTGTCTTTCCTCCCCCAGGCTGCTTCACAGCTGGCATGGAGTGCATTCACTGAGTGCCATGTTTCAATTCCCTTATTTACAAACTTTCATAATTCTATCTACTGGTACAGTTTTGCAGTTACAGATCAAATGTCCAAATGTCTAAATACCTCAGCCCACACTACATTCCTTGTCTTCATGTTGTCCTGTCCTTCCTTCAACAGAACTTTGATCCTTCTGGGATGAGTACAACGTGACAGAGCCACATAGAGTTGACCATGAGAGAAAACTTCAGACCGCAAATCTATCCCAACATTCTTCACTGATTGTCCCTGTGACTTGTTGACGGTCATTGCATAGGCCAGGTGCACAGGGAACTGCCTTCTACGGAAAGGAACAGGGGAATCTTCAAGTCCACAATTGTTACGAGTCGTGCTTGAGTGACAAAGTCAGGCAAGACTAGTCGACGAGAGCAGCGACAAAAGAGGAACACAGAACGAAACAAACCAACAACCAACAAAGGCGGGGATGAACGACGATAGGGGTAATCAGAGGGAGGACACACAGATCTTGACAAAGACGACGGTGAAGCCTAGACGAGGCTAAGAGCACAGTCACTCAATCAGAGACAAGAGGGAAACGCCCAAGATACAAATGAATAGAACTAAGGACTTAGTACAGGGTAGTGCCTACTATATATACTCACTAAGTAGGGGCCATGAGGGAACCTCAAGGCTAGGGCACTGGGTATGACATCAGTGGTGACGTCAGGATGACATCACTATGACATCAGGATGATGTCACTATGACCTCATCAGGTACTAGGCCTAGGTTCTAGACTGTAAGTGTAAATAACGCTCAAACTGTGAAAAGAGGAAGGGGGATCTGTAATCGGAGGTCTGGATCGGGTCTGGATAAGGGCTAGGTACGCAGCCCAACGAAGAAAAGCCCTAGATAAGATCAAGATGATCTAATCGGATATCTAATCAGTGATTAGATAAGATGAAAAGACAGGGGCAAATCCTCGATCCATTACAACAATCCAGGGCAACTCTGGGGATCAACACCACCTCTCCATCTCCACCCTCTTTCAACACACGGCACTCCAAGATCCTAGGTGTGGATCTAATCAACCTCAGTCTGGTCCCAGCCCCAGCCCCCCCGGCATTGGGTGTGCCCCCCCGGCATTGGGTGTGCCCCCCCGGCATTGGGTATGCCCCCCCGGCATGGAGTGTGACCCCCCCAGCATTGGGTATGCCCCCCTGGCATGGAGTGTGACCCCCCCAGCATTGGGTGTGCCCCCCCGGCATTGGGTATGCCCCCCCAGCCCCCCCAGCAGCCATAGCAGCCCTATCACTGACTCAGTTGACTTGTCTCTATTTCACTGGTGGTCCACTGCACCCCTGACTCCATGGTCACAGTGGGGTATATCTCACTCAGACCCTGACTGACTCATATCCAAGTCATTTACTGTAGTTGATGACTCTGCATTCCCTTGAGTAGTCAGTAGATAATATGTACAATAGAAGACCTTCTCCCATTTTTTCTTGATCATATTTCCAGAATCTGCTAAGTTGTGTGCCATCTGCCTGAAGTACTTAGATACTCAGTTACACTCCCTTGCTAGCTTGTTTTACATTGCTCAGCTACCCTCTGATAACCCACCTGCACTATGGGATCCCATTGTTATTTGTTACCACCCCAAGTGCCTCACCCCCCATAATCCTCAGAGTCTCTGCTCAACTGAGGTGGAAAAGTCACCATTTCCCACCCTTCATAGCTAAGGTAGTAGATCCATACTGGAAACATGTAAATGTAGCTCGTCCACCCCTCCGGCAATGATGCAGCATGACCCAGGGCCTCACATGAGCCCACAGGACTCGCCCGAGTGCTCGTGCTGTCGCGGTTTGAAATTGTTCCCACGGTCTGGCAACTGCCATTTGGCTGGCCCTATGAACGGGTGACGGTTGAGTTCGAAATCGCACGTGGTTCATGTCAACCGAAAAAGGCAAAACACGTGGCCTTTAGCGAAAGGAGCGAGACTACCGACAATAGCGACAACAGCGAGAGTACCGACCATAGCGAAATACGCGAACTACCCGTCGGACCCATCGACTATCGGTGATTCACTCCTCTCACGACCCACGGGCGTTAAACTTATTGATTAAGATATTTAAACTTCCAGAACTTCTGCTGAAATGAATTGTGTGCCATCAGCCTGAATCACCACACAGACCACAGTACTTAGATTAGACACTCAGTTACACCCCTTTGCTAACTACCCTCCAATAGAATATCACATTGGTATCACTCAGTGGGATCCTTTGGGATGTCACACCACAAATAGCCTATCAGTGTACTCTCTGTCTTCGAAATATGCGAATTACCCGTCGGACCCGTCGACTATCAGCAATTCACACCTCTCACGACCCACGGGCATTAAACTTATTGATCCAGCTCCACAACTTTCAATATGACATTGTGGCTGTACAGTGACATGTGTGAGATGCTCTGTGGGAGCCTGTGGTGAAATGTCCTTTCGCCATAATTTGCGCTCTGATTTCGTGCTCGTGCCCAGGTCCTTGATGCAGGTATACGTACACCTGATCATACATAACAATACATTGCATGCATCTGTAAAAAAGGAAATGCGCTGTAGTGCATAGCCGAGTTACATAGTCTAAAATACGCACTGTCATAAACTGTCGTAACTACTATGTTGCGATATACTACCGTATACTACATCGTCTACAGAGTGCCCTACTGTGTACTACATCGTCTACTAAGTGCCCTGGACTTTCCTCGTGTACTACCAGAGTCTACTAAATTGCAGAGGATTAGTTTGTACAGAACCGTTGCTTTCGTGGATCCCCAAATAGAATATGCATGTTCCACTTCAGTCTACCGTGATGGGCTCAGTTCTAGAACATAAATAGTGCCAGGGCATATGTATTTCCGGAAGCTGACACTTTACAGCTCGTGCACTTCCCCCCGGCCCCGACGATACACTCAGCAACTTTTTACCCTAACGAAATCCGAGGCTCGGCAGCTGAAAGACTACGTCACAGAATGGCCACAGTTCCAGTCCCCCTGCAATCTCGAAGCCGAATACATCTTTAACTGGTTGAGCAACTCGCTAGCTCACTGGCAACAACTTCTCACCGAGATCAACAAAGCATGTTCGACACTTGACATATCGGGGACAGAATGTGGCTTCTGGCCAGGTGCGTGTATCATCCATTGCAGCCACTTGAGCACCCTCCGGTTTCTACGCTAGAAATGATCTATGCCCCATTCAGTGCGTGATGACGTGCGATCACTGAGGTCCAAACTTACCACCCGCCCACCCGCCCACGCCTCCACCTCCAAAACAAACATTCCTGCACGTAGATAGTGCCAGGAACGATTAGAAGTGATTTTGATACCAGTCAAAAATACTAAAATCAATGTACTTGTTCAGATAGAATACGTTGGCGTCTGTCATTGCATGGCCTTGAGTCCAATGAGGATTGATGGCCACATTCGGGAACCTAGGGATGAGATGGCAGGGTTGGACGAGACGATGAATGGGGATGATTGAAGCGTTCGGGAGATGCTGTTGAGTTGAGCGGGTAGCGCGGAACATCCCAACACTCCTGTCAAAGTGGGTCAGCGGTTTGAACCAATGAACGTATGCTAAAGGGTGCGGGTAATTGCCAAGTGCCCCGGCAGCTTGAATATGACGCAAATTTCGGCGATGCGAAGTCCTAGAGGTTTATTTAATATACATTAACGTACGCCACATTTGATATAACTCACCGTGGAACCCACCACGCTGCAGCAGTTCTTCGTCGAATAGGGTGAGAACGGTGTCAAACCTTGCTGGAGTTGGAGGCTTGTGGGGTCCGTTGTCACGTTGTGGATGTGAGCGTATCCTTGCGGATAAATTTCGGTTCGCCATGCAGTGTTCATGAGGCGGTAATTGAATTACAACGTTGCTAAAGCAGCTGAAGCGGTCGTTGATGTTCGGTTGGAAGGATTGGCGTCCGTCAGTTTGAGTACTACAGAGGAAGTCCTGGAGTGCGTGGACGAAGTGAACCGCTCCATGTTTTTGTTGTAGGTACTGCACCGTCCTTCTCAGAAATTGAGGCCGCTGCGAGATACGATAGGTTAACCCGGCGGGGAAGGACTTGGTTGGCCTTGCGAGCGTTGTGCAGTTGAGCAGTGCGTCAGGATGCTCAGGTGGAACGTCACTTTCGTCGCTCCTATCGCAGTCATCAGCCGGCTGGGGTTCAGGCTGTATGTTCCCAAGACGCCAAGTAAGATACGAGCTAAACCAGATAATGGCTTCCTGGCATTGGAGCCATCTTGTCATCTGAACTAAGTAGTCTCTTCGATTGCTTGCAGAGTACGCTTTCTTCGCAAAATCGATATGTAGCCTTTCCGAAGTCTCCATGTTGAGGCCATCAAGGCTACCCAAAGATCTAATCGTCTCCACATAGTGCCAGAGTGAGTGGATCTTTGGCACGTTGAAGTGCTCCCGGCATCCAAGATCGATAAAGATGTCTTTGACCACGTGGAAGCTGTCGAGAGCCTGCTGTAACGCTACCAGCGTGCGATCTGTATGCGACTGGTATTGGGCGAGATAGATAAAGTCCAGCAAATTGCATCCTGCTTTGATGACGTCCGGATGGGGTGCAGCGCCTACTAGAGCTGCAAGAAAGACGCGCTGGACCTGTTTGTGATCAGCGCCAGTCCACTGCTTAACTTTAGAGATTCCCTCCTTAAAATGGCGCAGCCCCGAAAATGCAGGCATGGCTCGAAAACGAGCATCAAAGTTTTGTTTGCCCACGAGCACGATGCACCATTTTTTAAAATGGTCCTTGAAGATCCCTTGGTGCAGTTGATGCAAGATGTCGGAGGTTATCACAGTGAATATGTCGGCATGGGGAAGATCGGCCCAGAATGGGGAGAAAATTGGTCGAAGGCCTTGAGCGACGAATTCAGGTGGGTAAAGCCCAGCAGCTTGTGCATGGAGTGTGCGTGTAGTATGCATTTGGTCACGTGGCTGGAATGCTGTGTTTAGGCCTCGTTCCTTCGCTGGCACCAAACACTTGGGACATCGGTTTTCGGCACAGCATGCAACGAGGCACTGTTCGGGGTGATCTCCGATGTAGGCGGCCAGGATAGGGAAGACTTTCCGTATCTTCCCGTCTGCGCACACCATCTCCACTCCTTTCCGACCAGCATCCACCAAGGGTTGAACCATTCTCCTCATGCAATAATGGAACAGACGGTGTTGGCCAATCGAGTTGTCATCAAATGACTCGAGTTTGGATACAGGTAAGTAGCCGACTAGCATGGATGCGTGGCGACTTGGCTGACGACGCACTTCTTTCGCCAGATTTCCGATACTTAGGTACACGGGCCAGGCGTTTTTGTCGCCTTTGAATCGCGACAACTCAGTCTTGTCAGACGCAAGAATAACTGGTGCGACAGTTCCTCCTGATGGCAAGCGTCTCTGAATTGTCTATCAAGTCGATGGGTAATGTTTCGAGCGTGCGTACTTACTTGCATCTCCCACCACCAGTCGCCCGTCCACATCTCATCGTACTGTCGAGTGCTTCCTTGACAGTTGGTGTAAACTTTCTCAGGTGCATACGCAATGTCACCATGAAATGCTGGGTTTCCTATTAACTCTGTGATGCAGGCGACCGGGTCGCGCACCCAAAGCTCCATCTCTTCCCCACCTACAGTATGATCTTCGTCTCCCCCCCGATCGTTTCCAATGTCTTCATCATCTCCATGAGCATGCACCAACTCACACTTCCATTCGGGACTAGTCGGGAGCTGGTCGATGGTTTTCATAAACTTGTAATTACTTCGATAACTTGGTCGTATGCGTGACCTCGTCTTTCAGACTCGTGGTAAGTACTACTTCATCCCTTGACCGATATCACTGATCACTTACTACTTGTAACTTCAGGAATTCATCTGTCGCCCGCTGATTGACGTTGTTGATCAGCCATTGTGCTAACTCCCATTCGTCACGATCTTCAAAAGGAGAATACGTGCTCCCTCCAAGACTGTCCTGGACTTTCTTCATTTTGTTGAACACAGTCTCCCCCTTTCCCAAGACATCGGCCACTGGACCCTCGTCGTACTCGCGTGCATAGCATGGAAAGTATTCCTCGTCGTCCGGCATGTCCTCGACCCGAGCAGCATATGGCCTCTGCGCATCCATATGTCCCAGTGCATCGTCGTACTCGCAAGCATAGCGTGGACAGTATTCCTCGTCGTCTGGCATGTCCTCGACCTGAGCAGCATATGGCTTGTCTTGATTATCGATGCCCGCGTCGCTCACGTAGTGCATCTCAATTCTCTCCGCTTCGGCAGCTACTCTGTTGCAAACCCTTCGGCTAACCCGTTGTGCCCGGCATAATGGTGAGTGAGAAATATGCCGGCGCACTCCACTCCTTGTTGGAAAACCCAGGCCGCACTGACTGCACTTGTGCAGTGATTTCCTAGCCCGAGGCATGATGGTGCAGGTGAATAAATGTAGCTCGGCGGTCGCGGTGCTGAAACTTTCCTATAGCCATTCCAAAGTTTGCCGAACCTGGTTAGCGGATTTCTGCCCTTACATTGGGACTCCGTCCATTTCATGGCTATACTAGTAAGCCTCTAAAGCTTTTCTGCAACGCTCTTAGCTCAACCTGTCATCCCTCACACCTTGATTTCAAAATACTTTGTCACAGAGGTGTTGTAACCCTTGTCAGCGTGTCGTACATACATGTTGAACGTTGAACCCACATCAACGTGTCATACGCGAACCCACGTCAACGTGTCGTACGCGTTGTGTACGCGTTGTGACTCTTATGCAGTATAAAACTACCTGCAAACAAAGTACTTTGGTAAGCGGTCTCCGTTTTTTTTCGCACCCAACCCGCCTGCTAATCGTGCTGAAATGCCGCGAGCATTAGATGACAGTGTTCAACGCCCTCAGTCAAATGAGGTTACCCGCTCTGCTCGTGCACGTCGGCCGAGTGAAAAAGTACAAGCTATGCTAGGTAACTGTTCTGCCACTCGTGCAGGTTTACATAGTCCGACATTCACCACAGATGAGCAACAACAGGAAAAACAGAAACAAGACGAGGAAGCTATCTCCAAGGCCAAGCGACGCGAGCTCTTGATGCGGAAGCGTGACCAAGTCAGCCAGGCAGCAAAAACTGACTTGCGTGCTCTGGTGGGTGCGACTAAGCAAGTAGACGAAGCTGCTATGGGCCCACCGGACCAGTTGCCAGTCCGACGAGACAGTGTGGTACCATTTCCCCACATTCATCAGTACGAAAACTAATTATCTTCTTTAGTTTTCTGCTAGATCAGTTGTAAACTCCTCTTCCGTACATGACAATCCTCGCAGTGCTCTTACATCGCCGCTCGTCTTGCGAAAGGGCAATGTGCCGCCCATCGCAGACAGGACTCTGTCAGGCCTGCGCAGTAACCACTAACCCGACACTTCCTAGGTGCGGGGCTCTTCTCTCGATGAGCACACAGGTCTATACACCAACCCTGCGATTCAACAGGTTATCAACGAAGTTTTATTCAAAAACAAATCGGACGATGCTATCAAGTGGAGAAAATACTACAATCCATTCCCTCGTGTTGCATTCGCACTCGCACTTACGGCGGTAGGTTTCACACTTACAAAATATACTTTACCGACGTCAAGTCCAGATCGAATGTGCAATTGATGAGTGGTCATCTGGCTCGCGCGAAATGATCGTATTCAAGGAAGATGACTATTCCGGAGTCTTCGGCAGTCACCTCGCATCGCTGAATGAATTCAGCCAGGCAGCAGGTGACCTAGACTTGGTTAAAAAGCTCCTCGAGCAAGTTTACAATATGGGTACCTGGGTGCTTCTCACTGCTTTACATGGCACTAAGCCGCTTTTCGTTGTGCCAGCATTCATGCCGGCATCACAGTCAACAGTACTAATGAGCAAAAGAAGGCTATCCCGACCCGCGCATTTCTGAATGCGACCCGTGACTATCAGATGGCTGATACGGATTCTGACGTCTACGTCGTCGATCACCTGCTACATACAAGTGGCTGATGATTAGTACCGATTCTGACTAGATACCCAATGCCTATTGTACCGTTTCGACTACAGAATTCTGATGACTCTACATTGCCTTTTTTTTTGCTACGTAGTGTGATGAAATGAGTGCTGGAGCCCAATTGTTAGGGGCCGTGCCCTAATTTAGATGTCTGTAATCATCTGCAGGCATGTGATACTCCGGTATCACATGCCTGCATGTCTAGTATATAAAGGTTGTCGTAGTGACTTTAAGGACAATCATTGTCTTAAATTTTACACTGCGAATACCATACAGTACAGTTCGCGGGTGTGAACAAAGGCAACACAACCTTACAATTTTTTGAACTCTCGTCAAAGTATTCGCAATCAGCCGCACGGCTACCTGCGCATATGCTCGCGCAGTAAAGTCGGGCCAGAGCAAGCCGCCCGACGGAGGGGATCCCCCTCTAGACGACAATAGTCGTCGAAAGCAAAAGGGACCATCCGAGGTCCAAAGAAATGATGGGAACACGGAGGACAGGCAGCCGCCGGCTGGAAGCGCCTCCCAAGAGATGAGCACCAGACAGCCTGGATCTGTAGCGCCGGGTGTGCATATGCCCGGAGGGTTGAATACCTCAACGACTTTGGGGAGCAGCATCGAACAAGCTGCGAGAGAGGGGAATGAGGCAGTCAGAGACTCGATGAGTCCCCTTACTCCTCAGCACACTGAGCTAGATAACTCACGAATGTCTTCCGACCCCGTGTTAGTACGAAGGACTCAGAGTCCTCCAATTGAGATATTCGAAGAAGGCGAGGAGCCTTCGAGGAGAGAGACGAGTGAGAGGGATGCCCCAATCGACCCTCGCATGGCCTTCGAGGCTATGAACGACTTCCTCGAAAGTCTGCAGCAACAATGGCTGGACTATGGGTATGGCCCCGAAGGTTTCGACAATCATGGGGTAAACCCCGGCGTACATCACGCAGAAGAATTAGAAAGGTATAGGCGGGCACTCGCCGCCAAGAGTGCGAGCAGGACGACTACTCCGGACGTCGAACCTACGATCAAGAGAGAGGGGACAATCCCTCATTTCTGGCCAGGAATGCCAGTAAGGAGGGAAAACCTCCCATTCGAAAGAGCTGACGCCCTCGGCAGAAGGGGCGGATTCGCCCCTAACATGCCAGATTGCCCTGCATACTTCTCGAGGCGAGACTTGGATATAATCCGACAGATGTTTGGAAACGAGCAGGGGGCTGCGATACTCCACCAGATGGCTCGAGATCGCACTATTGCAGCCAGAAATGCTGCCGGAGGAAACAGGGATAATACCCCTGGAGGAAATGATCGAGATGAAGCGGCCGAGAATCTATACGGCCGAAATGAAGATGGAGGCGGCCCTCCCGAAGGAAATAACTATAGGGGAAATTTCCCTGGTCAGGGATTCCCTGGGGGTGGTCCCCCTGACGGTGGCCCTCCAGGAGGAGGACCCCCTGGCGGTGATGATCCGGACGAAGAGGACGATGACGATCCTCGAGGGTATGGGAGAATCCCCATAGTTGGGGGACGACGTGTCGTCCAGGGAAACCGACCGAACTATCTAAGGGGATTCACCCCAGGTAATACGAGGTACATGGATTTTATGCAAAACAAATATGCACAGCGTATCCGGGAACAAGTCGGGTTACCGACGGGACAGGTTGGACCTGAAGTGAAGGCGATGAACCCGCCTAAGCCCGGGAAGTACGGAGGCCAGGATGACCTGGATAAGTTCGACGACTGGCTGGGCCAGATATTAAAGTACTTTCGTACATTCAAGGTCACCGGCCCTGATCGCGATGAAGATCGTGTATTGTACACTGGGTTGTACTTGGAGGGTCTAGCCTCCCAATGGTATGACCAAGAGGTCGACTCCCCGAATCGACAAGTACATCACTGGACCTTCGAAGAACTCATATGTGGACTATTTAAGCGATTTGTCCACGAGGCGTCGGCGCAGAACACTGCCGACAAGTATGATCGAACTAGGTTCGAATATGACAAGGGAGCCCTTGCGTACTATAACGACTTGAAGCGTCGTGCGCACCGAATGGTGCAGCCTCCGGACGACTACTCGTTTAGGAGGAAGTTCTTGCGGGGGCTACCGCACTCTATAATTAAATCGATATTCGAAGCTTGCGGAATATCCGCAGAGCATTCAACAATCGAGGAGATCCTCAAAGAAGTAAGGCGCATGGAAACTGCGCAGAAAGCAGTGAATATGCATATGAGAACGAGCCATGCCGGCTCTGGAGGGAAGACCTCCCAGGGACGAAGTGGCTCACACCCACATGGAAACAGGAGCGCAGGTAGCTCCATGAACAAGGACAATTATAAGTACTTCCAGAAGGGAAATGTGTTATATCGACGTAAGGCGAACTTTGCGCCAAGAGGCGCTGATGCTGGAAGGAAGGGTGGACAGTTCCACCGTAAGAATGGTGACCATAAGTACCATCATAAGGAGCGAGACGACTCGCAGCAGAAAGGACGGCAGCCCCGAAGGTTCATGCTGGGGATAACGTGCTTCAACTGCTCGGAAGTGGGCCATATGGCCCCAGATTGCCCTCATCCTCGAAAGGACAAGAATAAGGCGGCGGTTAAGCCGCGGTTATACGCTGTAGACGTCCAAGAGGAAGAGGGACGCGATACCCTCGCAAAAGATCAGTCGGAGGAACCCGACGAGGGAAAAGTCGTTGAAGGTGAACCCGGTCACAACGAATCTAGTGATCACGAGGAAGGATCACACTGTGACGAAGTGGAAATCGTCGACGAGTACGAAATGTACTCAGAGATTGACGACGACGACGAGCCCGTCGCATACTTCGGCGCTATACATGAAGAAGACGAAGCTGTTGCTTCCGATGAGGAGGTAACTTGCGCTATGATGCACATTGTATATGATGACGAAGACTCGTCAAAAGGAGACCAGGTCTCCGAGGCGGGAAGTGATCTCCCAGATGCAAATGAAGGAAGCTCCTACGAAGAAGAACCTCAGGAGGAAAAGTGGGAATGGTCCGGAACTTATGGAGCAGTGCACGAAGGGACGTGCGATGAGTGTTGACATCGAGTCGACCATGTAGCGGAAGGGCTACTTAGTAGGGACGAATCCCTTGCACGAGCACTTAATGTACCGGAAGAACACGCTAGGTGTGAATACCACAGAGGGGTAGGAGAAGGAAACCGCATACGACTCTCGGATGCGAATGGGAGTACGAATCACGTACGGGCTGCATTGCAAACGATGGCATTCCATCTCAGAGTCCGCAAGGGCTATCGTATGAATGCCCTGCGACAAATGGTATTGGCACGAGAGGACGTGCGACATCTGCCAGGACGCAGTCAAGGGCTACAAGAGCACCTGGACAATGCCATATTTGACATATGCCGCCAAAGCATGTCGGAAAGTGACGTCGGGATTTACCCCGACGTAGTGATAGTGAATACCCTGTGGGGTAAGGTATGGATCAACCGAGACAATACGATGGAATATCAACCATCGGTAATGGGAGGTACAGGGGGACCTCTGTGGAGTGCGTCTCTGAGGATAGCAGACGAAGATATGGACTCCCAAATGGAGAATGCCATAGAATTTAATAGCGCGGTAGATACTATGTCTACGAGAAATCGATGGATTTGGTCTCCCATCTACGGTGCAATCCATGAAGAACCTTCATGCCGAGAATGTGCTCAGAGAATAGAGCACGTATCCGAGACACTACGTTGAACGTGGCGTTGCGATACCCAGAGCAATTAGCTCGTAGGGAGTACGACCACGGCTGGGAAGATTGCGACCGAGCGCAGATGGAGGGACACGGAATGAACATGGATCGCACGCGTCATGCGATGCGAACCATGGCAGACCGGATACGGTCCTTGGAAGCCGACAGGCTTCAGACGATCGCAGATATATTAGAAATACTGGGGGAATGCAGTGGTGTGGCCCCAGAAGTGCAAAGAGCACTGGAGGCAATGGAGGTTCGCCTCCAACGAACCACTGAAACTAATCGCCGTGTCGGAATATATCCTGACAATATGATAGTGGTGACCCCCCACGGTGATGTGATTATCACGAATGACGAAGGACAATATCGTCATACCGTGCGATTGGCAGCAATGGATCTCGCTGCAAAGATCGAGCCGGTGACGAAGTCATTGACACGATCGTTTCGGTATGCTATGCATATGAATAATGTAGTGGGATCTCGTCCCAAAATAAGTCCTGAGTTGCGAACGTGCGCAACATTGCAAAGCATAATTAATGGATGTACCGCGTATACGATGATAGACACCGGGAGTACGGGTAATTTCGTGAGCCCGGCATTTGCCAAGGTCACGAAGATGAGGGTTTTTCCCCTCGAACAGCAGCTGATGCTGCAATTAGGCTGCATAGGCAGCCGGTCGAAGATTACTCATGGTGGAATATCCACAATGCGCATTGGAAACTATGAAGTAGAGATATACTTCGATGTAGCGAATATTGACTGCTACGATTGTATAATAGGAATCCCCTTCCTAAGACAAACTAAAGCGATCTTAAACTTCGCAGAGAAGACGATACAGATAGCAGCGGAATGCGTGCCTCTTCTCACAGAGCCTGAGGCTCTGATGACGGGTAAATCCCATCCTAAGCATTGACTCTTGCACCCTGCGAGGCCTCAGTCTCGTGAGGGCTCTAAAGGGGGGAGGGGATCCGATAGAGTAAAAGAGCCAAGGGGCTCAATGAAAAGCGAGGAACATCTCGCAATAATAAAGCCAAAAATGTTGAGCAATGAGGATATACCTCAGTTATGGAACCAATGGTTCGAACGGTATAAGCACAGGCTTAGCGGGGTGATCCCGAAACTGCCTCCACTATGGGAGGTAAACCACAGGATCCCCCTGATAGACGAAAGAAAGCAGTACGCGTACCACCTGCCACGGTGCGCTGACACGCTTAAACAACAGTTGTCGGATAAAATCTGACTATATACGGACGCAGAATGGTGGGTGCTGAAAAGCGTCCCACAGGCTGCTCCGATGCTATGCATCCCGAAGAAAAATGGAAAGCTGCGGGCAGTCATTGACTGCCGCAAGAGAAACGAAAATACTGTGAAGGACGTCACCCCCTTCCCGGATCAGGACCAGATACGAATGGACGTAGCACGAGCGAAGTATCGCTCAAAGATTGATTTATCAAATGCATATGAACAAGTTCGTATAGAACCCGAAGACGTCTGGAAGATGGCCTTCTCGACGATATATGGGACTTTCTTAAGTCAAGTAATGCAGCAGGGAGATTGTAACGCCCCTGCGACGTTTCAACGCCTGATGACAGTGATCTTCAGAGATCACATAGGACGTTTTGTATACGTCTATCTCGATGATATATTCATCTTTAGCGACACAATTGAGGATCACGAACGACACCTCAGGATAGTGTTTGAAACACTAGAAAAGGCCGACTTCTACCTTGAGAAGGAGAAGTGCGACCTTTATGCAGAAAAATTGGACTGCCTAGGGCACATCATAGACGCTAAGGGTGTCCACACCAACAGAGACAAAATGTCTTGAATCAGGAGCTGGAGGACTCCGAAGAACCTAAACGAAGTCCAAAGGTTTGTAGGACTAGTGGAGTATCTAGCACAGTTTATGCCAGACATATCGGCGTATACTACGCCCCTGACTGGTATACAACGGAACGAACATCCGTTTCAGTGGAGGGAAATCCACGACAGGTGCTTCCAAGTGATCAAGGATCTTGCGTGCAAGTATCCGATCCTGCGGCCTATTGATCCGCGAAAAGAAGAGCCAATATGGCTCATGTGTGATGCATCACTCTATGGAGTGGGTGCGTTATACGGGCAAGGGCCCGACTGGAAAACCTGCCGGCCAGCAGGATTTATGTCGAAAAAGTTGAGCGATGCTCAACAGAATTATCGAACATTCGAGCGAGAAACTCTCACAATAATCGAAGCGCTCTTGAAGTGGGAGGATAAACTCCTCGGCTTCAAGTTTACGATCGTCACCGATCATGAGGCGTTGGGGTACCTCAAAACCCAACGAAAACTGTCGAGTCGACAAGTCCGCTGGTTGGACTACATGTCACGATTCGATGCAAACATCGTCTATGCAAAAGGCATGGAGAACCGCGTAGCGGATTGCCTTTCTCGTTACTACGAGCAAGAAGGAGGGGACGTAGCCTCCGATGATGAAGTCGAATGGGCCGACACAGATATACGTTTGGACCCAGAGGGGGACGACCTCCCTCAAGACAGGTGGCGAGAGCTGAAGTTATCAGCGATGAGAGAGGGAAGTACCCCTCGGAAGAGTAGCCGGTTGAAGGAAAAGGTCGAGAAAAGATATGAAGAGGCTAAAGAGATGGCCTCAGCCGCAGATCAGAGTAACAAGGAATCCCCTAGCGCAAGTGCGCAGGAAGACCCTACGATACTCGAATCTGCCGAGGCCTCTAAAGCCTCCCCAATAACATTTGGAGAAGCACCAGGCTTCCTGAATGCTATCCGCGCAGGATATAGAAGCGATCCCATACTCGCGAAAGTGATGGCACAGCCGTCACACTATCCTCAGTTCGAAGGGGAAGATGGCCTTCTATACACGAGAAATCGTGGAGGAGAGAAGGTGCTATGCCTTCCCCATGCAAAGTACGACGGCGATGATACTATTGCCAGGGTAATCGATCAAGCGCTGTAGGGAGGGCATCCTCCCTACCATGGTAATACTATATTTCTTTGTTTTCATCTTAGTTTCTGTTTCTATTCTTTTACTTTACCTTTTTTACTTACTGTTTGGTCGAGTTTGGCTTATGTAAGCCAGACTCGTACTTAGCATGTACTATACTTACTTAGAAGAATAACAGCCGCTTTAGAGACGAAGTAAGACGGAAATCCAAGGCCGGAGCCTTCGGATTATCATTTCTCCTCTACCAGACTCTGCCTAGACGTTATCTCGACCTACTTGGGACTTTTAGGGCGTGTTTCAAGTCTTTTCTCCCCTCTCTGTTTTAGGGCGTGTTTCAAGTCTTTTCTCCCCTCTCTGGCCCCCTGGGTCGAACTAGGACCCGAAAATTCCGGAGGGAGACTCCTTGGACCTCTCCCCTCACCCTCTCTCATCCAACTTTACATCTGGAGCCCACCGCGAGGGGGCTGATTTGCTTGGTACCCTACTTCTCTCCCTACCCCTGAGCTTGCACATGCGATTTCTCGAGAACCAACGCGCCTTTCCTCTCGCTTTTTGGGACGCCCATTCTACTTGGCGAGGGCTTTCGATAGAAGCCCTTTTCGACGCGTTCGCCTCAGTGGTTCCGGAGTTATCGCTATTTTTGTGGAGAAAGGCACTGTAGGACGAAATTTGGAATAACTCGGGATTGGGTGCGCAGAATCTCTCATTCCTTTGATCTCCCAGCACCTCTAGACGTCCTCCACCGCGTCCCAGAGTTTGGTAAAGATCCATCCAGTGGTTGTTCACCAACGCGCCACTGTCCTCCCACCCCTGCCACAGCTTTGCTCCCTGGCACTTTCCCTCGCATTTTAGTGCCCTTCGGAGTTGTAGGAAAGTATTCCCTGTCCTTCTGAGCCAGTAGAGACCGCTTCGAGACCCTATCGAGACCCTGTCGAGACCCCATCCAAGACGCTTCAAGATCCCTACCAGACGCCTCGAGACTGCTTCGAGACTCTTTATAGACACTTCGAGACTCCTAGTAGATGCTTCGTAACCCTTACTAGACGCTTCAAGACGACTTTGGGAGCCCCCAAGACTCTTTCCAGTTGCCACCAGACGCTTTCGAGACTTTCAAGACCTTCGAGACACTTCATTAGACGTGCATCCTCGTTTCTAGACGAATATCAGACGTTTCCAATTGTTATCTGTGTGTTTTGGCAGTCCAGTGAGGCTGCATAGTCAAGAACAAGCTTCGAGTCACAACAGTGACTAGTTTCAGTTTTTGGTGGTCGAAACCACTTCGAGACGTATCGTACGAGTTCCCTGCACCCTTCTCTCCCCTTCGTGGTTCGTTGCCACCTCTCTCCAACTTCCCCTAGACGTTCCAGGTCGCATCGAGGCGAACCCGAGACTCAGAAGTACCCTTCGAGACCTCCGGCAGACGCTCGATTCATTTGTTGGCCATTCGCTGTGCCTATTACCTCTAATAATCAGTTTCATCTGCGAAATATATTTTCATTCTATCCTCACAGCTACTAGCAGCTATGGATAAGTATTCAAGAAGGTCGCGAGACGAGCTCGAGGATCGACCGGCATATGTAGGTTATGTGCGAGTCTTGAGCAGCTCTCAGCCTCGTCTAGAGTCCCTCTCGAGAAGCTCGTCATCTCGTGAGGTCTGGTATGAACCCTCTGCAAGCTCCGAGAGACAGTCTCGAACTTCGAAGGACCCTTCGAGAGGTCCCACTCACGATCGAGACGAGAGGTCACATCAGCGCTCACGTTCTCCCTTGGACAGTAACCCTCGAGATGCCCCTGTGGAGTATTCTCGGTCTCACTCTAGAAGATGCTCCCAGGGAAGCTCGAGCATGAAGCTTCTCCCTCGTCCCCCTTTCGAGGCATCCCCTCGAATTTCGAAGAACCCACATTCCCTTTATCCAACTTTACAGCGCACAGGACGCTGGGACATTTTGGATCCCAGAGGACAGCGGATTATATCCGCAGATGGTATTGGTGGCCGAAGCTCGGCCAGGAGGTGGACAAGTTTTGTCGAACATGTCCGATATGTCAGATGACAAAGAACGACAATCAGCGACCGAAGGGTCTATTGCACAGTCTGCCTGTGCCGCGAAGACCCTGGGGGTCGATAGCAATGGACTTTGTGGGACCTTTCCCACCGAGCGACGGGCACAACTACCTGTGGGTGGTCCTGTGCCGTCTAACGTCGATGGTACACCTAGTACCGGTGACTACGACGATACGAGCATCAGAGCTCACGGGGATGTTCATACGGGAAGTCGTCCGACTACACGGACTACCAGAGACGATAGTCTCAGATCGAGACGCGAAGTTCACGTCGACTTTCTGGCGCGAAACGCACAGAATGTTGGGAGCGAAACTCCTAATGTCGACGGCGTTCCATCCACAAACAGACGGAGCGTCTGAACGAGTGATAAGGAATGTAGCGCAGATGCTACGAGCCATGGTCCGACCAGACCAGACGGATTGGACATCGAAGATGCCAATGGTCGAGTTCGCGATCAACTCGAGCATAAGTAGCTCGACAGGGTTCGCACCCTTCGAATTAAATTACGGGTACATGCCTGAAGTAATGCAACGAGTCAGAGGGGGGACGCCCTCAACGGCACCAGGGGTGAAGACCTTCGTAAAACAAGCATTAGAAAATCTTGAGATGGCCCATGACGCCATCATTGAAAGCAGGGTAGTACAGACGTACCATGCAAATAAGAAACGAAAGGAAGGCTTCAGCCTTCGAGAGGGGGACCTTGTCTACCTCTCTACTCAGAACTTGAGCGTTCCGAAGGGATGTGCATGAAAGCTCGTGCCAAAATTCATCGGTCCGATGAAAGTGTTGCGCTGTGACAGCGCGAACGACACCTACACTCTGGACCTGCCAGAACAATTGCGCCAGTGGCGCATACACCCAACGTTCCACGTCGGGTTATTGCGTAGATACGAACAGAACGATGATGTTCTGTTCCCGAGGCGCGACGCGCACACGTTCTACGATGTCGGTATGACCGACGAAGAGGAGTGGTTAGTAGATGAGATAACGGCTCACCGGTGGACGAATAACAAGGTAGAGTTCCTTGTGAGATGGAACCTTGGAGACACGACATGGGAGCCGGTGTCTAATTGTAAGGAGCTTGAGGCCCTTGACAGGTACCTCGAGCTCCAGGGCGTACAAAGTATACGCCAGTTGTCCCGAAGGGCGAAATAGTACGCATAGGCGTATGGTAACCACTAAGTGGTTAAACGTAGTCGGGAGACTACTACCGGAAGCAAACGGACAAGTCAGAAAAAACAAAAATAAAAACAAACAAAAGATAAAAATAAAAATAATACCGTCAATAATACCGTCGGCCTCGAGCACAGCATAGTTACCAAATTTAATTAGAGTATATACTTTCCTCCGATCACATTTTCACTGTTTCACGTGCATTAACTTTACTGATCACGTGATTTTCTTTTTACAATACTCCGTCTTCTTCTTCTTCTTTTTCTTTTTCTTTAACGCTCATAACGTTCTAGTATCTACAATGTCCCACCGCGATCACCGTCGCAGAGACCCCCCGAGCCCACAAGGCTCTATTAGCCCCACCCCGTCCCGATCTCCCTCGCCCCGGCGAGGCAGATCCCCTGCGCGTTCCGACGTGCCTCACGATGGTTCGCCATCACGTTCGTACTCCCCGTCCCCCGTCAACCGACGCAGTCTGCATACGGTCAGCAGTGGCCAGAAACGGCCACGATCACCCTCACGCTCGTCGTCCCTCGAGTATGAGCCCCGCCGGGACAAATGTTCCTGCCCATACTGGGAATGCCACCCCCAGTTTCCTCTCTTGCGCCAACACGGCGCTTGTGACCAGTGCACGTCTTATGCGCTTCATCTCTCCCAAGGCATGGCCTTGTCCGATGCAGGTATCATGCCTGCTATTGTTACTTTGGCTGATGAGACCGCACGTCTCATCAAACGTACCCCTTATGACGACCTACGTCGTCGTATCAGCCGTCTCGAGCGTGATCTCGAGGAAACCTCCTACGACCTCCGTTGTGCCCTCCGGAAGATCGATGATCTTCAACGCGAACCTACCCCCACCATCCCCGCTCCCACTACGGTAGAGCAAGCTGCGCGTGACTTCGAACGCGCTCGTGTCGCCTCCTTGGGGGGGCGTATTTATTCATCAAATGCGGAGGCTAGTTCCTCCAGGCTGCCGCCTCCACTGGCACCACAGCCTTCTTCTTCTTCGAGGGGGAGGGTACAGGCTAAACCTGCGTCGCAGGTTGAACCTGTAGTGTCAAGAAAGGGCAAAGAGAAGCAGCTCGAGGATACCCATCAGGCAGCGCCTGATAACGAATTTACCGCCATGGAGGAAGATACCTCCGCTCAACAATGTTACGATGACGACATTCCTATGGTCGTCGATACCACCTCTCAGGGAACACTCTTCCCTGAATTTACGGGAGAAGAGAACCCGTACAGAGTATGCGTCCTTGGGCAAGGCAGGGATGGCGTGAGGTCGATCCTCTTTGTGAGGATCAACGACAACCTCTATGCCTACGATGATGAGAGGCTTGGCGCTGCCCTCGCCAACATTCGCCAGGGGACCCCCCCTCCTGTTCCCCTCAGACGAGGAAATCTCGTCGCATCAGTTACCAGATGGGACAGGGGGATAATGGGTCCCATTAGACTCATTAACACCGCGGAGGAAATCTGCAAGCTGTACGCCGAAGCGTACGATGAACCTGAGGAGAACGCTCCTTGCATCCGTAGGGCGCAGGAGCTGATCACCTACATCAACCTGTGGAAGAAATGCAGGTTGGTCACGAACAAGGTCATGAACCTCGCACTTAAGGAATGGAGGCCGCCTGTTTGGGCCTCCCAGAAAGCGCGCCAGAGGAGAGAGGCGCTACGAGACAAGGAAAGGGCAAGGAGGGAGGGAGAAGCCCTCGCATTACAACCTGCCGGTGGACAGCCGGCCTTACAACAGCGGATAGGGGGTCAACCCGCCGCTCCTTTGCCAGAGATGGGTCAGAGACCCATCATGCCTCTCTGCGACCGCCTGATGGTCGAAAACCCTGGGGTCCCCCAAGCCCCTGCTCATCAAGAATGACCCCCTCCAAGGGGTCGAGCGTTCAATCCTAGAGGAGGAGGTCGAACCTCCGGAAAGAAGGGAAAAGGGGGGATCCCCGAACTACCACGAGAGGCTCCGAGCCTCGAAGCCCCAGTCGCTGACTGGGTTAAATTTATCCACGAGTACCAGAATGGGTACAACGGTTCAGACGAGAGCTCCGAGCTCTCGAGAATGTTCCCTGGGGCGCTAGGTGTCAGTGAGCGCCCCGATGACGACGAGTGGGAAATCAGTCCTCCCACAGCGCAGTTAGTACGAGGGTTCCTCCTCTATGAACGACTGGCTCCAGTCCCCAGAGGGAGCTATGACTGGATGGTCTGGTTCCGGGAGCTAGTTCGTCTCCTTGTGGCGAAGGGTCACTACAGAGCCCTTCTGGATTGTGCCGAGGTGGCCCCTCGTGATGGTACTCGTGTCCCCTGGGAAGGGGAGTTCACCCGCTCAGCCGGTATGGCTGATATTGCTGCATACCTCGCGGCTAATGGCATCACTCCTCACGATGCCGACGATGCCCTCGTTTGGGCCAGGAGAGTGGGTAGAGAGTACATTACCCGCGCTGTCGATAATGGGGGGGAACGAGACCCCAACGTGCGAGCCGTGCTCGATCTTCTGAGGGTGGCAATCAATGACCCTCCAGTATTGAAGGAGAACCGCTCGAAGGAGTGGGTCGAGCGCCAGGCTAGGACCCTCGGGATCACTACTGAGCACATTGCGGCCTACAAGGCTCGCACAATCAGCGACGCAGAGCTCCCTATCGTTAGGGACTTCTGCTCCGCTGCAGTTATCTATGACCTGCCCAACTACTTGGGAGTGGAAGGTCGAATTTCGTGGGAGAGGACTCCCGAACAAAATGATGAGCCCGAGGAGGGCGAGATGAGGGACGAGCCGGCTCCGATGTAGAAGGGACGCTACATCGGGTGCTGGATCGTCTTCTCGAGGGCGTAACCCCTCAGTTCGAGTTGTGGTACGAAGGGTTCAACACCTTTCGTACCTTGCTCTGCATTACTGAAATGAGGCGTAACCCTCGGATTGGTAGTGCTGCGAGATTCAACATCTCGCGTGAATGTACATAGGGTCTTCCCTATCTTTTCTTTTTTCCTTTTTCTTTTTCTTTTCTTTTCTTCTCGTCTTACGAGCCTAAGTCGGCTCTACAGGGGGAGGGTGTTAGGGGCCGTGCCCTAATTTAGATGTCTGTAATCATCTGCAGGCATGTGATACTCCGGTATCACATGCCTGCATGTCTAGTATATAAAGGTTGTCATAGTGACTTTAAGGACAATCATTGTCTTAAATTTTACACTGCGAATACCATACGGTACAGTTCGCGGGTGTGAACTAAGGCAACACAACCTTACACCAATTGTGGCTTGCTACATAGTACAACATAGTGCAGTGGTGCTGTGCAGGCTGCTATGTAGTACTACATAAGGGGGAGAAGACTACAATTGCTACAAACACAATGTCGGCTACATAGTCCTACATCGTACTTCCTTTTTTTACTGATGTGTCTTAGTAAATGTGCAATGTATTGGCCGACAGTTGGCTGTTGAGTTTTTATTTCCGGACTGATACTTAGGTTAGTGTACTGGACTTCGACAGCGCGGACACCAGGATTGTCACGTGACGCGTGGATGCATAGATCGTACAGTAGTGCTTTTCTTCTCTTTCCTCAGTTCGTTACCCAATGACTGAGGTATGTTACTTTACGATACGTGTTGCACCGGGGACTGACGTGGCTCCAGTATCTACTTTTCTGTTTCCAGGTTGGCAGTCTCCGCTGTAGATTACTTAGTTCGTTATCCAACGACTGAGCTACTTTTCTGTTTCCAGCGAACATTGGCATCTAAGCATATCCGAGATGTCTGATTCATTGTGGGCATCTAGACTACGTGGTGTCGCGTTAGCGAAGACGGGGATCTGGCTGAGATGGGATGAGGCCATAAGCGGAATTTAATGTGATCGAATCGGAACGGGATGATGAAGAATCGCGCAAAAACGATGGTGGCCTGGTATGCGCCAAACGACACGTGAGGTCCAACGTGTCCGATATGAACAAAAACAGGTGCAATGTGATTTGCTCCACATCACACCAGAGTTCCGACATGTCCGTAACACGCAAAAACAGGCATGTCGTGATTTGCGCATATGGGGGTGTTGTGTGAACGCCGACATTAGCGCATGGGCCTGCTGGAATATCATTGCATGTGGGTAAGAAAACTTCATTTGATCTGCACAACATAGAAGCATACGCCATGCATTCAATGTCCAGACATATGGTGCTAGGGTAGTGTGAGTTCACGAGACGGCAATCGATCAAGAACAATATAATATTTCAGGTCATTATAAAACCATGACAGGATGCAGACAGCATGGCTAAAAATCCCACATTTCATGTACATCACTTTCACTGTATGGACGAGGAGGCGGAGGGAGAGCTCGAGCACAAACGTAATGGTTAGCTGCCAAGACCTCAGCAGCTTTCGGACCTACGAGGAATCTGACTGCGTCAAAACCACCGTATTTACCGCCGCTCTTGAGTAGTCAGACGACCTCGGCATGTTTCTGTTCAATTGTGGTCATGGGCAAAGGTTGAACGTCCTGAAGCCACTTGGCAGATTGAAATCCACTTCCAGTGAGTACATTGGCAAGTCCGAGACGGACAAGGAGAAACGCATTGATGGCTTTAGCAGCTGAGAGAAGGAGCATGCAATGAGCATCAAGCATCAAACAGAAGATATGGGGTGGGACAGGGGACTCACTGTGTTTGGACCACCAATGCTTGAGGTCAGAACGAGCGCGAACAGCTTGCATGATGGGAGACTCGGAATCATAAAGAGATATGATGAACCCAATGACCATCGTGATGAAAGGACCGGTGTGAGTGGTCCCTTTCCTCCTCTCGCATTTGACCCAATCCAAGTCACGTATATAAGTCTCGAACTGGGTCGATACGGACGGATGGTTGGTGAGGTCGGGGGGGAATATGGATGGTAACAAGCCAGCACACACGATGGCAGAAAACGTGGCGAGTTGATGAAGAGGTTTCGTGCCGTCGTACTTGTTGGCGACGAAGTGATAGGCATCTACAATGTAAGAGGGAACACGATCTCTGGACACATGAGCGACATCCCATTCAATGGGCAACTTTATCTTGTGGAGAACGGATGCAAAGGTGATGAGGCGTACGTCGATCGCAGACCAATCTCCCCATGGATCAGAGGCCTGAATTTCCTCGGAAGCTTGGAGTGCGAGGAGACCGACAGAGTGCTCTGCAGATCTGAGGGATGAAAACGCCGGAGACGGCGAAGGCCTGGCACCAAGATTCAGCCAAACATCGTGAACAACAGCCGTGGAAGGGCGACCACGCTCATGGTGAGGGTTTGGAGACCAGGGGACGTGGTTAACCTTGAGCAATTCGCAGGCACGATGGAAAGCCTCCACGACAAAGGGATGTTGGCTGACAGGAGACACACCAGCACGGGTGGCGATGGATTTGATCTCGTCGATGGTGACACGGGCGACGTGGAGAAAGTTGCCACCTGGAATGAAAGGAGGTCTGCTCTGAGCATCGGTGCGAATGGAATGTTTGACAAGGGTCTCAGCAAAGTAGGTGATGGGCATCTGTCCCAAGGCAGAAGAGGTAAGCTCGAACTTCCCCATGGTGGGCTCTGTGAGGGCACGGAGAAGGTTGGACAAAACGCCAGCATTGTAAGACAAAGGATTTGGCTCATCGACCCAGCGGGAGAGGGCAGTGAGGCGGTCACGGGCTGTTCTTCTGACAGCATGGTCGGGATCGTCGAGATTGGGAGAGAGGATGATGTTCATCTTGTCTTGGATGAATCGTTTGACATCGTCGAAATATACCCTGAGTGAGACCTCAGCAGCATAACAGGCGATCCTCAAAGACATGTCAGAGATGGACGGATAGGCATCAAGGGGCATGTTGTCGATGGCGAGAGAGATGGCAAATCGTGCTTCATACACCTGGACGCGGGGATTAGCATGCTCATCATGCGACACATGGGGGGAAATCGCGCAAAACGGTGCCGTGCACGAATTGCGCATTTCCGTCACAATTGCACGAAGCAGGACAAATGACATGTCTAGCTATCTATCTTTCCCAGACAGATAGAAATGCGCAAAAGAGCAGAGCGCACGATTTGCGCAAAAAGGACATGGGACTGACCTTATAGTGGTCACTACCATAGGTCAACTCTTGACATCTCCTGGAAGAAGTTAGGGGTCGATGGGTGGACAGATCGGTGGGCCACCCGTCGGCTCGAACTGTCAGTTGACCGTTGGTCAAGGATCCATGTGCGATGAAGGCATTGGATAGACATGGGAAACCATCGTGGATCAAGCCTAATGACAACCAAGTGCGGTCCATCAACCTCTTGCAGAGGACAGCAGCGTTTCCGGTGTGTGCATAGTTCAGCGTCCTTTCCAACATGGAAACGAATTCGATCGTGCAGGGGTCCATCAGCTTCTTTTCCTTGACATCATCGACGTGTTTCTCCCAGAATAGATCAATGAGCGCAGTGATGGGATATGTCGCACACTTGAACAATTCCGGAATGAACTGAGAATAGTCGAGTCAGAACGAAAATCACAGGATTTGCGAATAGGAATAGAGTGTACAGACATTGGGTCTAAAGGCAACCAGGACATCCCTAATGGGTGAGACAATGCTGGGGTGACTCCATGTCTTGAGCAATGGACAGATGACCCTATCATATATGGACCTGCTCGAGCGAGGGTCAGATAGGTCGAAGACATCGCCGTTGGCACTTACGATCCATTGCGAAATTCCGGACGCAACTTTGACACATCCAGGACGTAGGTGTTTTCGAAACGAAGGGTCTGTGGCTGGCCGTCGCCCGAGACCTTCTCAGCAAATCTGAGATGGGGGAGTCCACGATCACAGAATTCCACATGCCGGTTCCAATGTCGTCTGCCAGAGACAGTCGTTGCAGTGGTACCAGCAAGCGCACTGGTCACCATGCCGAGCTGAACCACGTGAAATTTTGCTTCTGTACAAACGCGATGGGACAAGGAATTGTATATCTGGGAAGAAATACCATGGAGGGCTGGGGACCTGCGATGTAGTGGGAGGTGGTCATCATCTGGATCATATTCGAGGTCGGGAGTGTCGACGTCCTCCCGATGTCTGGAAATGCCTTTGTCAATTTGCGCCACCCTACCAGCAAATTTAGGCATGATGCCAGAAGCCTTGACATTCCCCAAGTTGCCAGTGAATGCGAGGGGATAAACGGTGTAAGGAACCTCGTTTTGAACGTGGCCGTAAGCATCCTCATCCCCTTGATACAATTCATGAACCCGCCTGAGGTCCAGCAAAGCACCACAGGTGTCGAAAGTGGATGGGGAACGCCTCGGGACACGATAACCAGCTTCGTTATATATATTAATTTCAAAACCATCGTCGTCGAGGAGGGGCAAATTGTGAAGATCGACAGGCAAGCGGGAGGGGTCGTCATCTGGCTTGTCATAGAGAACAGGGTTGGCGCGAGTGATGGACTCTTCGGGAATAGTACGCCAGTGGTGCACGTCGAGATAGCTGATGGGCGGGAAGTGGGATATGTCCGTTAACATGATCAGGTCACAATGAACGAATAATCAAAATATATCACTCTGAATGCAGGCACATGACAGATGACATACCTGATGTGAGTAGCCAAAGAAAAAGACACTTGGCGAATGTTGGAGTAATTGCGATCCCGATCCCAATTGAGGCGATCAGCATTGAGTGACCGGGTGACCATGACGGGTTGGTTTTGACCGTAACGGAGAGTAATGCCAACAGGAGAGTTTTGGGTGAGGAATGTATCCTGCTTCCAAGAATGAGGGGCAGCAGCGACCCAGGCATGCCAAGAGGTTCGGAAACCTTGGTGAAGGCGTCGGAGGTCTGGCAAGCGCAGGTTGATGGTTCGTTGCCATTGACCGAATAAATGGCCCCTGTGGACACGATGAGTCAGAAAGGTGCGGTGGTGCATTGATTGTGGGTGAGATTGCCCAAAATGCGCAAAAGACGATGGTCCTCGAAATGCGCAGATTGATGGAGTGGGAGACAAGGAGTGTAACTTACATTACTTCGGTTGATTGTCGAATGGTATGCCAAGTGAGCGGTTCAGGATAAGGGACGGTACACGTGATGTCTTCGTGTCGCATCTCAGCAAGGACGTGAGCGAGGAACATGACCAGCATCTTTGCATGTTGAGGGGAGAGGGCGGGGTGCTTGTAGTCCAACCTTGGCAGCTTTTCGGCGGTGTTGTCGGGATCGTCGAGGTCGAAGTACTGATTGGGGACCATGGCAAGCCACAGCTGATCGTCGAGTCAAGTGCCGAGATACATCATGCAGCCCTTCGGATTGAAGGGTAGGGCATTGACGGCATTGTCTGGCCACAACCGATGAGTCATCGACAGCTGTAACTTCACGGTCCAGTTGTGATCGACGTGGACATTGGGGAGAGCTGCATCGAGCCCACGGCGGGATCCTACATAGAGGGTGTAGTCAAGAAAATGAGGGCCGACGCGAGGGACAACGTCTGGGGTATGACTGTCGACATGGTACTGTTCATCGACCTTGAGGCGGTGGCGAGTGGTCAGCAATGAAATGGCAGTTTTGAAGCGACCTTGCTCATGCAGTTGGCAGAGGGAATGGATGTTGATCGACCTGATACGATGCGTGTTAAAGAGACGGACGTAGTCGAGATCAGGGGCAGGTTGGTGGGGGTAGAGGGCGACATGTACATCGTTCTGGGTGTGTGGGTCTGCGGTGAGGAGCTGACGAGGAAGGTCAGCAATGTCAAAGGGAGCATCGTGCTCCCCTTCATCGACAAGAGCCTCATCAAGAGGACCCAGGCCATCATCTCTGGGGAGATAATGGAGGGAATGAAAGTAAGTAGCGAAAGACATGGACCTGGCATCGGTACCTCACCTGGGTTCCACGAAGGGGAGGTGATCATTGTCGAGTTCAGACATGGCCTGTATTTGGAGTGGTCAGGGAGCTTGTGGAGAGGGCAGCGGAGATGGTTGTCTATGAGCACGCCAGGGTTGAATTATTTGCAGTTGGTCGATCGAACGGTGAAAAGAAGGGGACACAAAAAATAAGCGTACCAGGAAGGGTCGGATCGTCCAGGAATGGCTAGTCCATGATGCTGGTAAGCTTAGAGTACAAATGGAAGGCATATCAAAGGACCGAGGAGGTGGTGACAGGCCTGTCAGGGACAGAGCCGCTTGACAGTATGGTCCGAGGATCTGCACATAACACAGAAGGGACAAGACTGGTGAGCATGTAGGCAAGACGGGATGGAAATGTCACCAAAGTCAGCGTGAGGTCTCTGAGTGGCACAAGCACACGAGAATGCAGACACACAATGTATATGTATTGTGAAATAGGGAATGAGGATGTACAAGGAGGGGGCGGTAGTGGGAAGATGATGGAAGCAACATAAGCGAATGAATGCATGAAAACGAGAATGGAAAATATGTATTTAAGTAATCACGCCAGTTGCTCGGATATGTCATCCTCGCCAACCTCATTCACGTTTTCCAGGGGTTGTCTTTGGGAAGGCCCCTTGTCGGGGCAAAACATCTTCTTTGCGCGGAACGTGCGGGGTGAGCGGGATGAGCGAGAGGCATCTGGTGAGAAGATTAGAGGACGGAGGACTTGGGTATGACGATTGAAGGGACGACTCACTGTGAGGGCCGGTGGATGTCGTTGCAGAAGTCTTGGCAGGTTCATCTTCGCCAGAAGACATGGAGTTGGACACGGGGCGTTTCTTGGATTGAGGATGATTGGCAGGGGTAATGACGGCACGAATAGGATTGGGATTCGAACGGACGGAAGACGTGCCAGCAGGGGGAAGGGGATTTGCGTCAATTTGCAATGCGGAGACGGTATCAGAGAGATTTCGATCGAATATGTTATCTGGATGGGGTAAGAAACGAGGACAGGAAGGAGAAGAAAGGAGAGACGAACCGTCATCGTCGTCGATCGGGGGCGTGTCATAGACGAGGATGTTATGTGTCGAGGGTGGAGAGATGGTAGAGTGTACAGAAATGGGGTGATCTTCAAAAGGTTAGATTAGGAATGTATGTGTGGATGTTTTTAATAAGGAGACCATACCATCGGAAGACGCATGACCGTCCGACGTGCGATCTGAACAAAAAGAATATGGTGAGTGTGGACACGATGGATAATGTACTTGTACCAGAATGCGCAAAACAAGGTGCGTGCGTTTTTGCGCATTTTAATAAGATACCGGGAATGATTTGGATGACATGTACCCGAAGTCCGTCAAACGCGCAAAACCGGGGACATGTCGAATTGCGCAAATCGAGAGATTGTGCGTTTTGCGCAAAAAGGGAGGTATCACAATTTGCGTGGATAGGACTTACCGTCAGATGGAGACTTTTCTCCATGATTTTCCTTCTCGATGAGCTCCATGGAGTCATCTTCTCCGTGCATTGTGATATTGTGTGAGTGATGTTCTTCTGTATTGTGCAGGATTCTGGGTGATATGGATATGCTCTGTGCAGAGTCTGCCAGTGGCGTGAAGCGGTTGCTGGTTGGAGATATTGGAGTCAGGATGGGAGCAGCTTTGGTAGACTCTGTTGGCTCCACAAGAGGGGCAGAGGGTTCTGTGTGATTGGTGAATATGTGGGCTATGCGACAATGCAGATGTGTTTGTGGGGTGTGTACTTACGGCCGCCATATCCTGGATCTTTACCGCTCACATTCATTATGGTGTCCTCCATGTGTCCCTCACATTCAGTCCTCGCCAACACGATGAATTTTTTCCTCTGGGTGGGAACCTTCAGGGGACCTTCCAATCCACCTCGGTAAACCACGTCTAAGCCATCAATATCCATTGAGAAATCATCCTTGAATTCATCCAACCCGAGATAATCACTACGCTGGCGATACGCATTGGCGTTCAGGGCCTATCATGATCACCAAGCATTTGAGTGAGCGAGAGGGAGACACGTGGACGACGACTTACTAAGACAAGACCTTCGAGCGCATGTTGGACGGCCTCTTCCAACGGTGGTCTATCGCGAGCCAAGGCGGTGTTGGTCGTGTCCTCCCATGCGACGCGTTGTGATTCGACACAGGTGATGACACGTTGGATCTGTGTTTGCTGTGCGAGGCGCAGGATGGCCTGATTTTGCCTAGACAGTTCAGTGTGAAGATCAAAGGAATCGACAGTCGGCTTGGCACATGTGATGCAATCTGGCCAGGTCAATGTGACGGCCACCTTCGATGGGCGCTGCTTGGGTTGGTCGAGTGTCGTCTGAATGAGGTTGGTGGCCACACGAGTGATGCGAAATATGGCGGTGTCGGTTTCTATCTTGAAGCGGATGGTGGCTGCGCCACCAGTGGGGTCTGAAAGAAGGCTTGGGCGATAATGACGGATGGCACATGCTTCAAATATGGTGAGGCACCCGAGGATACGTAAAATGCGGGTCCGTGATGGCCCCAGAAGCGCCGCCCACTCCCATGTGTGCCATTTGATGAGATCCTGTCCACGGAACGAATTTGCGCCAGCTTCGGAGGTGATTTTGGACTTGCGCGTCCACGCCTTGTCACAATATGCCAGTGCGGGTGATGATACCTTTCGACTGTTGATGAGAATTTTTGTCGCCTGAGCGGCCTCCATCTCAAGACTCTTCACCCGAGCCTCGGCTTGCACTTTTTCCTTTTCACGCCTGTCGAGACGCTCCTGCCTCGATTCTCCCTTTCGCACGTCTCGATCTTCGTCGTCATCTGCAGACATATCTTCGCGCTCTTCCCCTGAATCATTCTCATCATCGTCCTGCCCATCCACGTATTCCAGATCCCCATATTCTTCTTCTTCTATTTTCTTCGCTTTCCCCTTCTTCGACGTGCTGGGCTTTGCAGGCTTCGATCCCCCGCTAAGAGACATTCCCAATATGCCTAATAACTCCGATTGGCTGAGCGAGTGGTCGGGCACATTGAATGCAGACAGCTGGCCCTCCATGTTGAGCAACGCCGGGTAGGACTCAAATATGATGAGCACGATCTGTATGGGTGTAGATTATATATGATGACGGTGATATATAGTGTGATACTTACTTTCTCCCATACACATCGACGTGAGTCGGCATGGAAGTCTGGGTGTGCCCAGATAGCTCTTCTCATGTCTGCACTCGCAGACCCTGGCATCCACTCTTTCGGGTGAACTTTCGTCGCATAAACATAAGGAGACCACCACGATGATAACTGTGAGAGGTGTTAGTGTGACGAGACAGACTTTGAAGCACGCAAATCATAGCGTTGTTCGATTTGCGCAAATCCCGCTGTCACTCGAATTGCGCAAACCACGATGTCCCTTGAATTGCGCACGTCGCCCAATGATTTCTAGAGAATGAGAGGCTCACCTCTAGGATGGCCATTTCGATGCGTGATAGGTGCTCTTTAAGAATCTTGAACAAAGACCGCGACATGAACGGGAAGCTTGAGAAGTCTTCTTGATTTGTTTCGCATGCAAACAGTATCCGTGCCTTCAGAGGACTTGTCTTCAACGTCGTCGCGATATGCTCGCGCACCCGACTTAGATCGCCTCTCTCTGCCATCGCATCCACCTGCTCCTGCATCTTCTTCGAAACCTCCGATCCGTATTGCGTGAACACCGTCGACCAATCCGACGATGACGGGTTGCCGATCTCCTGGATTCCTGTCGTGTTTTGGATGCATGTCTCGAAAGCGTTATCCATCGCATCTCTCATTGCAGAGCCAATCGCGTCAGTTACCGGAGTGGCATCCCTCAACTTCTCGTATATCTCCTCCAACGCTTCTTGTGCTCGTTCTGCATTCTTCGTGCGCAACATGGATAAGAGCTTTTCCACTCTCGCTTCGTCCACCTCTACTGTGTTGAAACACATCTGCATCCGTCGTTCCAGGGTTCCGACAAGATATGCAAGGACCTTGCCCACTCCATTAGCGTCAATTTCATTTAACATATGTCACTGCCACTCACCCCTCCGTAACTCGAGAACATCGTGTTGTAAAATTCCGTGAATTTCATATAGTCTGCATGCCAATAGTGTACCCCTGCCGTGTCAAAATATGTCAGCATCTCCCACACGTAGTCTTGTTTCAGGAGTTCCATTTGCTTCGCCGCAGTGCCTTTTGATTGTGGAAGAAGCTTCACATTTTGATACGTCCGCCCCTCGGCCTTCATCAACTTCAACTTTTGGACCAATCCTTCCATCGGTGTTTCCATATACACATGTTTCGTTTCGTTCTTCGATATGTGCAGCGCTAGCATTTCATCGATCTTCTCTGTACAAATATTTTAGTGTCCACAGATACCATTGGGTACATGGTACATCGCGCAAAAACATCTGCACCGTGATTTGCGCATTTCCCTCCACACCCCGATTGGCGCATTCTTGCATGTCCTCGTTTTTGCGCGAATACCCACCAGTTGATGGGAGCACTCACCGTCATCAAATAGTGAGACCAGCCACTGTCCACCGTATGCGATAATACCCTCGAGTATGTCCTTCTCCTTTTTCGTGGATTTGTTCCATTTTGCGAGTTCGGCTTCATCGACCTTGTCCGCTTCCTGCGATTTAAGCGATTTCTCCACTGCGAGGTACTCGTCAAGTTGTTTCTTCTTTCGGTCCAGCCACACCTCCAGCGCATACACGCGATGTTGGCCACCTGCCGCTGTGATCGTCCAATTCTTGCCCGCTTCCATGTTGATTTGCAGCAGTGGGATCTCGTTAATAGCTTTCACTTCGGTAATGAACGTACCCGGTTTCACGATTGATTTCGGAACTATGAGTGGCATCGCATGTGTGGGGTTGAAGCGGTCCAGTCCATTCACCTGGAACAACTCGACCAATCCTGCTATCTCCGCCTTCTGGATCGTCCGTGGGTTCCATTTTCCGAATAGAATCTGATCCCGATGCTCAAGCACATCGAATCGTGCGTATCCAAGTAGTGCTTGTTTCAATCGGTCGTTTTTGTTATTCACGTCCTCGATCGTCTCCTCTAGCTGCGGTTGATTTTTTTTCCTTGCATCCATGAGGAGCGTGTCTTCGCACATAGTTCAGTCAACCATAGTCCTGAAACTGGGACACCCGACGTGTACATTTCAGCCTAAATGCAGGACTAGCCGATGTTGGCCGACCCTCCTAGGGGGTAGGTAGGCCGAAGTGTGGGTGGGGGGTCGGCCGACCTTGCTGGGTGGGGTAACCACATCCTGAGAGTGGTTTCGGCCGACCTCACTGGGGGGGTAGCCACGTCCTGAGAGTGGGGTCGGCCGACCTCACTGAGGGGGGTAGCCATGTCCTGAGAGTGGGGTCGGCCGACCGCACTGAGGGGGGTAGCCACATCCTGAGAGGGGGGTCGGCCGACCCTACTGAAGGGGCAAGCCACGTCCTGAGAGTGGGGTCGGCCGACCTCACTGAGGGGGGTAGCCACGTCCTGAGAGGGGGGTCGGCCGACCTCACTGGGGGGGGTAGCCACGTCCTGAGAGGGGGGTCGGCCGACCCTACTGAAGGGGGCAGCGAGAGGGGGGTCGGCCGACCTCACTGAGGGGGGTAGCCACGTCCTGAGAGTGGGGTCGGCCGACCCTACTGAGGGGGGTAGCCACATCCTGAGAGTGGGGTCGGCTGACCTCACTGAGGGGGGTAGCCACATCCTGAGAGGGGGGTCGGCCGACCCTACTGAAGGGGCTAGCCACGTCCTGAGAGTGGGGTCGGCCGACCTCACTGAGGGGGGTAGCCACGTCCTGAGAGGGGGGTCGGCCGACCCTACTGAGGGGGCTAGCCACGTCCTGAGAGTGGGGTCGGCCGACCTCACTGAGGGGGGTAGCCATGTCCTGAGAGGGGGGTCGGCCGACCCTACTGAAGGGGCTAGCCACGTCCTGAGAGTGGGGTCGGCCGACCCTACTGAAGGGGGTAGCCACGTCCTGAGAGTGGGGTCGGCCGACCCTACTGAAGGGGGTAGCCACGTCCTGAGAGTGGGGTCGGCCGACCCTACTGAAGGGGGTAGCCACGTCCTGAGAGTGGGGTCCGCCGACCCTACTGAAGGGGGCAGTGAGAGGGGGGTCGGCCGACCCCACTGAAGGGGGTAGCCACGTCCTGAGAGGGGGGTCGGCCAACCTCACTGGGGGGCTAGCCATGTCCTGAGAGTGGGTTTGGCCAATCCTATGGGGTAGCCATGTCATTTCACTTTATCAGAATCTTTCAAAAAACATGTAGGATTTTCAAGACTGGTCAACATAATATAGTTGTGTGGTATTTACAAGGCACAGGTATTTAGCTAAAGGGTAATTTGTAGCCAGGAAGATGATCCTTTTTTTCCTTGTGTTAGTGGAATGGCATCAGGAGGAATGGAGTAAGGGAATTTTTTTGGTGGGAGAGATGTATTGTTAGGCCCTTTCCCTACCCCACATTGAGCATACCTGCACTCATAGGTGATGGTTTTACCTGCAGAACCACATTCCCACTTCTGCATGGTTCCACATTGAGGGCACTGGACTGGCAAATGGCCCCCCCAAGGTCTGATATGCTTATCAGTCCACATCAATTTCTCCACCACCACTTTTTCCACTTTTTCCACTCCTTGCCCCTCAGACCTCCACATCATGGTGATAATGTTGGAATGCCTACCAAGCAGTGCACAATCATTGAGGGCAAACTTGACTGCTTTGGCAATGTCAAATCCTTGGATGACAATGCTTTCCAGTAGACTCAAGAGGTAAGGGGTAGTGGTGGCCAGCTGCAGATGTTGAGCATCAAAAAAGATCATAGATCTTGGCATGAATCTGGACAAGGTTGGAAATAGGAATCCAAAAAATAATGGAAACACTCACTTATGAGCAGCTTCTTTTAAATCATCAAAACTGTCTTGGACAGTGACTACAGAGCCACACACATTGAATATTACATCTGCTCCCTTGACAATTTTGGTAAGGGGGTGGAACAAAACTTGGAGGCACTGGACATGGTCAGCAAAGTGATGAGTAGGGGAGTTAGCCACTTACTTCAGACACCTTAGATGCTATTGGTTTCCCATCAACCTCACCAGAAAAGAGATCCCCTCTTTCCTCATCACTATGGGTGGTGAGGAATAGGACTACCCTGGAAAATGAGGAGAGGGAATGGGCCAGGTCCATTGCTGCCTTTTCATAATCATGGAGGGATTCCTGGGTAGCTAAATTGAAGGGCAGCTGGGAGAATTGGTAGCTCCCTTGGGGAAAGTATGGCTGCAGGTAGGAGTTCATGATGTTGACTTGGGCATGACCAACCTCTAGATTGTCCATATGGAGGTGGACAAGTGCTGTAGGGAGGGAGGCTACCTGGGAAGAGATGGCATGCTGGAAGCTGCCCTGGACTACAGGAGGGTGGGCAAGGATTGGTATTCCTTCAGAGTAGAACCCCTTCATGATGTGTTGTGAATATAAGTTGCAGTGGGGGATGGTGGACTTACAAAGTAAGGCTGAGGGTTAGTTTGATTCTCCCTCCAGTGGCAGGTCACACATTTGAAAGTGACACCATCTTGGGTCAGTTTGTCCTTTTCTTCTTCAGGAACTACCAGGCACTTATTACACACTACCCTTCTGCAGTACTTTTCATTGCAGATCCACAAGTCCCCCCCATCTCTGCACATAACACAGAACTATGCAGGGTGTCAACAGGAGTATGAAATATGGAGAGGAGCTTACTGAGTTGGTGCTGGCCTTCTGCTTGGGGGTTGGCCTCTTGGATGCAGCAGATGCCTTACCCTTTCTTTTCTGGAAGGACTGCAGGCTAATCCTGGGAGCCCTGTCCCCAGTTGTTTTCCTGGCTGTTTGTTTTGTCCTTGCCATGGTTGAATGGCTGATATATCTACACAGCAGTGGAGATACACAATACATAGACATAAATTATATATATGTGGGTGGGGGCTGTATGACCAACCTCAAGGGTGACCGGTGACAGGGAAGGCGACGAGGGCACTGGGGAGTGTATTAGTGTTGGGGATGTAAGCAAAGCGCAGTATGACTTACCTCGTATTTTTTTTTGAAACTCAGGTGGGGGTGGGGTAGGGCCTACCTCAGAGCGACGGGGCAGGTGGCAGGGGTACAAGCGGTGTATTAGTGTTGAAGATGCAAGTGGGGAGCAGTACGACTTACCTTGTAAATTTTTTTAAACTCCGGTGGGGGGTGGTAGGATCTACCTCGAGGCAAGGGGGAGACGACGAAGGTACTGGGAGGGTGTATTAGAGAGTTGAGGATGCAAGCGGAGGGTGGTACAACTTACCTCGTAACTTTTTTCAAAACACAGGTGGGAGGGTGGGTAGGGCCTACCTCGAGGCGACACGGCAGGTGATGAGGGTACTGGGGGGTGTATTAGTGTTGCAGCTGCAGGCGGGGAGCGGTACGACGTACCTCGTAAATTTTTAAACGTGGGTGGGGGGTGGTGGGAACCTACTTTGAGGCGACACGGCAGGTGACGAGGGTACGGAGGGTGTATTAGTGTTGAGCTGCGGGCGGGGAGCGGTACGACGTACCTCGTAAATTTTTAAACGTGGGTGGGGGGTGGTGGGACCTACCTCGAGGCGACGCGGCGGGTGACAAAGGTTAGTGTTGAAGCTGCGGGCGGGGAGCGGTACGACGTACCTGGTAAATTTTTAAACTTGGGTGGGGGGTGGTGGGACCTACCTCGAGGCGACACGGCGGGTGACGAGGGTACTGGGGGTGTATTAGTGTTGAGCTGCGGGCGGGGAGCAGTACGACGTACCTCGTAAATTTTTAAGCGTGGGTGGGGGGTGGTGGGACCTACCTCGAAGCGACACAGCAGGTGACGAAGGTACTGGGGATGTATTAGTGTTGAAGCTGCGAGCGGGGAGCGGTACGACTTACCTCGTAAATTTTTAAAGTATGGGTGGGGTGGTAGGACCTTCCTCGAGGCGACAGGGCAGGTGACGAAGGTACTGGGGTTGTATTAGTGTCAAGGATGCCTTCAGAGAGCGGTACGACTTACCGCGTAAATTTTTAGGGTGCGGGCGGGCCCGGCGGGGGTGGTAGGACCTGGTAGGTAGGGCGAACCTGCTCGGATGCGAAGCAATGGCACAAATTTCCACGGTTGAAGTGACACGTCACCGTCACACGTGACCATCACCAAAGGACATGAGTCGATTTTTTGTTATTGTTATTTTGGCATGGTCACGTGCGGGGCAAACATAACCAAACTCACTGTGTATATCAGAGGCGCACTTTCCCACAAGCTGTTTCCTTCGTTTCTCTTCCACTCCCATCTCTCTCGCAAGTGTGGAGACGACAACGACGACGATTCGCTATCAACGGGTACGTTTTACTTTTTTTTTTTTCTCTCTTTCGTTCTTCACACTGTGTGCTTACCATGGTACTCAGTGACTCAGTGACGGGTTCAGCAACACCCACATGTGGGTAGTCTCAAGCATGGTACGTTTTTTTTTGTTTTTGTTTTTCTTCTTTTCTTTTCTCTTTCGTTCTTCATGCCGTCTGCCTACCAGGGTACTCAGTGACGAGTGCAGCTGCTAGACCCCCTCCCTAGGGTAGTCTGGAGCATGGTATGGTTTTTTTTTTTTTCTTTTTCTCTTGTTCTTCACACTGTGTGCCTACCACGGTACAGTGACGAGTGCAGCTAGACCCTCTGTAAGGTAGTCTTGACTATGGTACGCTTTTTTTTTTTTTTTTTTTTTCTTTTTCATTCTTCGTGCTGTGTGCCTACCACGGTACTCAGTGACCAGTGGAGCTAGACCCCCCTCCTTAGGGTAGTCTCAGAGCTACGTTTTTTTTTCTCTTTTGTTCTTCATGCCGTGTGCCTACCACGGTACCCTAGGGTAGTCTGGAGCATGGTACGGTTTTTTTTTTTTTTTTTCTTCTCTTGTTCTTCATGCCATGTGCTTACCACGGTACAGTGACGAGTGCAGCTAGACCCTCTGTAAGGTAGTCTTGACCATGGTACGCTTTTTTTTTTCTTTTTTTTTTTTCTTTTTCATTCTTCATGCCGTGTGCCTACCACGGTACTCAGTGACGAGTGCAGCCAGACCCCCTCCCTAGGGTAGTCTGGAGCATGGTACGGTTTTTTTTTTTTTTTTTTTCCTCTCTTGTTCTTCATGCCGTGTGCTTACCACGGTACAGTGACGAGTCCAGGTTGACCCTCTGTAAGGTAGTCTTGACCATGGTACGCTTTTTTTTTCTTTTTTTTTTTTTTTCTTTTTCATTCTTTGTGCTGTGTGCCTACCACGGTACTCAGTGACCAGTGGAGCTAGACCCCCTCCTTAGGGTAGTCTCAGAGCTATGTTTTTTTTTTTCTCTTTTGTTCTTCATGCCGTGTGCCTACCACGGTACTCAGTGACGAGTGCAGCCAGACCCCCTCCCTAGGGTAGTCTGGAGCATGGTACGGTTTTTTTTTTTTTTTTTCTTGTTCTTCATGCCGTGTGCTCACCACGCTACTCAGTGACGAGTCCAGGTTGACCCTCTTTAGGGTAGTCTCGAGCATGGTACGCTTTTTTTTTTCTCTTTCGTTCTTCATGCTGTGTGCTTACCACGGTACTCAGTGACGAGTCCAGCTGGACCCTCTTTAGGGTAGTCGTTGCACTAACTATTGATCCACAGACGCCATCTTGATGGTGTTCAGGCTGCAGCTGGACATGTCTGGATGGTGACCCTTCATTCACAGTGTACCTGGCCAGTACATTGTTGGTATGAGGGGTAGATACTATTTTTGTCTGTGCCTACTAGTGTGGGCCAGCAACTACGGTTCTGGGGGACAGTCCATGCCTACTAGTGTAGGCTGGCTTATTATAAAATATGTTGGTACCTGGGGGTCTTTGTATTTTAACTTTTTTGTCTGTGCCTACTAGTGTGGGCCAGCAACTACGGTTCTGGGGGACAGTCCATGCCTACTAGTGTAGGCTGGCTTATTATAAAATATGTTGGTACTGGGGGGACTTTTTATTTTAACTTTTTTGTCTGTGCCTGCTAGTGTGGGCCTGCAACTATGGTTCTGGGGGACAGTCCATGCCTACTAGTGTAGGCTGGCTTATTATACAAACATGGTTTGCTTGGTCTGCCTTGGTTATGTCTTAGATGATTGTGGTATGTCACTTTTCTGTTTACATATTATAATGATTGACTGAACCTATGCCAGAGGCTGACTATGTCATTGTGCTATGTAAGTTGCTTGTTTTCTTGGTCCCAGGTGCTAACTGTGTCCATCTTAGTTCAGCCTTTTAGTAGTTGGTACTTGTGGGTTATTTGGTTGTAATTGGAGTTCTTTTTTTCTGGATGACTTGCTTCTGCTCCGGGGGAAGGGCCCCTCCTGGACAGTTGTCAAGGAGTCTGTTCCACTTGGAACTTTGTTTTGATTTTTTATTTTGTAGTTGTAACTTGTATTCAAATCTGTTGTAGTCTTCATAACCTCATAACCCCTTGTATTTTGTCTTAGAGGGTTTTAATTGTCTTGTTTTTACCTTCATTTTTTGAAATTTAAGAGGCCTAACCCTAACCCTAAGTAATGAGTGCCATAAGGAATAAATACCAAGGCATAAGTTGGTCATTATAAGTTTCCCGCCTTAAAATTTTATGCTCTCTCCACTACACCACTGTCCCTGAGCCAACAAGTGTGAAATGAATGCCCCCTCAACCTCTTCTGATGCCCTGGCTGCCTTGGTAGATGGGATCTTGACATCTGTACTCGGGGGATGCCGACTCCCTGCATCTGTGGTACTACAAAAATGGGACCTTAGGAAGCCAAGGTAATTTGAACTGTTTACTCCTTGGTATTGGCTACATCCAGTTTGATAGACTCAGAGTTATGTCCCAATTGACTAACCTCCGAAGGGATATGTCCAAAGAAGACCTTCCTTCCGCATCTATCTCCTTGGCTGAAAACAAGTTGGCAGCCCTTGTCATTGCCCATGCAATCCTGAACCCCTGTGAGTCTGTCTGTCTGAAAATAGTTGAGGTGCAAAGTCTGAAGTCCAAAGGAAGATGTAACCGAGTGGGACATTGATAGGTTTGCCGAACCCATGCCACATGCTGCAGAAAAGACCAAGTATTTTCAATATCCCCAATGGGGGCACATCTCTGACCCTGCCACTGTTTTGGATGTCCATGGTAGAGTGATGGTTTGGTATCTCCCAGGCATCATTCCTCCTCAAAGAGTGGTGAAGCAGTCTCTTCCCCCATGTATATCTTATATTGATTCACTGGAAGGAACACCTCAATAGGATTCACCTCCCTTTAAAGGGCAGCCTTGTGAAACACTCCAAGAGGAAAAATGAGTCCAGCAAGAGGTTTGGCCATAGGCATCTGCCAGGGCTTGATGGCAATGAGGACCCATTGGCTGATGCCATGTTTGGTCATGGCAGGCTTATGAACTCTCCTGCAACTTTCCAGCAGGGTCATGTGGTAATTTTTATCCTTATGGTCTGGTGGGGATTGCAAGGCTAATGCTCTCAAAGAGATTGCAGGACAAGGTCTATGAAAGTTCCAATCTCAAAATCCCTGCTGTACAGGAATGGCTTCGAGACATTTCCTATGCAGAGGAGTTCTGGAACTCCATTTCGGGATTTGTCCTGCCAGATCTGGCTAGGGTTGGAAAGGATGCCATTGCAGCCAAGGAAAACTGGGTGGTCACCCGGCCCCTGTCTGGCACTCCATGGCCTTCCATCTATGTCAGCATAGATGTCATAGTCAACCAGGAGACTCCTCCCCACCTAGACAAAGTTTCTGCACCCTCTCTGCTGGACTTGCTAGTGAGCCTGGGAACTCATGATGCCCAATTTCATATTGGGGATCTCGGCTCCATTTTTGGTTATCAACCAGGCACAATGATTTACCTTGCTGGTAAACTTCTTTGCCACTCTGTCCCCAAATGGGAAAATGGTGAAAGGATAGCACTTGCTCACTACATGAAAGATGCTGTCCACAACAAATTTGGAGTGGCCAGGCCAGCTTTCACCCAACAGAAGGATCTTCTAGGTAGATTTTTACCGTCCTAGCCGAGCCTTTAGCCGATGTCAGTCGGAGTTTCCAAGTAAAAATTATGCATCTTCAGCACTGATTCCCCGTGTTTCAAATCACTCTCTTGAGCATGCAACGCAGAAAGTCCAAAGTCCTGGGCAAAAGCTCCAGTAGAGGTTCTTTATATACTTTCCAGCCCACCAAGACCAGGAGAGGAAAGCTCACATACAAGGAAGTTGATGCTAGGCACCTGTACCAACCATCTGGGAGCCAGCCTTCCACTCCAAGAACCCCAAGGACTATGGCATCATCCCAGAATCTCAACTTCTCTGACTTCCCTAACTCAGACTGGAATGATGTAGAAGATGTCCCTCCAACTAGAAGGTTCACAAAGGTAGGTGTCCTGAACTGAGAAGGGAAATCATTCAAACTTGTTTTCAGAGTCAGAATGACTTTATCAGAGAGTGGTTGCCCTGGAGAACAGAGTACCTCAATGTTATTCTGGAAGGGGAGCAACTGGCTAAGGGGGGAATTTGTGAGCAATGCTGTCAAGCAGAAGGGAGTATCCGATGCATGTCCTGCACTGGTGTGCATGCCTGGTGTGGTCCCTGTGCTGTCAAAGCTCACAGAAACCTGCCCTTTCACAAGGTCCAAAGGTGGAATGGTACCCACTACCAGGCTACCTCCTTGATGGACCTTGGCTTCTTGTGGCATGTGGGCCATGGGGGGGGGCCATGTCCCCAAGCCCAGGAGAATCCCAATCCAGAGGAGTCTGGCTATGTATCTGGGGAAGGACCTCCAAATTACAGGTCAGTAGCCTGTACTTCCCGAGCCCTTGTGGTAATCTTTTTCCAGGAGGTCTTCCCGATCCCAAATGACCATAGTGCACACTGAGGGTATTTTTACTCATGAGGTCTCTTGGTGCAGCTGCCCTGGATCAGATCCCATTGATTTACACCTTTCTTTACTCAGAGAAAGACTTTTTCCAGCCAGCATATCTAAGCCTAAGACTGCCTTCACCTTTGAGGTGCTCAACCACTTTCTTATTGATGCTTTGGAGTGCAAGACTTCAGCTATGAGCTTCTATCAGAAGCTGAAGAGGTTCACCAATAATGCATTTCCTGACAGGGTACCAGTTGAGTCCCATTTGCCATCCATATGTTATTAGGTGACTTGGGTTAATACTTTTTTCTTGGCTTGTTAGGATAGGTACAGGGAGCTGATGAGGGTTTCTCGGCTGTGGAGGGATCTGAAACATAGGAAATGGTTTGGGTTTGGTCATGATACAGAACTGGATCCAGGAGGAGGGGGACTTGCCCTCTTCTGTCCTGCCTGCCCCCAACCAGGAATTAATTTACCTCCTGATTGGAAGGCTTGGTATGACAGGTGGGAGGCTGTAATTGATTTAATTTCCATTTCTAACCTCATTCAGCAATACTGTGACAAGGCAATATGTCATTGATGGCAACTTCACTGCACAACATATGAAAATGAACAAACCTGAGATGGATGTATCTTTGTCAGATGGAAAAGGCTACATGGTTTCAGAGATTCCCTATCAGAGTCATCTTCAACAGTCTGTGGATAACAAGGAGGTGGGGGGGCCTAAGGTCTTGACATCTCCCGCGCTGACCATACCAATAGAGGTCCACTTGCAGCAATCACAGGGCAATCAATGCTGCCAATATCAACAAGTCCAACCTTCGATCCACTGGAATTGGTGCCACAGCATGTGCTCGGCATGGTTGCTTTGTCCCACATTCAGTGGTGGACTTTCAAAAAGGGGAAAGGTGAGCAAGCATGTTGGCTGAAGATGATGCCATTGGCACTCATGCTTGGCCAGGTATATGAACACAGACTACTCCATTTGCAATGCCCTTAGTTATCATTCTGAAAACATCACAACAGCCCTTGTCATTTATGATGTAGGGTGCCAGTGGAGTGTCAACTTCAGGAGTCGGGTCAAATCTAGTTCTTCTCTATTTCTTCCCTCAGGATTGGAGATCATTCCTGCTGTGGGGAAGTTCCATTTGGCTGCACACAAGCTCTCCTGCTTTCCAAGGTACAGCCTCAACTTTGTCAAGGGTGCAGGCCACTTGGATGGAGAAATTTTGGAGACATTGTGGGCTCCATTCAATAAGATCTCCCCCACTGCCAGGTCTATGACTCAGGCACACAGGCAAGAGGTGTATGATGATCATATGAGGGATTCCAACTGGAAGAAACTTGTGGGAATAGGTGAGTTTTTTTTTTTTCTTGGAGGTTGGTGAATTTACACCCCGCATCACAGTCCCCTCCTTGTTGAAAAAATACAAGACCTCCAACAAATGTCTGGAGGACATGAATCAGGCCTATGAGCAGTTGAATGCTGTTCTAGATCCAAACAAAGTAGCTCGGTGGGAGTTGGATGCTGTTAAGGCAGAGGCAGACCGTGGTGAAGCCCTGGACATTTATTTGTTGAGAGGGGACAAAGGTCAGTCTTATTCAGATGGGACAATGGATCTGTCTGATTGTTTGTAGCCCCCACATTTCATGAAGCACAGTTAAAACTTGGAAAAAATCCAGTGTCCTCCTCACCAAACCTTGGTTCTGTGGCTTGGCTGGCAGAGGGAATTAGCATTGAGGACTCACAGTGAGGCCATTGTTGACCTGAAAGTGATTTGTCTGCTGACCCAACCTGCAGGGACCAGCTAAGATATGAGCTTCGTCAGCTTCCCAGTCCAATGTCTGCTAGGCAGGAAGTCAAAACCTCTGAGAAGAGGCAGAGACTTTCTTCCAGGATTGAAAAGTTCCACAGCACTGGTCAAGCATTTTTAAAAGGCTTAGAGATAGATGGTGCTTTCATTCCCCAGGATGATCCAGCATTCTGTGCACAAGAAGACCAGGAGAAGGAGGATGGCGAGTTCTGGGAAGATGATGATACAGTCTTGGAGGCTCCAGATGAGGAAGTCCAGGAGCTGGCCTCTGAGCTGATGAGTATATGGATGCCCTCATCCATTGGAGCAGCCAAGCTTATGGAGATTGGCCTTCATGATCTTCTGAAAGAGGAGATGGAACTCAGGATTGGACAGGCTAATGATTGTCTTGACCAACTGCGGACTGACCTTGGCAGCAAGGCCATGCTGTACAGGCAGAATTTCAGGACTGCAAATTCCACTAGGGAGGGTACAAGAACCAAGAAGGAAATCCAGAAAGTGGTGGTCAGGATAAACAAGCATGTCAGAAGTTATCAGAGGGCCAGGAAAGCGATTCTCAGATTGGACCTCAATGATAACATAGGAGAAAAGTTCAAGGAAATCCAACCAGAGGATCTTGCTGTTAGTAAGGAGGTAACAGAGGAAAACAGGTTTGGCCAGGGGGTTAGTAAAATGGCTTGGTTTTGGATGGTGGATGGGGAACAGAATCTGCTGAATGGGGACAGTGGGGGGTTGATGGAAGAATGTGAGTGAATACTAATTATTTTCTCCATATATCTTGCCAATAAGATGTTGCCAGTTTATCGTATCAATTGGCTCAAAGCAAGGGCAAGAAGGGACAGATGGAGAGAAGAAGTGTCATTGGTGAGGCATGAAATGCTCTGGACAACCTTGTGGTTCCAGTATCAAAAGGAGATATGGGAGACTCGGGCTCTGCAATCCACAGAGCCAGGGAAAGAAGCTTATGCTTCAAAGCAGGTAGAGCTGTGGAGTGACTTCACCAAAAAGGCAGGGTTGATGTTCCAAGGTAAACAAATGGAATGTATTTAGAACACAGCTGTATTCATTCAGTGGGGAACTGCTCACAGTACTTAGTATCCGAATGGAACTAAAAGCCAAACATGTCAAAACAATAATACCAAAATAGTAGTCTTCCTAAAGGAGGTTAGCCGCATTTTTTCAACATCCTTCCTAAACAGGGACGGGCCGAAAATTTTCAGCTTGCCACCGAACTCCAACCAAAGTCTACTGCAATTTCCCTCCTACTCAACCAATTCTCCAATGGCTAACTGGTCTGAAGCTTACTCTGATCTCCTGGCCTCCTACGTAGGACAGTACAAAGATGCTAGGGGGGACTCTGGCCTGAGGTCAGAGATCTTGGCTGAAGTGAAGTCAAAGATTCTCCAGCATCCCCCTTCTTCATCTGTGGTATTGCCCAAGAATTTGAGAGTGGTATGGCATTTTTTTTGCATAAGTTGAACATACCTTAAGTCTCTCTAGGCCATCAGAAGGGAATTTTTGCCCAAGTTGGACCCTGAGGACCGAGATGATGAGGAGAACATCATCAAGTACATCTTGGAGGTCACAGAAAAGAGGAAGGAAGATAGTGATGAGGGTGAGGATGCCAGGGAAGAGAAGGCAAGGCCTACCAAGGCTGGGGATTACAAGAAACCCTTTACAGCCTTTACTTCGGGGCAGAGGCTCTTCAAGGATGAGATGGATACTTATGATAGGGAGAGGAGGGACACCAAGGACCCCAAGACCATAGGCCAGAGGAACAAAATTATCCAACAGTGGTGGGAGTCTCTCTCCGATTCCAAAAAAGCTGAGGCTGGGAGGGCTGCGGAAAAATGGAATAAGTTGGGTGCACCTAAGGAGACTCATGATTCGTAGGTATTCCTTGTGTTTCAAGGCCTTTACTGACTTGGAGTAACACAGTTATCGGAGAAAAAACTTCCCTGGTATGGCTAGGGAGTTCATTGACATGGTGCATAGAACCATGGGCTCCCACATAGTGATGTTTGCAGCTCATGAAGCACAAGATAGTCAGATCAAGATGGCAGTGTAAGTTCCACCAAACATATCAGTGCCTGGCATGCTAATAAAGACACCTAGTTTTGAGACTCAACCTCAAGATGGGAAGAAGGCTTTCTCAGGGGCATCTGAGCCCAGCAAGGATTGGGTTCTGAAGGGAGAACAGATTTTAACTGATTATCTTTTGACTGACCCAGGTGAGTTTGTAGTGTCTCTTTCAAACCTGTAGCCAAATGAATTATTTTCCAGTGGAAGAAGAATTGAATGAGGAGAAGAAGGATACAGAGATAACCCTGGATGATGATGGGAATCCAGAAGTACCACCTTGGACTGGGCAGAAGCTGAAGGTCCAGCAAAACTTGGCTAGAGCAGTCTTCCAGGCAGCCTATGGTGGGTTCTTCACTGACATGTTGGTGTCCAGCAGTTGACTGGAGGTGAAAACATAGCAAAATTCACACAGAAGCCTAAGGCCAAGGTTCCTTGGGGCTTGCTCATCAAGTCTCCTTTGGAGTATCTTGATTCCGAGTCCATTCCTGATGGATTTGTGATGAAGGATCCTTCAAAGTGGACCAAGGCTGATATGAGGTTGCTCTGGAATCATTGGCATTCCCTGGAGGGTCAGGATAAGGTGATTGTCACCTTTATCAAATGCAAAAAGGAGGATTTGCCTCTGGGGAGGTTCTTTGATGGGAAAGCCAGATCCAAAAAAAGAGTCTGGGTAAACATTGATGATGACAGTGAAGGGGAGGCAGGGGTTGAAGACTCGGAGGCAGGGGTTGAAGACCTGGAGGCAGAAACCAGTGGGAGGCATAAGACCCTGAAAGTAAGGGTCCAGGATAACCGTGTCTCGGTGGCTTCCTCCTCCCGAATTACCCCTCATGAGTCAAGTCCTGCCTGGCATGCCAGCAGGGACAGGGTAGAATTTTTAAAGTCGCTCTCAATCATGCCCAGATACCAGAAGCTTGTTGAGCTGGTGGTTGCCTTACCAGAAACAGTGAGTGGCCAACTTTCTATGATAGCTTGGTTAATAAATATATTGTCAGGAAACCCACATCAGCACTGAACCAGCCTTGCCTGAATGGGCATTATGGACTTGGGGTGCTAAGTATCTACCCGAACATATTCACCTGGATAGGGATTCCTTCTTGAAAGCACTGGCTCAACTGGAGGGGGAAAAGTTTGGTTCCTTTAATCAGGGAGGCCCAATTGTACTTGGATTGGGTCTCTTGTTGAGGGAGTGCAACCGAGCCCAGGAGGTGGAAGAGGATGATCCAGAGGTTTCCCATCTGGACTTTCTACTGAACTCTAACCTTGGCATCCAGAGGGCAGAGGATGTTTTGTGTGCAGTGGGGTCAGTAATTGCAAGATTGGAGCAGGGTTCAGTTGGCATGAACCCAGAGGAGATGGATAATCACAAGGACAAGGAGGATGCTGAAAAAAAGGCTGGTGGGCATGCAGAGGAGAGGACAGCTAGTGAGGGCAGGGGTGAGGAGGAAGAAGCACCAATCCAGGCACCTCCAAAGAAAAGGAAAAGGCAAGGAAGTAAGAATGCACAGGAGAAGGCAGCAACAATAGAGGATGGAGAGCAAAAGGTAAAGAGGGATCGGAAAAAGAGCAAGAGAGCTCTTGGAATGGGGTTGTAAATACAGCATCATTTTAATAATCTGTAATGAGATATTCCAACAAGGGAGCTAATTTGGATGCCCACACAGTCAGGAAATCATCCCCACTGAAAGAGTCACCTTTCATGATTATTCATGTTGGCAGACCCCACTTCCAGGATCATGGGGGTTCCAGGACCATGGGGCACCCCCCTGACATGTCAGCCAACCCCACTTCCAGGACCATGGCCCCCCCACAGCTGAAAGAGTCACCCTTTATGATTATTCATGCCCCCCAGCTAGGTCGGCCAACCCCACTTCCAGGACCATGGCCCCCCCCCCAGCTATGTCGGCCAACCCCACTTCCAGGACCATGGCCCCCCCCACAGCTGAAAGAGTCACCCTTTATGATTATTCATGCCCCCCAGCTACGTCGGCCGACCCCACTTCCAGGACCATGGGGCACCCCCAGCTAGGTCGGCCAACCCCACTTCCAGGACCATGGGGCACCCCCAGCTAGGTCGGCCAACCCCACTTCCAGGACCATGGCCCCCCCCACAGCTGAAAGAGTCACCCTTTATGATTATTCATGCCCCCCAGCAAGGTCGGCCGACCCCACTTCCAGGACCATGGCCCCCCCCCCAGCTATGTCGGCCGACCCCACTTCCAGGACCATGGCCCCCCCCACAGCTGAAAGAGTCACCCTTTATGATTATTCATGCCCCCCAGCAAGGTCGGCCGACCCCACTTCCAGGACCATGGCCCCCCCCCAGCTATGTCGGCCGACCCCACTTCCAGGACCATGGCCCCCCCCACAGCTGAAAGAGTCACCCTTTATGATTATTCATGCCCCCCAGCAAGGTCGGCCACCCCACTTCCAGGACCATGGGTCCCCCCCCAGCTACGTCGGCCGACCCCACTTCCAGGACCATGGGGCACCCCCAGCTAGGTCGGCCAACCCCACTTCCAGGACCATGGCCCCCCCCCCAGCTATGTCGGCCGACCCCACTTCCAGGACCATGGCCCCCCCCACAGCTGAAAGAGTCACCCTTTATGATTATTCATGCCCCCCAGCAAGGTCGGCCGACCCCACTTCCAGGACCATGGCCCCCCCCCAGCTATGTCGGCCGACCCCACTTCCAGGACCATGGCCCCCCCCACAGCTGAAAGAGTCACCCTTTATGATTATTCATGCCCCCCAGCAAAGTCGGCCACCCCACCTCCAGGACCATGGGCACCCCCCAGCTATGTCGGCCAACCCCACTTCCAGGACCATGGGGATCCCCCCAGCTACGTCGGCCGACCCCACTTCCAGGACCATGGGTCCCCCCCCAGCTATGTCGGCCGACCCCACTTCCAGGACCATGGGGCACCCCCAGCTAGGTCGGCCAACCCCACTTCCAGGACCATGGCCCCCCCCCAGCTATGTCGGCCGACCCCACTTCCAGGACCATGGCCCCCCCCACAGCTGAAAGAGTCACCCTTTATGATTATTCATGCCCCCCAGCAAGGTCGGCCGACCCCACCTCCAGGACCATGGGGCACCCCCCAGCTAGGTCAGCCGACCCCACTTCCAGGCCCATGGGGATCCCCCCAGCTACGTCGGCCGACCCCACTTCCAGGACCATGGGGCACCCCCCAGCTACGTCGGCCGACCCCACCTCCAGGGGGGTAGGGCATTCCCCAGCCACGTCAGCCGACCCCACTTCCAGGGGGGTAGGGCATTCCCCAGCTAGGTCGGCCGACCCCACTTCCAGGACCATAGGTCCCCCCCCAGCTAGGTCGGCCGACCCCACTTCCAGGACCATGGGGCACCCCCCCAGCTACGTCGGCCGACCCCACCTCCAGGGGGGTAGGGCATTCCCCAGCTAGGTCGGCCAACCCCACTTCCAGGACCATAGGTCCCCCCCCAGCTAGGTCGGCCGACCCCACTTCCAGGACCATGGGGCATGCCCCAGCTACGTCGGCCGACCCCACCTCCAGGGGGGTAGGGCATTCCCCAGCTACGTCGGCCGACCCCACTTCCAGGACCATAGGTCCCCCCCCAGCTAGGTCGGCCGACCCCACTTCCAGGACCATGGGGCACCCCCCCAGCTATGTCGGCCGACCCCACCTCCAGGGGGGTAGGGCATTCCCCAGCTAGGTCGGCCGACCCCACTTCCAGGACCATAGGTCCCCCCCCAGCTAGGTCGGCCGACCCCACTTCCAGGACCATGGGGCATGCCCCAGCTACGTCGGCCGACCCCACCTCCAGGGGGGTAGGGCATTCCCCAGCTAGGTCGGCCGACCCCACTTCCAGGACCATGGGGCACCCCCCAGCTCCGTCGGCCGACCCCACCTCCAGGGGGGTAGGGCATTCCCCAGCTACGTCGGCCGACCCCACCTCCAGGGGGGTAGGGCATTCCCCAGCCACGTTGGCCGACCCCACCTCCAGGGGGGTAGGGCATTCCCCAGCTAGGTCGGCCGACCCCACTTCCAGGACCATAGGTCCCCCCCCAGCTAGGTCGGCCGACCCCACTTCCAGGACCATGGGGCACCCCCCCAGCTACGTCGGCCGACCCCACCTCCAGGGGGGTAGGGCATTCCCCAGCTAGGTCGGCCAACCCCACTTCCAGGACCATGGGGCACCCCCCAGCTACATCGGCCGACCCCACTTCCAGGCCCATGGGGATCCCCCCAGCTAGGTCGGCCGACCCCACTTCCAGGACCATGGGGCATGCCCCAGCTACGTCGGCCGACCCCACCTCCAGGGGGGTAGGGCATTCCCCAGCTAGGTCGGCCGACCCCACTTCCAGGACCATGGGGCACCCCCCAGCTACGTCGGCCGACCCCACCTCCAGGGGGGTAGGGCATTCCCCAGCCACATCGGCCGACACCAGTTGGTCCAACCGGCCGACACCAACTCAGGGTCAGTCGGCCGACATTGGCTAGTCCCATGTTTAGGCCAAAATGTACATGTCGGGTGTCCCAGTTTCAGGACTAGTGGTGACTGAAGGGTCTGGTCTTCGACACGCTTTCCCTGTTCCCACGTCGATCAGTTCTTCATCAGGACTTCTTCGCATCGTAATATTGGGTTCAACTCACCTTGCTTCCTTCTGTACTCTTCGCCTTCGCTCCTTTGTTGCTCTTGGTGCCATTGATGTATCGTAGTGATGGTGGGTTGTGCTGAATGAAGATGGTGGATCGCAAAGCACAGGATCAGGCACTCCGGCTTTTTCCTCGTTCATTTCCTTTTCTGTCACTACTCCCACGCCACATCACACGTGTCATTTCACCGCTTCTCTTATTATTCTTCTGATGTGTGTAGTTTATTGCTATGTATAATATATATGCTGAAGCGTGGCGTGTATATTCCCCTGGATTGTAATCAAAAACCGTATAACATTTGCATCTGAACTAGCTCCACAGCCTGCGCAAATCGTGGTCATCATCTATTTGCGCGTTTTTCAGAATATAATATTTTATGACTTCACTTGAGGATATTTTCGATTCTATTCTATTCTGTTTTGAGAACTTCACCTGCCATCCGAAACATACATATCGCGCAAAACAGTACCAATCTGTTTTTGCGCAGATTGGCCACTTATATTACAAAAACCTACTCAAGCCTACTTTCACCCTTTTGAGAACTTCACTTGCCATCCGAACCATACACATCGCGCAAAAAGGTACCTATCTGTTTTTGCGCAGATTGGCCACTTACATTACAAAAACCTACTCAAGCCTACTTTCACCCTAACCGTATTTAGAAAATCATATAGAATAAGCTTACTGAGAAGTTGGCAGGGGAAGCTGTTTCTGCGTTTATGGCGATGGCTTTGATGCCGGCCCTGGCAAGGGAGGCCGCATTTTGTCTCCCGAGTGTGTTCAATGGCGTTACTACTATCTGTATGCCCCCGGGGTGGAATAGAATGGGTATCCAGAAGCCGAGTGTCTTTCCCATACCAGTACCAGCAATGCAGACAATGTCATTGTCTCCGTTTAAGAGTGCCTCAGCAACCTTCAGTTGCCAGTGGCAAGGACGAATGCCAAATTTATCTTGAACATGGTGCCGGATTTCCGATAAGGTAGGTGTGCGCGGATGACCTGGAATGTCTTGATTAGAAGCTGGCCGCACCATCTATGGCCAGTAGTGACCGGTCACAGCCTCAGTGTATACCGTTGTGTAAAGTGCTGTATATACATAACCCTAATATCGGTCTAAATGGATTTTTTTCATGCTCCGTCGTGCATACCTGCTGTGGCTGACGTTGTTTACAAATGTTATACTCCAGCCGCTGCTGAGAGTGTGAGGTAGTTTAAAGTTGGCGGTGGTAGAATTGTTGCATAGCCACCCGGGAAATTCCGCCACTCATTCACTACTAGGATGTAGCCTCACACTCGAAGCAAGTGGCTGGGAAGGAGCCTGAAACTGGGCCAGCTTTGAATACCATTACTGACTTAGTCACCCCGTGATCACATCACGATGCAACAAACAAGTGGCTGAGTCATCATGCCAAATCAGGCAATGTCATGTTTCCGCAGTTTTGGTGATGGTGTTGTGGCTATGTTGACTACATGGGGTCATACTAGCTACTCAATTGCATAGCCAAGTCAATCCATACAGCGATCCCTTCTCACCTCCTAGATATCAATCCTGTGAATATAATCACCCGATGCTTGTTCCAGCTCCTCTTCGATCTGTGCCCTATACAGATCAATAATCCCCTGGTCTGCACGAGCCGCTATGACTCCTAAGCAAAGCACCACATGAATCGCATCCTCCTATGCAACAGTACGTAGGACGTACCTTTCTTGGCATCGAATCTGATATGTGCGATGCTGGTGGTAAGATAATCTTCCACTTCGGCATCGCAGCTGAACATGAATGCAGAAAAGCGCAGTTTCAGCACATCATCTTCGACCCTGTCAAACAAAACAACCACGATCAAAATTGTCCACGTCTTTCTTAGAGGACATACAGCGCGGTGCTAACCCCCAATACCCCAAAGCTCTTACGGACCGTGAATCTGCGGAAGAACTCATGTTTATCTGTTTGGCTCCTAAGGACTTCGAGTGCCCGGATGATAAGATCCTTTTCATCTTGTGTGTAGAGTGGGTCATTCCTAATGTTGTCGATCACGTAGTCACAGAAGGTCTCCATGTCGGAGGTCGTATCTTCCAAGGAGAGATTTGACCACCTGCAGGTAAGTGGATGAGTTTGGCACCACAGCCGCTGTGACGAGCTATCTCACTCGTTTCTGGTCCTCTCCCATCCGATGCTGAAGAGGCAATTCATGTATTCCTCCCAGAATCTCTCAAAACCTTCATCCTCGCTTGTCTTCTGGTGGGCAACGTGCGTGGCATATTCAAGGCTGTTAGCCACGTCCCTCTGAACGGCTTCAGCGACCATATACAGCTGATGGTTAGATGCGTTGCATACCTTGTTCTGCTCAGACAGATTGCCCAGCACGGACGAGACAGTACCTCCGATAATAGCAGCTTCTGGCCCAATTGACCAGCCGAAGGGATATCCACGCGCTAACGGAGTGTTAGAGGGTTCATGGTGATAGATCGACACCAGCACTGGCTTACGTCTCCTGCTTCCAGGTAGTGACTCTTCCGGAGAAGGCCAGCAGTGGGTATGATCGAGTTCAGGTACTACGGTCGTCAGATTTCGACGTAGTGCAGCTGCCAGGGATCCCTCACGGTTACGAATGGCAGAATGATCCATGGTTGTCTGGGAGGCCACAAATCACGAGATGAATAGAGAGAGCAAGAGATTGGAGCGATTATAACGTACACTTGGCTCAAAGAAAGCTGGTATAAATCAGACATGGTGCTGCACCGCATTAGAGTGAAATCGCTTTCCCGAACCGATTCAGCTCTGACAGAATGCATGAAGACGCACTGCAAATAGCGATTGCTCTTCCGGTAACCCGGATGAATATATCCACTTTCGATTCAGGAACGAACCTATCGCATAATGCCTACCTGAAGCAACCCTCCTTTCGACCACTGCCACAACTTGTTACTCGTAGACGATCTTCTAAACTTCCGTTCATTCGACACGTCAAGGGCACCCGGGAAGGTGGACAGCCGTGCCGGCTCAGTTGAAGCTCCGGATAGTTACGTGCCTCTCAACACGAATCCAGCCTCAGCGAACATTACCACATCCAGGCTGCTACTGGCCCACGAAGGACAATGTCATGAACACAGATGGCGCTGCTATCGTCGCTCATTTGCTGGTCTCCGTACCTATCCAACAAAACCCTGTCGGTGCGCCTTGATCAAGTGGATTCTGATCTGAGTAGGAAGGCATTGCCATAACTTCGAGTCCGCCTCTCGTTTTGCTGCACTTTTTTTTCGCGGGGGGGAGGGGCGTTACGACGACTGTTCTGGGAAGACTTCACTTCAAGTAAGATGATTGAAGCAGACGGTCGAATGAGCGTTGCTTCTTCATTGGCCACCATAATTAATTCTGTTCGACCACTTCGTTGTTGCCTGCACCCTACCGAAAACATCAGCGATTTCGCGATCGATTATGTCAGAGGCGACCCAGTGCGAAGCCGGGAGATCATGGGCGATTTCTTCAGGTGGCTAACCATTTCTCTCTTATTTTTGAACTACATGTGTTCAATGCTATCTCAGATTCAAGAACCGAGCATTGGCTCTACGCTTTCCGGCACACAGTAAGGTCAGCGGATACCTCACCCTCTCCATCCAAAACATCATATGTGCATAAAAGTATATAAACATGGTGAGTGGGTGTCGACGCAGATATCTTGCCAGTTCGAAATACGCTCGGGCAGACTTGGGATGATTTAGCATCTTGGAATGCTACTTGACAGCTCAGGCGTTTCTGCACACTCAAATGGCAGGCTTTCACAGTGACTTCTTACACAGAATGGCGACTGCGCCAACTATTCCACAGCCGAAGGCGAACATCGTACGAAACTTCCATGTTTCTGTGGCTAGGACGTCCACCTGGTCACATGAGAAGTCCCACCTGGTGCAGTGAGTGGCAGCTCCATTGACCTCAATACCTGCGGGAGTGTGCATCTACTGACATGTTGAGTGGATGTGCTTTCTTCCTTGCTACATCAGTATTACAACAAACACCTGTACTTGCAGTATGTTGCACAATCAGGTTGGACCTGGAACGTTACCACTTCGCAGACGTTTAATCAGACTACATCTTCCAAACACGAATAAGTTTAAAGGAAAAGTCGATACCTTTCCGCAGTTGTATCATGGAAGGATCAGCTGAATGAGATAGCGTCTCGGGCTGCTCAATCCATTCAACCCATCTCGTGCTGCTTTCCGTCTGCCCTTTACAGTGGTATCACCCCGCGGTAAGCCCTTAATGCTCGTCGATGGACCTTTACGGTGGCACCCTCATGGCATCCAGAATATCCTTAGCTCACGACTTCGGCGTCGCCATACAGGTCCAGGAGACGTTCTGTTTCAGATGGAGCAATATACTCTCAATAAAGTGCCTACCTGCCTTGAGAAATTGCGGCCTCACTTCCATTTCTGACCACGTGCCTTGTCTAACCTTTTCGCCGAGGCGAGCTATTGATATGGGTTTTAATCTCTAGAGGCGGCGACCGGGTACAGGTTAGTCGTGATGCAATGTCGCCGTGGCACGTCGATGCGAGTATGAACCATACCCCACCTATCATTGTCAGACACGTTCTCTACATGTCCAGATCCCTCATGTTAACCAGATGGTGCCCATGTGCATAAACTAGAAGTTCGAGTATTCTATTACGGCCGAATGAGAGGCGCCGACCTCAAACACGTCTTCGGACGGTTTGCCAAGATATTCGATGAGACGGGTCTTCCTGTTAAAAAATCGCAAAAAGTCTCGGTAAGATCGGGCTCTGGAATGTGACACTGTCAAGAGGCAAGTTATCAGTGGCACCTCTTCCAATCGTATCTCTGCATAGTCAGCAGAAGCCAGCATCGCTGCAATAACTGGATGAACCATATTCTCGGGGTTGCTGAAGTTCAAATGAGGGGGCGGCGGCATATGTAAGCCATACGAGGTCCGACGTGAGTATATCTACACGGCCAGGGTAGATCAACAATACGCTCTCTGGAAATCAATGGCAGCTTCCTCGACCCCTTGTTGGTAGCCATGTCCTGCAACTCACTGAATGAGCTTTCGGTAAAGCAAAAACGGGGTATGGAAAAACGGCATCTAGAACACTGGAAAGGGATAGATATCATGTGAGTCAGAATCCGTGGACTCACCATACTCCCATAAATGGTCGCTGCGGCCATCTCGCAGCGCATGCTCATACACCCTTTTCTTTCTCCAAATGCCTTCAAGTCCGAGCTCACTCACAGCGCCGTGCTCGAAAACGCTAGATGTCAAGAAATAAAAGGCATCTTCCCAACCCTGATCATATCCCTTCTCGAACCGCCAATGTTCATAGTGAGCAGGATACTGCGCCCAATAGGATACATGCCGTGCTTCAAGTTCGACCGTAAGCAGAACAGACTGCACATGGAAAAGGGGACTAACCTGCTGCGAGACCACGTGCAACCCCCTTTCTTCCAGCCCACTCTGTTTGGTCATGAGGGATGGGCTTAACAGGGAACAGTCCAACTCGACAGGGAAATACACCTGTGTCAACGGCATCCCTAAAAGACCAGCCCGAATCCCCTGGGAATTGTTTCTTGTACGTCCAAAAGAACCATCCAGAACAATGTCTCTCGAAAAGATCCAGTTGCGCCTGGACAAATTGGGCCCGTTCACGTCGTTCGTCAGCTACACCTAGAAGAGAGCCCGGGTTCAACGCTCCGGACCACTCGCCAACGATCAAGTCTCCACCAGCATCTTTGAGTTTGCTGGAGACACGCGCAAATGTCTGAGGTGTCGGAGCATTGGGATTCAACAGGGACGCAGAGTGTTGTGCCGCAGCGGTCGAAATGTCCTCCGACGTAAAGCAACGATAGAGGTGGTGGTCTAGGCAGATCGGCGCCATGGTAGGCGGAAGCGATTTAACAAAATCAGCATACGCGTCGGGCATCCAACAGTCAGATATGAACAGAGGAAGACTGGGATCCAGGCGCCGAATCTCCGCTATGGCGTTTTTATACCAAGCCTGCAGAGCCGCAGGGTAAGGAGGTTTGGGTTCGTTCAAAAGCTCGATTCCAACTACATTTGAGAGCGTAGGACGATGATCGAAGCGCAAGGAACGGAGACTTGATACTAAGACACGAAGAATGCGGATCATGAGTTGGAGATTGAACTGCGTGTGGAAAAATGATATGACAGGCGACGACGTTCCAGAATGTGGATCCTGATTTTGTTTCCCCGGGGAAGCATGAAGATCTACCAGAAAGTTGAACGAGAGTGGAAAACAGCCCCGCTGTAGTGCGAACCAAAAAGAACACCAATGTGATATCGCTCTGCTGTCTCGATCGCTTTAACGATGCGAGACCATGCACCTGAAAAGATGGGTCCCAATCCATCGAAGTCGGTGCCACGAAGAACGGAGGGATCCACACCACATAAATGGTAGTAGCCAATCTTTTACGAAAAACTCAAGAGACGAACTGAGCGATGATGCATAAGTGCTTACTGGAATCCGGCACGGTATTGATACCCATAGCAGACAACCACTGAAAATCCTCGGCCGATATCCATGAGTCCCAGTGATTCTCGAGAATTTCCTTAGCATGTGCACCCTTAGCAACATCCAAGTCACTCTGACAAGGAGCTGCAGCACATCGGAAGGGCTGCTCGGCAATCCATCGCTCGAGTACAAACCAAGAGCCTGAAATAGAGGTAGTAACCGCTGAAGGAACACAGACAACTCGTACCTATATTGACTCCGCGTTGCTTTCGATGACGATAAAGCAAAGTACGTTCATCACAATCGTCTGATTCGGAGGAAGAATCCGCGTAGGGAGAAGATTTGGTCTGCGATCGTACATTACTGAGGAAGGTTTTGACTGTAAGACTCGTCCGTTCGCGGCGCTGAAGCGCTGAGTCTTGAAGTGGGTCTGATTTCTTCGCCAGGCACCAAACAAGCAAAAATTATGTAATCAGAAGAACTCCTCTACCCCCCGTCTTCCAACATATCTGAGCACTGTATGTTCTATGTAGTTCGGTAAAACCAATGATAGACTGAATTGCTCACCATTCGCAGGAAGACTGAATTTATCCACATGCCACAACTTGGCACCCTTCCTCTTTCACGTCAAGGTGCATGCGGTGTTTGCACATACATATAAGGTTTGTGTTATGCGAGTTTTAGTTACCCCCTTCGAACACGACTGACAGGCACGTTCATTTACAACTTTGCATGTATGTGATGTTCAGGGACATCCTATCATGCTGGTTATCCTTCCCCATTCAAATTTTTCAAAGCGACTTTCTCTCAACGGAAGTCAGTGGTAGGGTGAAGCGAAAGCCAGGTGGACATTACATACCAGAATTTACCCCAGCTACTGCAAGCAGGATGCTTCTGTCGCACCTCCTCTTCCGCAGACGTTCTCCAGCTTCGCGGTTCTGTAAATTGCGATCACAGGAAGGCTCCCAAGGTAGGGAATTTCGAGCACTCGATCTCTGACCAGTCTAATCGCCCATTTATTGTAAGCCTTGAGCTTGAGGGTTTGCTGACTTCATATGCGTGCCAAGGCATGTGGTCGCCTGTGTAATATGTGCACTTGTCTGGACCAGAAGCACGAGGGGGGTGAGTCTCCCGGTAATGCGCAGCAGACATGCATTCTCAATGGCCCATATGGTATGCGCCCTCCGAGCGTCCGCCGAGCATGCTATGTTTTCCACCGTGAGAGGGATGCTATGCGGCAAGGGTCTTGAGATCAGACGTACTCGTATTCTAGAATTCTCGCGTCCGATACATTGTCTGATACTTACCGCACGCGTTTAAAGTTGATGGTAAAAAGAACACAGTATGTAGCTGTCGTCGTGGAAGCGAGAACAGCAGTGTTGGCGGGCCACGGCGGCGCGACTCGATGGTGACCAAAAACCGCAACACGCGTCTGACACGCGCACACACCCGAAGACGCGAAGACGCCTCAAGGCAAACCTTGACCGCACCGACATCCCACATCAGTTCGCGTCCTTACGCTGTTTATTACCTCAGAACTACCTTCTTGGAGCCTGTACGACTCTGCAGCGCACCAGTATCTCGTATTGCCGACCTGTAAAACGTCATGCGGTCTCCAAAAATGTGCAGAAGAGATTCCAGGGATCTCTGCGACATATCAAAGCTGTCTCCCATTTTTTTGGGGGACCTCTTACTTCAACATTTCGCGCCGCCTCAGGTGTCTAGAACTCTCCACTTTTACAATGCTGATCATCGTTCCAGACCGTGGCATATCCTTCTTATAAGCAGAGTCGCATTTTCTCCAGCGACTGCGATTCAGCTCTCCTGATTCCTTCTTACGCTAGTAACGACCTTTCGCTCCAGTGTATACTTTTTCTTTTTTACGATTGCGCCATGACCTCTTACCTCCGTTACATCTTTGGTGGTCGCGACCGCGAGCATCACGGCCAACAATCATCAAAGTCTCATAGTCGCTCACGCTCGTCCTCTTCCTCCAACTATCTCTATGCAAACGCCGGTAACAGTGCACCCGCCCCTGCTGCTCCTCGTCTCAAAACAAAACGCAGCAACAGCTATTCTGCACGCACCACAACGCCGTCCCCGTTGCGCTATGCAACATTCGAGGCCACTGGACAAGTGCCGAGTTCCTCTGGTGATTCGAGGTACGGGACGCCGCCGAAGTCACACTTATACAGGCGTGCCAGCTACAAGTCGTCGGAGTACCGTAAGTCCTGGTTGTCTTGCTGCATGGCACGAACACTTACCTCAACTGTGATACAGTTCCACACCATGGGATGTATACGCCGTCGTCTGTAGCCCATTCAGCGTCGTATGGACAGTCGTCTCGAACCAATTCGAGCTCCTCTCTCCTTCCAGGAATGGGGCCGCCTGGCTCGTCCGCAAGTAGCTCTCATCATCATGTAAGGTACGAGAGGCGGCCATCACTTCGGCATAACCCAGCATGGCATGGCAGCGTGTCGTCTGCCTCTGGATCCATTCACTCTTGTGCGTCTTTCCAGTTTCGTTTTTTCTCCCTCTGGTGATTTATCCGCCCAAATTATTTTTAGATGCGGGAAGTATGGATCCACACGGTGTGCGCCCTTCTCTGCACATGCATCCACTTTTCGCTTCGACTCGGTTACACAGCGCACCTATTTCTTATGATGTATCATATACTCCTTCCTCTCGCACCGTACTAGATCGTACAACCCAAATGGCTGTGCCCGCACACACGCTGGCTCAACCCGCTACAGACCCGCCTACTCCAGTATCAGCCAGGCTTACTCTACGCTCCGACAAGTTCCCTTGGCCCGTGGTCGTCGGCCCCTCGAGCTCTGCCTCTGTTGGCTCTTCTAGATCTCGGTCCTCCAACATCACCAATCTAGACCTTTTGTATGCACTGCACGCGACACTCCTTACCAGAGTTACTCCCCAGGAATGGGAGGCCCTAGGACACGGTAGCCGGGCGCAACGTAAGGTAACCCGTGCTTACGAGAAGAGGTGCACCAAGATGGGTGGAGGGTGGGAAGGTGGTGTTCGTCGCCTGGACTGGCTCCATGGGAAAACGAGACTCGTAGGTATTGAGGTGGAAAAGCACGGCAACGGCGTCAACACCGGGAAACCGATTTTCAGCAAAGCTTAAAATGGCTTGGGTATATTTGAACCCTTCAACCGTTCATTCCTTCATTCCGCACGCTCATTACACCCCCCCCCTTTTTTTACGATCGTACACGAAACACGTTTGCGCACGGACCGCTGAACCATTCGATGGGAGACGATGTTGGTGGTTATTGGACTCAGGGTTGTACACGTAGCTAGGGTTACAGTGTTCTTTTCATGTATATACATACTCACCACTCGTCGTTTATTTGTAATATTAGCTCAGGATTTCTAGCAGTGGATAGCGGAGGCTGGCAGTGGTACACAATTGGTGGGCAGTGGCTGTGCTTGACTCTGTCTGAGTTGGTCGTGATTCGATCGATTTCGGTAGCGTCGGACTTGTCCTGAGGTTTCTCGAAGTACCGCTTCTTACTTTTCATCTGGTGAGCATATTTGTTGCTGTTGGATATGGGCTCGATCGTGTAGTTGAGATAAGATATTAATTGTATTCCCTTGCCCTCCTGGCTCGGGCTTTTATACTAAGTGGGAACACTATTCTAGAATGATCTACCATAATGTAGTTCTATCAACCACCTTCGAGTACTTGATACGAAGTGCCGGTATCTACTCAGCGATACCAACACTCCCCCTCAAGCCGGGGTCATACCCATCTCTTTGGTATGCCTCTCGTGCTTGTCTCTAGGTAGCGCTTTAGTAAATATATCTGCCGTTTGGTACCTATCTGAACAATGACAAATCTCGACCTTCTTTTGGTCGATCTTCTCACGCGTGTAATGATGGGATATGTCGAAGTGTTTCGTCCTTGCATGAAATTGTGGATTATATGCTAAGGCTCGTGCTCCCTCACTGTCTGTCATTATTTTAGTCGGCTCTGTTTGTCTGTACCCTAGTTCTGCATACAGCTTTCGTAGCCATATACATTCTCGAGTACATTTAGCCAGCGCGGCATATTCCGCTTCGGTTGTTGACAGCGCAATTAAGGTTTGTTTCTTCGAACCCCAAACAATAGCTCCCCCTTGAGCTAGGAACACATATCCTGTGACAGACGCGCGGTTTTCTGTATTAGCAAAGCTCGCATCTACATACCCTTGAAATATTTGGGTAGTAGTATTGCCTTTTTCTGCGCTATACATTATACCGTAGTCTTTTGTTCCTTGTAGGTACCTCAATATTCGTTTGGCCGCTACCCAGTGTCTTAAGTCTGGGTTTGCTGTGAATGAGGCCAGTCTATTTACGGCGTAGGTGATGTCAGGCCGTGTGGCAACCGCGGCATACATCAGAGATCCGATCAGGGAAGCATACTTATTTTGGTTAGTCGCTTCCTCTCGTTCCTGTTCTGGGAACATCTGAACCTTCGTGTCCGCAGGTGTCTTCACACTGTTTGCGCCCTCAAGCCCTTGTGCCCGTAGTATAGAATCTATGTACCGTGTCTGCCCTATGAACAAAGTTCCTTTGGCCCGGTCTCGCGTGATTTCTATACCAACTATTTTCTTAGGGTCTCCGAGGTCAGTAACTTCGAACATAGACTGTAGTTGTGCCTTTAGTAGTGGCATAAGCCCCTGTCGTGATGTGAATAGTAAGAGATCATCTACCCATACGGTAATGATTTCTATTCCATCTGTTGTCCGCCGGACATATGCACAGGGGTCTGACCACAGGCGTTTGAATCCGCCTTGCACTAACTGTCTATTTAGTTCGAGGTTCCACTCTCTTCCGGATTGTTTTAACCCGTATAGTGTTTTAATTAGGTGGCACACGTGTTGCGTACCATCTTCGAAGCCTTCGGGCTGTTTCATATAGACTTCTTCTTTTAGTATGCCATTTAGATAAGCCCCCTTTACGTCCATTTGTTGTATTTCCCAGTCCTGGGAAACTGCCAGTGCTAATATTGCCCTGATTGTTTCTAGTCTCACTACCGGTGAGAATGTATCTGTGTAATCCATCCCCGGTATCTGTGAGTATCCCTTTGCTACTAGACGCGCTTTGTATTTTTCTAATCTTCCTTCTTTATTGTACTTTCGAACGAGGACCCATTTGTTGGCTACCGGCGTCCTACCCTTTGGTAAGTCGGCTAGTTCCCATGTCCCCATTCGGTATAATTGATCTATTTCTGCCTTGACAGCTTTTTCCCACTCCAGCCATTCGGGTGAGTCACGCGCCTCTTTCAGCGTTCTCGGGTTGTCAGGTAAGGCACCACTTTCGTTTAGTGCTGCATACGCTAACACTGTCTGTTCTGTAGGGCTGATATCTTCGAGTCCTCCCTCATCAGGGTCTCGAAATGAATCTGGTGAGTCGTCTTCTTCATTTTCTGACAACTCTGGCATAGGATCATTAAGTGCCCGGTAGTCCTTGGCTATCTTGGGCCTACTGCTTCTTCTCTGGTGAGTGCTGCTTTCGTCTTCTGTCCGTTTTCGTTTACTGACGCGCTCTTGATCTCTTTTAGTTTGGTCTCTACTATTTTCGGTATGCTGCGCGTCCTCGTCAGCCACGTTCCCGGGCTCCGGCTCCCCCTCGCGCGGTATACCGTCGGATAAGGTGAGTGGAGCGCTCGTTGTACTGACTGGATCTTTCAGGAAACGAAAATTATGTGAAGTCTTTATGGATCTCGTGCGAGCGTCGTAGAAACGGACAGCGCGTGGGCCGTCCACAAATCCAACGAAGGTATGTTTTGTGGATTTTGCCTCAAGCTTGTTGATACTGACGCCTTTGTTCATTATCCATACAGGACAACCAAACTCCTCGAAGTGCGACACGTCAGGACGGCGTCCTGTCCACTTTTCATATGGCGTCACTCCAACCAGCGCCCTGGTATGTGCACGGTTTCGGACATACGCTGCATGGGTGATCGCCTCGGGCCATAGGAACGCAGGGACGTTTCCTGCGATCCTCATGGCTCGAGCGAGCTCTCCCAAGGTTCGGTTGAAACGTTCGGCAACACCGTTTTGTGCAGGTGAATAGGGCGCAGTGGCCTGCAGGTCAATACCTGTTTCTCGACACCAGGTAAGCAGTTCATTATTGACATATTCCTTTCCGTTATCAGCGCGGATGGCCTTCGTCCGACGTCCCAATTGGCGTTCGAGGTATGTAATGTATTCTTTCAGCTTGTTTGACGCCTCCCCCTTGGTAACCAGGAACCGGACTTCGCAATATCGAGTTGCGTCGTCGATAAGGGATATGTACCAGCGCGCACGCCCACTTAGGGCTTCTGTTCGAGCTGGACCCCACACGTCAGTGTGAATCATTTCACCCGGCTGTGTAGTTCTCGGTGCGGATTTTTCTGGAAAGGGTATCCTGGTTTGCTTAGCCTCTATACACGAGGGGCAATCGACAATCGGTGACGGCACTACGGTAAGTCCATCAACTAGCCGGTTGCGTTGAAGGCGTTGGAGTCCCTTGACTCCAATGTGCCCGAAACGCCGGTGCCATTCATCCCAGGTACATGCCTGGTACGCGTGCTCTGCAGGTTTATGCCTGTACATGCGTAGTTCATAGATGCCGTCGTGCATTTTAGCTATAGCAAATATATTGTGTTTTTGATCATATAACTTCATTTCTCCTCCTCCGGAGATGGAGGAGCCACCCTCCTTATCGAGGCATGTTAATGAAATTAAGTTATGTACGGCGTCGGGGGTATACAATCCATTCCGTAACGTTATGACGGAAGTTTTGTTACCTATTCGTGCCTGTAGCACGACTGTCCCGATTCCGAGCGCTGTGATTTTGTGGTCTCCGATTCCCCGGATCTCTCTTTGTATAGGGACTATATCCCTAAATACTGATTTGTCTTTTGCTATGTGTGGTGTACTCCCTGAGTCAGCCACCCACGTGTACCATTCAACACGTTCATCTATTCCTTCGTACGATACACTGAATGCACTATTTTGTATATTATTAGTCCCACTACTGTCAGATGTCCAGTTCCCATCTGCGTGTAGTACCTGTTCGTCGTCTTGTATGTCACGTGTAGGTAACTCCGTGACTGAGGCAAAATTAGCTTGCCCGGGTTTAGCCTTTTTAGGCGGTCTGCCATTCTTTTTCCAGCAGTCGTCCTCGGTGTGACCTAACTTCTGACTAGTGTTGCCCAGGCCCGGCTCGGCTCGAAAGCCGCGGCTTGGGCCCGGCTTTTGAGGGCTCACGGCCCAAGAATTCTCAGGCCGGGCCCTGAGCTGGGCCAGGCCCTATTGGGGGCTCGGCCCGGCCTCAGGCCCCGGCCTGAACAACTCGAGGGTGTAAAAATTATTACAAGTATGTACATTTGGGTACAGGTCAATGGGAGAATGCAGCTACGAACTTGTGAGAGGATGGGAGAGAAAGGGAGTCAGATATGATGCCAGTACTAGGCCTGGACAAAGAACAGAAGATATCTCAAGAAAAACCAGGTGCATCACCATAAATAAGGTATCACCAGATAGCTGTGAATGAGCAGTACCACCATGCAAGAAAGCGAGAGGCCTAGCACGAAAATGAGAGATATACACCATCCTGACCTCCCTGCTCTGTTCAGACTCGAAAACTGACATATCTCCCGAACCGTGAATGCATGCACAACATTTCTTATATTGTCTGGTAGGGTTCACCTAGTAGATTAACGTCTAAAAAAAGCAAATGATTCCGTCCAGAATTGCACGAGTTATGTCCCAAATACAGTAGGGGGCATGAGGACAGTGTCGCATTGGCGAGGATCCGCTGGGTATAAATCTACAAGGCTTCCAGAGGTGGTAGAGGAGCACACCGAGAGTTAGGAAAACAAGAAAATAGGAAAAACGGCGCACCCAGTCCCAAGTTATTCCGAATTTCATTCGACAGAGCCTTTCTCCAGGAAAGTGGAAATATCTCCAGGAGTGCTGAGGCAATTGCAACGAAAAATATACCATTTGAAAGGTCTTGTTAAGTAGAACTTGAATCCGGGTTTGCGAGAGGGATGGATGAGTGGAGGTCGAGATATCGCATGGACAGTGTGGGGAGCAGCGGCTGTCTGCGGATGTCTGCAGCACAGCCACGAGGCCGCGGCTCACGGCTTTCAAAAAGTCGAGCCGGGCCCTGAGCCCCCACAGGCCGTGCCCACGGCTCGGCTCGGCTCGGCCTAGGAGGGCCCGGCCCGGCCCGGCTCAGGGCTTCAGGCCGGGCCCAGCACAACACTACTTCTGACAGTATCCGCATTTGGGCTTTCCCTTATGTCGGCACTTGTCAGTAGTATGATTATCGCGCCCGCAGATGCTGCAAGATTTTGTAGGCTCTTTCCGCTTATTATTTACTTTTCTTTGAGTAAATAATGTCTGGTCTTGCGGAGTGCCCTGCCTTCGTTTATATTCGTCCACCAATACCGCAGTAAGTTCTTCGACTGTGACCGAGTCAACTCCTTTCCCGGCTATTCGGCCTGCCATATATGATGTGGTAAATGTAGTCCAGGACTCCGGCATGTTTAATAATAGAATATCCTTGAACTCGTCGTCAGGGACTGGCTTCCCCATTGCTGACAAATCGTTCCGCATGCGCTTGAGTTTATTGATATGCGCTGCGATGTTATCTCCCTCGGGACACTTAGCATTCAGCAGTTCCCTCTTTGCAATGAGAGCAGTCTGAACACCGCGTGTCTGATGAGCCATTTTCAAATTTTCCCACATCTGTGCCGCTGTTTCGGCATGCATGACATGGTCCATTTGTTGGTCATCAATATTTGTCAGTATGAGGGTTTGCGCGATCAGATCTTCTTCTTCCCACGCTGCTATTTCGGCACTACTAGCGAAGTCCTCCTCCGGCTTCGGGCAACTTCCCTCGGCGTACTTAAAGACCTTGTGCAGGCATAGGAATTTCTGCATTCGAATTCGCCATGCGTGCCAATTATTGTCTTTAAGTGTATCTACTTTGTATGAGGAGATAGCGCCAAGGTTTCGTACCCTACTGCCGGCTCCACTAGTGTTGTTTGCGGGTGTTGTAACATCAACAAAGTCTTTGGTGCTTCCCGGCATGGTGACGCGAAGTTTTGGTTAGATAGCGACGGTTTCGATTAGAGGTTTCTTTGTTTTTATGGCGTCGAGCCGGGGCTCATAACCTGTTGGATATGGGCTCGATCGTGTAGTTGAGATAAGATATTAATTGTATTCCCTTGCCCTCCTGGCTCGGGCTTTTATACTAAGTGGGAACACTATTCTAGAATGATCTACCATAATGTAGTTCTATCAACCACCTTCGAGTACTTGATACGAAGTGCCGGTATCTACTCAGCGATACCAACAGTTGCTGACCCCCGTTACTCACTCACCCTCCAAGACGAGCATCAGGATGTCCGATCCCTACGTTTACACCCCGCCTGCGTTTCAGCCAACGCAATATCTCCACTATAGCCCTTACGCACCCCATTCACCCTTCATACCTCCTCATGCAGCCTTCCCACCGTCCCCTCACCATCCCCCATCTCCTTACCTTCCACCCACCACCCCTTATTCCCCGCCGTTTCCAGAACTTCCTGCTGAGAGTGCCTACTGGCCTCCTCGTCCGCGGAGACCGTCGTGGCATGCAGGTCAGCCTCCCAGCCCATACATACAACCTTTCGATTCTCCGTACCACTCGAGACGACGTTCCTTCGGTACCCCTCAATGGGGAGACATCCAATTCTTGCCCTGGGCATACCCTTGCCAAGGCCCTTCCCCCCGTTTTGAAGTACATCCACTTCTGAATGGCGAGGTTCCCTATTCGGGACTTTCCTTCAACCTTGCATCTCCCACCTTTGCACCCATGCGATACATCGGACCTGGCCAATTTGCCATAGTCTCCCCAGAGGAACTGAGCTATCCCGCTACGAACCCGCCCATCACTCGAATGCGAATAACGCACGACGCTATTCCAGAGTGGCCTATCGACCTTGAGTTGAGGTGCGAAGAGTACCCAATACCTGCAGGACCCCCTCCTCCCATTACGCTCGGTGACGTTCTATACATGATCCACTCGTCACTCCATCGTCAGATCACTCATCAAGACTGGGGTAAACTATCCGATTCTGAACAGACTGCCGTCGCCAGAGCGTATACAAGGAGGTATAAGAACATACCTTCCAGGGCGGATGCGGAGGCTAGTTTGGGAGTCAAGAGAGTAGACTATTTGCGGGAGAGGTACATGTTCAAAGGATTGATCAGGGCCCCTGATGAAAACGGGTTCTTCTGCTGGAAGATGATAACTTAGCAATCCCGTCGCGAAACTTCTACTCGTTTCTTTACGTTTGAGTGTTTTGTTAGTTGTACTTTCTGTCGTCGACTTTTAGTGAGATACCCAATGATTTCTGTGGACCTATGCCTCCCATTCTCAAACCCGTCACAATGTGGCTTGTGGACTGATTCAAAATGTCCATCGAAAGCTTTCAGCAATTTTAAACCCGGAATGCCAAATTCGCCACTTCTATGCAAAACCAGGTCGTACCGAGCAGACCCCCTGAGTGCATATACGTTGTCGTCTTTAGAAATGAGTTGGTGATTTCTAGGCCAGCACAGGATTGAAGAATAGGTCCTGGAGTTGATCAAAATCATAAACGCATCCCCCGTTGCCCAACTCCAGTCCATTGAGACTTGGCTTGAGAGGTCGACTGGTCGACTCTGTAATTGCCACGCATAACACGCCATAGCGTTTGCACCGCAAATTTCGCTGGAAATCCAGGTGGGAATCGTTCTCGTGGACGTCGCAACTGAAACATGGATCTTCCTCTGCGTCGATATACCGCCATTTCCCATAGCATCACGGTTCAGGAAGTGAAGAACCGCCTACACCATACTCTAGGTTCCCCCCACTCAAGTGGTAAAGGCAGGGATGGCTAGCGTCGATTGGCCCCGCGTTCACCTGGCCATACAAGCGCGAAGGAATCTCAGCTGAGAATCAGATACACCTACCTAGTCTTCTCCATAGACTGGTCCCCGCAACACATCGCTACAAACTTGCCATCCGGCAGTGTTTCTTGTTCTCCGATGCTCCACCGTCATTGTTACGCACTCATAAGTCTGAAGACGAAGCGGCCAACGAGCAGCCATTAAGACGATCTTTGCAGCGAATCGGACCGTACTTTTCTCTTTTACTCTCCGATTCTCGCCCAGTGCAGAGGTGTTTCAGAAGAATAACGACCGGGAGACCGTGTTCTGCCCCAATGGTGTACGCGCCGTGTGATGGGTTGCGAAGGGAGTTCTATGAGCTACGCATACGATGGATACCCACCAAGACAAGGAGAGCGACGCCGTCACCGTGACGTTTGAGCCACCTAGATCACGTCAGACCATTCAAACAGTTGACTGCAACGATGAGGTTTATTGGCACACCTTTATATCGCGTTGATGTCCATCCGGAGTCCACAGTAGAAGGAGTGGATCCCGCACTACCATGTGGACCAGTGGGTAGGTGGAACGTCCTACGAGGAAGGCCACGTCGCGCCTAGCGAGAGGTTCGTGAGTGAAAGTTCTGTGTTCTATGCTTTTGACTTTGGCCCTACGCCCTACCCCTCGGTGTACCTACTCCGCCCGGTTTTCAGCACACTGGCAACGGTAAAATGCCGTAACGAACCACCGCCTGCGCGTGCTAGTTTGCACATCAATCGCCGGGATCAATCTGAATCGAGGCTGCAAGTTATCCACTAGCGGTGTTCGCCCAGAATTGCCAGCTAGGCTGGGCTCCAGCCATACATAATCCTCGAAGGTTACTCTGATGTGAGGTCGCGGAGTGAGTTTTTCCCAAGTCAATGCAGGCCAGGCACGTTTAGGGATACGAGATTCGCTGAGATTGTCTGGTCATAAACGAGGTAAATCAAACACGCAACGAACGCGGAAACAGTCCAATCGATCAGAGGTCGCAAAGAAGTGTTCTTCCCCCATCTGTGAAGCACGGGACCCCAGCATGGCATGCAGCGCTATCCCGTGTCACTTTACGACACACATGGAGTGCACCCACGAACTCGTCATGTATCTTCTAAGACCGAGATGCCGTGAAGATGTTGACGTTCGAGGCAAAATATTATCTCATGAAAGAAGTTTCAGTTTATACCGCACTACCTGTTGGCATCCGCAGAATTCCAGGTGAGCTTGCTGAACCAACTAACACTGGTTGCCCATGCACCCAGAGAACGCAGGAAGGCAACATATATGGACCTTTCTCGTCTGACGAGGATTTCGCGATATGGATGCTGATAAGACGCGTCATCTGCTGACAATTCCGTTGCGTGAACTTTGACAATACATACAGCACACGTTCAACCGAAGAGCGCGAGCCTGGAAGGATGCAGCGAATCAAGACAAGAAAACGACCCACCGCCCAGAACTTGCGAGTGCTAAATACGCTGCATTCCGAGGACATTATTCGTTCCGCAACGTAACCGCAAGTACAGGCGACGTACTGACTACAACAGAACGATAGCGTCATCAGAAGACAGTGGATCAACGCCAACCCTTGTAAGAAGGGGGTGGCAGTAAACGTGGAGGGTAAACGGAGTGAGGAGGTGAAAGGAGGAGGAGGGGGTATCTCTGCAACACAGCAGTCCCGTGTGTGCACGGGCCAAAGAGGGGTGGCGTACGGCGGCGATGAGAGATATACATATACATATATCGAGCGAGAGGCGGGGGGGAATAAAGAAGGCGGGCGGTATACGTGAAGAATCGTCAATATCAAGTGTGAAGGGCGGGGGTAACGCACGACGGGTATAACATGCTCGACGGACATTCGTTCGAGAGGGTCGTGAGGGAAGTAAATACTGTGTACACACAGACTAATCCAACAACAGTATCCACACGGAACTGAATGAACCAGGAAATCAATGATGCGTAGATGGAATAAAATGGAAAGGGCGAGGGAATGTATGTCGTTGCAGCGCAGTGCGGAGGATGCCCTGGATATCGTGAGTGATGGGGATGGTATGAGATGGTACAAATCAGTTTATGAATGATCAACGTCCGTCCGTTTGTCCTCGTCAGTAGCAAGCCAATAGACACGCCCGCATGCATTGGCGAAAACGATCAGTACCCCTGCTGAACAGCAAGCATGCTTTCGAAATCAAAAAGCTGCTCGAATGTTTCAGGTCCAGCATGCGACTCCTCTACCGAATACTGGCTTGCACACGGGTCCATACCCATCGCCGACGATCCGCATGGATACGTTACGTCAAACGCCATCGCTGTGGAAGGGGAGGTAGGCGTGATCGTGTTGTGGCCGCACCCGGGAATGCCAAGTTCGATCGGAGGGATAGCATTCATATCGAACTCGTCGTCTGTAAGGAGATCGTGCTGACTGTCCCAACTCGATCCTCCCTCCCACGATGCGAATGACGGCGGAGCGTATCCAAACGACATGTTGCTGAGCGGTCCCCCTGCCAATGGGACGTCGCCGATCTGCGCATCGGTAAGGGACGGTGCGGTGCACGATGGTAGGGTGTACGGTAAACTCGCTTGCATGCAGTGGATGGGGCTGAAAGAGCCTGCATCTGGTGAGGGTGGACAAGGCGAGTCCGAGGCGATCGACGAAGACGGCGATACCATCTGGTTGGCTTGCAACATCGACATATCTGGCGGGATCGACAAGGAATGCAGCGCGGACGGGCTATCGAACATCCCCTGGAAGAAACCGTTGGCCTGAATTCAAGTTAGGACAAGTGAAGATGACGGAATGATCACATACATCAACTACGGGGAACGTGTCATGGCGACAGTACTGTTGCTGGGACATGGTCATATCGAGCTGGGTGGACGTCGCATGGTCTGGGTGGGACGATCGCCGACTGATCATGGGTACAAGCGATGGGGAAGTGGGACACGATGGCATGTACACGGACGGGATCTGGATGGTCTGGCATGGCGGTGGAGTGGGTGCCGAGACAGAGCGACCGTGCTTGGAGGTCGTCGTTGGCATCGTCAGGGGCAGAACGAAGGAGATGGTATGTTCTGAATCCTGCTCGTGCTCGAACTCGCCGCGTTTCCCCTTCTTTCCCTTCTTATCCTTTGATCTCTGTGGACGATAGACGTAGTTCGGGTACATCTGCTCGTGCTCTTTTTTCTTTTCCTTCGCCAGCTCCTCCCAATAGAGACGTTCTTCAGGGGGAAGAGCCTTCCACTGTTGACTGATGGTTTTGGAGAGGTCTGCCTGACGCTGCTTCCTGGTGGGACCGTCTGCGGGAGCGGATGCGTCGTCCTGTTGGCGACTTTCGCAGCATTTGCGACGGAAGAGGATGAACGCGTTCTCGGGGCGTTTGATGTAGTCCTCGTCGCCCTTTTTGGGTCTGCGTTCGATGTCGCTGCACGTGGACGACTTGCGGCGTTTGTGCGACGATGGTGTGGATGCCGCTACCGACGACGATGGGTTGGTGGAGAAGACGGACGTGGACGAGAAAGAGGAGGAGGAGGCGGGAGAGTCGGGGGAGAGCGACCGCACGAGGGACGATGAGGGGGGAGTGAGCGTGAGCTTCCTGAGATCCGGCTCGAATGGTGAATGGGAAGGCGAAGGAGCGACGTCGTTTGGATGATGAAGAGAAAAGGAGAGAGCACGCGGCGTCGGTGAGATGATGGCCAACGCCGGTGGCTGGAGGGTGTCTGTGATCACCTCAAGTGCTGGAAAGAAGGATCGGTTGGGTGCATACGTGATCGATGAGCGTCCACTCACATTGAGACTGGGTATCCCGAGTGCGCAGAGCAGGCATTGCAGAGAACAATGGCCGCTGACTCTCGATTGACTGACTGGAAAGGGGGAAGAAAAAGGTTGGCTTGGAGAGAGAGACAGACGCGGCTCTTTGTAAAAAGGGGAGGGTTTCGCACTGCACAGGGTTCCCCGCTTGTCACGCACACGGCTGGCAAACAATTGAACGAGGGAACACACAATACGGGACTACTCGTTATATACTTGACTTGCATGTTTTCGGTTTATGAAATCGACACCCGTGCTTTGTCCATTCGACACCCAAACACGACCAAATACCCTTCTTATTGTCTTTCTTCGCCCAAAACGTCTTATCTCGCTAAAATATAATTTATATTATTATATTATATTATCCCCTTATCGGTCCTCCTTCCCGCGGCAATCCAGTCTGACAAGAATTCTCTCTCTCCGCCGCTGCTTCTGGTTCGCCATCGTGAGATCGTCTCGGAGATCTGCTCGCATTTCCACCACGCTCGAGGTTCAACCTTCCATACTCGGCATGTTAGACCCGGCCGTCCGTCTCCTCACCCCAATCTGGGCATCGGGTGATTGGACCCCTCCCCTCGTCGGGTGGCTGTACACTCGCACTACCCATCCATTCACCGTAGCACGACCTCCTCAAACACTAGCCCTTCAGGCTACGGTATCAAGCCAGCACCCGTGATCCGGATGAACTGGCGCCCGTTGCGTCACACAGAATCGTTCTTTGCATTGTCCCGGCATTGGGATGTCGTTTCGTGTACATACATATGACCCCGCGCACAGCACGACGTCACTCCGATCATGTGGTCATAAAACATATGTCTGTATTTACCCGTCACTCCGTCGATGATCCTGCCCCTTGTTCCCCGCATTAGCTGTGCAGGTCTACGGTATCACATGGCGATACCTTCGGAACAAAATACGCCAATACCACCACCTCCAAGCGGGCGCTCCGATAGGAAAGGAGGGACGTCCACCGTGAACAGAGCTGCTTCAATGTGCACTTGGACACTCTGCAACGATTGCCAGACCTTCGCTCGTCTAACCCATCAAATCATGGCACATATATTCATGCACATCCGAATCCCTCCCCCTCCCCTCGTTCCACAGAGTAATCCACCTATCCGATACCGTCGTTCGGAACGCCCGGCCCACTCATCTCGTAATCCCACTGGGAAAAATATATCACGCCAATGTCAATTTTTTGCTTCTGAAAGGTGTGATTTACCACGGTGCCTACAGACTTTTTGCCTGGACTTTCGTGGATGTGCCAGGAAGGCAGCAGACGGGCTACATAGAAATACGCACCATTAACGCCGAAACCGAGACAGCATTGGGCACCCTTGTCTGATCTCCGATATGAGAATGATGCAGCGTCGCAGATACCTAAGTCAGTGAGATATCCAACAGCTAAGAAAGCTTCTTCTTTCCCAGAAATACACTTTCGCCCCATTCGATCCTAATTCCCGCTCACGCGCCGCGGATTCGGACATAGGCAGCCACCTTCGGGAAGACTCATTGTCGTCGAGTCAGATACACACATGTGATTCTTTCACGGTGACCCGGCGGGATCCCTCCCCTCCTTCCTGACGGTACGAAGACGTCCTCTGCTAAGGTCTGCTTGGACACCGGTTTATACCTCCACCAAGCGTACGTTGGCTGATGCAGGCAGCCGGAGCGAGCTCATGCACACGATGCAGTGCGAGAGAGTGCGATATCGTACCTGGACGCTGTTGGTCCGAACTCGGGGTGCGCGGAGTCGAACGTGGAGTACGGAGAGGGTTAAACTCCCCCGTAGGTTCGATGACCGGTGTGTTGTATCGGCTTCCAACCCGACCATGGTCCGGGAAGAAGGGCCGGAGCATCCGGCAAGTTTGTTTTCGCACAGGGTCGTTGAACCTTGCGAGTGACAGCCAGCTAGAATCTGCGAATGGCAAGTATGGAGGCTCGCGTTTCAGAAGGTGCGACGTCGGAGTGGTGGAGAGTTGTCATGGAAGGTGCAAGTTCACGGGCGCCCGAATAGCGATCCGGTCAGAAATTCATTCACGATTTATCATGTGTCTCATAATCTAACCGGGACCATTCTGAAAGTCTTTTCGGATAGGATGACAGCGGAAGTAAACTTCGATGCCAGTCCACCTCTTCTGCAAGTATGACCGCGCTGTCTGCTCCACCTACGGACCCATGGACATAGCTGGCAATTCGAATGCGAAGTACCGCACGATTTCGCTTCACGGTGCTCATCGTATATCGACGAACTTAGCCCATAACTCTAGTGCACGCATCCCCTGCTCCCTCCTGCCCTTCCCTTCTGGTTGGACGCATATGGAGAGCTCAGATCACCGGGGGCCGGCAGACTGCAGCCGATGGCTACGCAATGGGTACTTGAACCCTCGTGACTCCCTAGTGATCGCAATCACTGGCCGCATCTAGCAACTCCTCATTTACGGTCGTGAAGTGAACCACTTTATGAAGGCAAACAGGCGGAGTCACATCTACATATGGACCGTCCAGTCATCGTACCATATCTCTCATCCGACTTAACCGCGCACGTTCAGTTCCGGCAAGGTTGAGTTTGGTTGAGGGAGGTTGCGACGTATGGGCAATGAAATCGATGTCTGGATTCCACCGCAAACTCGGTGGGTGTCCATGCAAATCGTCGGTGAGGTCACTGATGCCTGTACCTCTTATATTTGCACATCAGTAATCAGTACGGAGAAGAAGAATGGCGGGCGCCATCCCAAAGCGAGTCATGATGTTTGGTTCGGATCAGCAATATCATCGAGAAGCCAAAAGACAGAGAATACCGTCACCCTTGAGGATGTTTATCTGATTTCACCATAATTGTCAATCGGTTATCATATCATACATGCCGAGCTCAGTTGCGGGTCAGAGGTTTGGGGCACTTCTCGGTCCTGGGCGTGGATATATGTACCTCAAACAGAGAACAATGTGGGTCCGTATGTTAAGTAAGGCAATGATTTATATTCAGCGTTCTAAACCTTCTGATATCTCAGCGAACTTCTCTGATGAGTAGTGAATATCTGAGATCGTAAGTCAATGTCCGCCTTTCCCTGGTCTGAATCAGGGGGTCATCGTCATCTATAGTGCAGTGTTCGGTCAGCCGTCGCACTGATACTCGTGTGCACCACAGCATTTGTTGCGCCGAATCTGCTCATCGAGTGAATCGGGATCAGTCCATTGGCGACAAAAGAGGTGGCAGTACACTCCAAACGGTCGGTAGCCCATCCACTGATTCCACTCTCACGGATACATCCTTCCGAATATATCTCATGGGAACACTGCATACTCGTTGGGCATGTGGTCCTTCGGGATCGTGAATGTGATGTCCTTGATCTGATATTCCACGTATGTGACTGGATAGATAGGCGAACCGGGAAAGTGCTATTGGTTCCACGAATATGACTAACATCGCTATGCCACCTGTAAGCACGTGTCTGGCACGATGCTGCGGGTAGCTCTAAGAGGTGCGTTCAACATACAGCACTCGACGCTGGTTGCAAGTGCAGGAATGGATACGAATGTCAAATGAGTAGTGCGTACAATTTTACTTCTAATGCCCATCTTCAAAGCGAGGGAGACACGTGTGGCCGTGCAACGCGGCGTTTCCTTACGATTCCGGAAAACGTGTTGATGTCGTGCATGTGAACTCATCGCACCGCGTGACGACACCTTCCTCATGCCCCAGTGCCGTGCGCAGCTGTCCGACGTCTCCATCTCCCTACCTCCGACGTGGGAGATAGTGGTCTCCTCTGGGTCCCGACCTGTGGTCGGTCTAGACTCGTAGGTTTTAGAGAAAGCGGGGTCAGTTGTGAACTGCTGGCGGTAGCGACCGGCCTCGGTGGGACTGAAAGACTGTAGAGCCCTTCTGTGAGTCTTTGCTAGAAGTTCGAGAGAGATTTACCAGCACCTAGTAGCGTACCTGCGTCTTCCTGGACAAATGATCAGTCGCGGAGTCTCCACTGCCATCTGCGGCTTACAGCGGAAAGATCCATTTGCAGACGGTGAAAATCGAGAACTGAGACGCATCTTTACGACATCAAGAGAGGGAACAAACCACTGACTCGACTCAGAGTACACGTGAAGTTATACACGATTTACAATGCGGGCACGATCCCAATTGTCAGCTTAACTCCGTGTTGGCGATCAGCGGCATTTGAAATTCCCGACTCGACTTATCGTGCTCACCCGCGTACATCGATATGCCCTGGAGAACTCAGCACGGTAGGATCGGTACCGATCCGAGCAAAACATATCCTCCCGCGGTATCGTGGGTAATACGCAATGTACTTGCAACGTGTTGCAGGGTAGAGTCGCGGTGGAGATACCGACAAACGAGATTCCTTAGTCTTGACCCGGTGACTCACGGTTATTTGGGGAATGTATTGCATGATGGTGGTGTGGAGATTAGATGATCGTGTGGGATGTGGACAGCGCCTGCAGTGCACGGGCTTTCGACGTAGGAGCCTTGTACGGCATTAGAAGTCGAAGAGATCAAATTAAGTACTTGCATACTTGGTCAACCTACGAAACAAGTGTGGAAGCGAGGACACTGCTGACGAAAGTGGACCCACCGAGTCACTTGGGATCATCTGAGTAAGCTCAACCCGACGTGCGCCAATTGAAAAAAAGTATCTGCGAAGAGAACGTGCGAAGTGTATGAAAAATTAGCTGAGATGGTAGAGGGGAAAACTGATTACCCTGTCGATGACTATGAAAGAAGCCCGAAGACTCACAGGGGCCGAGTGCGCCATATACAGCTCTCCCATTGTCTCTCATTCTCGACTGCAAACGCGAGGTGATATGAGTGGAGGATGAAAAAAAAAAAAAAGAGAAAGACGAAACAAAAAGGAAGATGTACAAGGTAAAATGATCTGCACAAATGTGGCATTGTGTTTATCCTTCTAAACAGGCAGGGGGTTTCCTCGTCAAGGGTCAGTTTGAGTCAGAAATACTGGAAGGATAGGCCTGTATGGGTAATCTCTGTGACCATCAGGAATAAGATGTACTCCGAGGCGAATACACTTCCTCTTGCAGTGATGGACAAGGAAGCACATTCACCCCGGCCACGAATGCCCCCCCAAGTTGCCTTAGTTTGAAGACAATAGGCAGGTGAGACTTGAGCATACGGCGGAGATGAGAATATGCGAGGCACTACGATCTCATCCCTCCCCGAGGCACCACGTGATGCACGGATGTACACAGGCACACCCGAACCCGAAACTGCCCGAAACCTACTTTTCGCAGAAAAACGAAAGTTAAAACTTTCCAACGTCGGACCCCGGGGGCCAGGACGTACCCTTCACCATATCCATGCATAGCACAAGACCATCTTACATGTGGAGCAGATAAAACCACGCGTACTCCATGGTTCAGGGGCTTTCATCCCTCCGTGTCGCGGAAAAACCCTGGACGAGCGGTGGCAAGGTTAATGTGTACCTCAAGGAAAAAAGGATGGCCCTGTCGTATGCTCGTACCGCCGTACGGAAGGTCCGAATCTCAAACTCGAAGTGAAACACGTCAATGATACAAGGGACATAGCAATGAGATGGCCTGCTAAGCAAACTTCTTCGTCCAACTTTCCGATTGTGCCGCCGAGTCAGTTCCCACGTCTAAATGTGGAGATTTGAAGTAACGGACGCACTCCACTATAGCCACTTACAGAGGACAATAGGTACTGCGACAATGCCGGCCCCCGGGGTTTGAGATCCGTGTAGTGGTTTCTTTTGGAATTCATGAGAATGTAAGCATCACTTAAACTTTGAACGTTGTTCAACGGCTCTGTGCGGTGTCACCAAAGACTGGGGCTAGATACAAGGGCGCAACTGCCAGCGGCTAGCCATCTACATCATGCAACATACTTTCTGAGGACCTTGTCAGTGGATCAGCCGAACCCCTAGCTGGAGTATTGTCCATTCGCAGAGCTGCGTGACCTGCTTACGATCATAGTGATAATATTCAAGATAAGTGGCTGGCTGGTTGAAGTGAGTGAATGCTTAGTGCTACCCTAGATATCGTCGCACTCACCCAGACCGTGGATAGCGAGCTAAACCGTCTCAACAGGAAACTCCTGTATGTGGCTGGCTTGCATGGTATATTGGTTTGCTTGCTTGACAAAAGTGATGTAGCAAGAGTTCGATGGTATGCTAGGCTGATCCCGCCCACACCATCCGTAGTAGGCTCAACAATAGTTCCTGGTTCCCGATTTCCCGGGTTACGACGGATAGCGTACAGGACAGCTGCGTTATTTTCCACTCACGGGACATTTGGCCGCGCCCTGGCCTGAAAAAGGATGAGAAGATATTGGTACAATACCGTGGTGTGGATCGAGACAAGGAAATTCCATTTGACCTCACCGCGCTACGCTTGTCAAGCAATAGGCGGTAAATAGAAGTTTCAAGTGAGCAAGCTTCTGGAGTGGACGCTCAAGCGGCACCGTCACGTACGAACATTGTGTCCTTTCAACTTTCCGCAAGTATGCATAGTGGGCGGCATTCCACGTTTGGGTATCGTGTAAGCATCACGATAGCACGTCGCCCAAGAAGTAGCGCGTAAGCACTTGATAAGACGAGCTGCGGTTCTGGTAAAAGTTGGCCACGGCGATCGATGAAATGATGGGTCACAAAAATGTACCGTATCCATGGTCCTCAGATCGCGTTGCTTCACGACCTAGCTGCAGCAGCTCAAGAAAGTAAAGGTCGAGACATGCGCACTAGCAAGAACGATTCAGAAACTGCGATGCCGAACAAGTACGCAATGCAGAGCTCCTCACCACGTGACCATTTACGATATTACATGGAGCTCTTTCTTCCTTACCCGACATGTCAAGTCACACAGCTAGAAGGCTTCGCACTCGTGTTATCCTGTTAGGCCTGTCATCGAGGTGTTGGAGGAAGCACAGAAGAGGTTCGACGAGTTGATCAGGAACTTCTGGAAATGTTATGCGACCGGCCGACATTCCACATTTTCAACTCATTGCCCATTTCAGTTGACCGCGAAATGTCACATATGGCGCCACCAACGGTACCTGTGAATTACAATAATGCATAATTTCAGGTCAGGAGATCCCCTCGAAATAAGTGCAGCGCTGTCGAGACGGCCAGTCTTTTGTGGGTGCGTCGTCATGTCTATGCTCAGCTTGGTACCTCCCACGGTTACAGACACTTGGCTTTTGGCGAATATTTTCTGGTAACGGAACGTCTCTAAAGGCTGTTGTTGGTATCTGTTCTGGTCATATTGCCTCAGTTATTGAACTGCTGTCGGCGCCACGTCAGCTAACACAAAACAAGACCTGTCACACTCAGGAGAGTTCGGGTAGCACAATGAAAGGCACATGAAGATGTGAACGGTGTTCCGTGACATCGAAACCCCAGCTTTATGTTCACTGCACACGTTCCGCGTGACATCGGCCTTCGATGTTGTGAACACTACTTCTCGTGTCTGTGATGCGACGTCGCTCGCGAGGTGTATCCTAGTCAAGGCGCATCAAAGAAGTCAGTATATTTGCAAGACCGCTTCACCCTCTTCGTTCGGAGCTTCACGACGTTCTATATCCCTGGCTACGAACTCTGGACTCTTGTGGCTTGTATGAACGCATAGAGTCGATGATCGGGGGATTCAAATCCCTACATCATATCGATGACAGCCCCATTTCATGCCCAAATGGCGAGGCGTGGGCACAATGACTCAGGCGACAAGGAGTCGGGATCGTACGTGTCATTAGCTGCAGATTCAACTTAAGCATCCATTCGAGAAACGCGAGACATAATCTACCGCTGTTTGTAAACAGTGCGGACTCCGACGCGGACCTGATTTGGTTCCAGGAAAGCCTCGAACCAGTGGACGTGAAAATTTACTGTACTGGATGCACTACTCGTGCAAGCCCAGACCACTGTGATATGCTGAAACAGTCTTTGCTGCTAATGTGCTCTTTCCCTCTCTTCATTCACATTCTACCGGAATCAGGCGCATAATTTGTAAGTATGGATCAGTGTCAATCTAAAAACACCGCCTTATCAGAAATGGGGTTCGCGACGTCTGGTTGGTGACGCGTTCCCTACCTTTTGGACAGAGCAACACCGTCAAGTTCGATAAGTGAAGTTGTGAAGGGTGTTCCCAAAAGAATGGAACTCGTTGTCTAAACCAATAGTGGAACACATACTTACCGATTCTTGTAGTCTGGGTTGGCCGTCGCGTAGATCTGGAGCGCTCGGTTACCCCCTGAATCCTGTATGCCTTTGAGAAGTCCTCTGCAGCAGCGCCATACTACATGTGTATGAGGAGGGGAGTGGGATACTACGTCATTGCTGTAACCACCTTCCGCATTATCAGCTTCCGTATCACACGGCTTATGCTTCTTGACAGTCAGTTGACTCTCCCGTGATTAGCACGTACCAGAGATGCCACCGCACTACGAAGTGAATACGGATCGAGCAGTGCATATGGCTCCCGACTACGATCACACCCGTGGGAAGTATTTTTGGCACGCCCCTTATTCCGGATACGGATTTTTGCTCTTTTAGTTATAGTGACCCGAGAGAATGGATCCGCCCATCCATAAGTAAGTACAACCTTTCGACCCGTTCTGTGAGGGTTTGTCGCGTCGTCTGTCCATGAGTATACATGCAGTATCATGAATGGATGCGATCTTCCTGAAATGAGACAACAAGGTGAGTAGGGATGTGCGCGTGACTTGATTCCAAGTTTGAGGAATGTGTTCTTCTTGTTATGCTGGATGACGTTCTTGGTGTGAGAATTCCACCAACGCACAGATTCGGACATCCCCTTGTTCTAGACTTCAAAATTAACTAGGCCGATATGCGCAGTTAGAATTGAGGAGATGCGTAAGGACGGCGGGGCTTGCGCGTCTCTCCGGAAGGCAAACACCTCGATACTAATTCCGCGTTGAGTGGAGCGGATGGGCACTAAGCCCTACAGTATTCCTTTGTGACAATTGGAGTCTAGATGGTGGTCCAAGTCCATGGGCCTAGCCGCCCCTGGTGGAATGATCTTTCCAAAATCCAGTTGGTCCGAGAAAGGCGTCAATGGTCAAATTGTCCCGTCCAGGCCTCGTCAGTGCACGAACATACACACTGAAGGCGATTTACAAATGACTAAGACTTATTGGGCGGTCGGGGAGGGGAAATCAATTATCTGCTGAGCGGCGGGGGGTATCCTCGTGATATGTGAGCGGGCGCGACTCCTCGCAATCTAGTCCATGTCAGAACATACCCGACAATTCGTGCCAATGGAGTGATAGAATTCGAGGGACCATTTGAGACTTTGAGATATAAGGTGATTGGACCAGAATGTACCGGCATTAGGATTGCATATATTTAAGCCACCGGTGCAGAATTGTACCCATGGTTGGCTGTTCAGTGATGAACTATCCAGACTGTGACTTGGCAGCGTCAATAATTCCCCTCACAACGGGTAAAGAAAACCTGTTCAGCCACACCGTAATCAGAGGCCCTACCGGTTTGCAAGTTGCTTCGAGCTTTCGGAGGGTTATGGGATAAAATACGGGTATGTTCGGCAAATGCGTGACAGCCGCTCGGGTCAGGGGTATACTCCATCACTCCGCAGTAACGCTGCAACGCAAACCTGGAGTCAGTGCTCTTCGTGCATGCCAACAATTAAGTATGAGAATCATAAATGATAGATGTGCATGTCCCACCGAGTTATGGTCAACGTCCCCACAGCACGTAAATCCCTAGTGCTTTCACACTGAACCACCCCATCCCTCTCTCTCCCTACATATTCCTCTCCTGGGGCGACGCTTTCAAGGGGCAAGGACCCTTCCCTTCATATCTACAACCACGGCACGTCCTACCATGCTTCACCATCATCACATGCAACCCATACTTGAGTTCCGACGGAATCCTCAGTTCCAAATGGGACTGTGCATCAACCGGATTGGCGCCTTCTGGTACCCACCCGAGCATTTTCGTCAACCGAAACACGTGCGTATCCACTGCGAACGCTTGTCTGCCTAGGCAAAAAGATAGGACGCATGCGGCCGTTTTGGGACCTACTCCCTTGTACGACACGAGCTCACGCATGGCTTCGCTGTTTGGTATCTCGTCGGCGTGCAAGTGTTGCAAGTCGTATTTGCCGTGTTTCGCTTTAACACTTTTCAAAAGGGTTTGGATCGCGTTTGCTTTCTTATTGGCTAGTCCGCCACACTTGATGGCGTGTGCAATCTCTCCTACTTCGGCGTTGGCCATCCGTCCGAACGCCAATTCACCCGTGCCAAATGTTTCGTCAAGACAACATTTCGCTCGCGTGTAGTTTTGGGAGGATGTGCTTTGGGAAAGGATCGTTCCGATGACAGAGTCGAGAACGTTGGGAAGTGCGCCACTACCGGTACACGACGCCGACTCGGATGTCGAACTGCCAGAGTCACTGGTGTTCTTGGGCACCGACTGGAGAGCAGGTGCACCACCTGGTGTGTGCTCCGCGAGAAGGGCGTACACCACACGCGTTTCTTCTATGGTTGGACGGTTGAACGAGGGATACGGAGATTTCGTCGTGTGTGTCTCTAACAACTTGAGCTTCTTGGTGGTGTGGGCATCTTGGTTGTCCTTTGGGGGAGTTAGTACTACCTCGTCTGGCTGCCCTGGCTTGGTGAGATTAGTGGTTGTCCGAGACCCAAGTAATGACGGGACGAACGAAGGCGCTTTAAAGAACGAGTCATCGCTCCTGCACCCGTGGCCTAGGGCAAACCAGCAACCAGTCTTTTTGGATTATGTCATCAAGTACAGGTGTTATTACTAGCGGATACCCGTGCCTTCACCACTTGGGCACCTCAAATTTACCAGCAATCCGTGCTCGCTGCTGGAAGTGTATGATTATGGAAGTCAACATCTCGGCAGTACTAATAGTATAAATCCCGTGAACTACAGCGAAAACACGGCCACAGGCCGAAATACATCAGTACGCGTACACGGTGTACACCCCCGCAGGAGGGTTAATATGTAAAGGTACACATGGTAAAAGCAACAACTTAAGTTACCGATGACTGGTGAATGTGGCCCGGGACGACCCCACGGAAAACAATACACACCAGTATGTCACAAGTGGAACGGAGCCCGAACCCGTGAAAGCGAAGGTGCAGGAAATTACAAGAAAAACCCTTCACATGGATAATAAAGGACGGTTTAACGGCCACAATGAGCTGGGGCCAAACGAAAACAAGAGTAGCTCGGAATCTCTTGAAAAAATCACGATTGACTGAAAGATCGGATTCACCGTCCTGGGGCAAACCGAGGATTAGACAGTCACCCTTCAACTACGACCGGACCACTACTCACCATGGCACGAAACACTCCTTACCTGCACGTAGTAACCTAGACCGCCATCATTCACGCTACCATCTGTGGTTCCTGTTCATGCAAGCCATGAGATCAAGACTCCCGAAGTGAAAATGCCCACGGGGCAGGACATTACGTGACGAACCCGTTTGTTGTCTGTCAGAAAAACGTTGATAACTTTATGAAGGCGCAAGCCCCAAACACTACGTCAGTTGCATGTCACATGGTGCCAGTGCTGATGACCTAGACTGTCTCTGTGTGTGGGAAGGAAAACTTGGACATACAGTTTCCCTGGTTTCGTCGTGAGAAAGGCGTACTTTTGCATAGCGAAGGCGGAAGAAACGTAGGGGTGTACACATTTGGTAACGTCGCACTCGGTCAACTGGGTTGATACTGTGTGCATTTCCATATGATGCGATTGAGTTTGAATGAAGGGTGAGTACTTGAGTCCCTAACCTCTCCGGTATGAATATTTCTCATATCGGACTTACATCGGAGTGCGACAGACGCCCAAGGCCACCAAACTGCAGGTTCTGTATTTCTCACACCATTCCCCTGAGTAGCGGCGGGGCCAGTGTAGTGATCGATCTCCTTCTATGGGAGAAGATACCACTTCTATGGCAGGAACACAGATGAGCCAGGGATGGCACCCCGGCTTGGAGGCCTGGGGAGCTGCGTCGGTGCCTTTCCCTCCTCAGCTGACCAAGGAGCCAGCGAGCACAGGGTGTTTCGCGTGTGATACAAAACGGGTTTAGCAGAGATGCGGCTGAAATGACCTAGACAATGCGTCTAACGCGTCAATGAGCGCGATCAGAGGGTGCCACATACTGTATTCGTCCACTGAGCCGAATTCCAACAGGGGTTGATAGCGTGTGTGGGGTACTTACTCGATACGCTTATCTACGGACGTCTGCCATGAGATCCGGACTGGCCTGGTGGTTGAATGGAATGGTGGCGGCGCCTGTGTCGGTGCCCGGTGGTGGAGCGTCGGCAGCGAACCATCAAAAACTGTCATTTCCACGAATGGAGGAGTGACGTGCGGAACAAAGCAATACGAACACTTGATCCGGGGTCAGTTCCGTGCTGTGACCAGAGGAACCAGGTCCTACGGTGGCTCAAAGCTGTCCAGAAGTAAATGATAACATTTCACTAATGTCGCGCAAGAGTCCTCGGCGGCGCCCTGTTGTTAATTGTTGCAGAGGTTGGGAAGGACTGCATGAAGTGCAAGACGGTGGAAAATATAACTCGACATTTTTATAACCTGGATGGCCCTGCTAAGAAGCCCTGCTTGCGAAACGCCAGTCAGTTCTCCGACTGACGACCTTGACTGGCTAATCAAGCGTCGCGTCAGCGGAGTGCGGGATCTCATCCTTCATGGATAAGCGATGGTGCAGGTGTTCAGCAACGAATTAGTGTAAGTGGAAGTGGCCAGTGTCTGCCTAGCGAGAGGGTAGCGACTCAGACACCACGAGGCGTCCTCGAGGACGACGTCCTGGCCAGAACCGCACGTGTGGGTCGGTCGATTGCGGTGCAGGCCACGACGTCCATGTGAGTCTGCTCTTCATTCTCTTTCAACCCGTCCATGTTACACAGGGTTGTTTTGGCCTGCGTCCCCAACCAATATATCCGATGGTCATGGGGAAGGGAGGCCGGCGATGCTGATGCTGGCACTCGTCCTTATTAAATACACATCTTGTTCCTGTTAGGCCGACTAGCGTTGTGTCAGAAGTCTGTCAAGCCGGGCCAATTATTCTTTGGAAAAAGACGCGTCCTAAGCTAGCGGTCGGTAGACAACAAGTTGCCTCTGTTTGAGAGACTTGAGTAGGCGCCGAGTGTGGAGAGCGGGAGCAAAAGTCGCGGGTGGGAACAAGTCGAACCCTTGTAGCAAGCTTCGATTCCTCCGTTGCCAAAGGGAGCATAAAGCACGACTGGCACAACTTCTCTCCCCATCTTTTCTCTCTCTCTCCTCACATTTCCTCAGAAAACGATATGCTAACCTTGCAAGGACACGATCCCCTCCTCGACGACGTGGATGACGACGGTACGAATACCATCGCACTGGCTCCTCCTCTATTTCTAATCTTGCAACTTGCTAGATGGAATGCCACCACTCGTCGACAATCCAAATCCATCCATGACGTTTACCTTCTTCACAGATATGACACCGATCACAGCATTCAGCACTGACCCGGCTGTTGCGTTCGAGACTGTGTGGGATACCCCCATCCGTCCCGAAACCCCCATAGAAGTAGCAGAACCTTTCGAACGTCAGCCAGCCTACAACGGCGGACCTGAGCGGACAAGCCACAATAAAAAACGCGATGCTTCATACATCCCACGTCCTCCGAACGCCTTTATCCTTTTCAGATCCTCGTTCATCAAGAGTCAACAAGTTCCAGAGAAAGTTGAAGGGAACCACAGCACGCTCTCAAAGATCATCGGTGCGTTGTTACTACTGTGGTCATTACTTATGGAGGCCGACTCTCGGTACTTCACGTCTACAGGAAAATACTGGAAAACTCTGTCTCGCGAAGAAAGGGAGGTTTGGGAAGCGAAGGCGGTAGTGGCACAAGCGGAACATAGGAGGCGTTATCCTGACTGGCGATTCCGACCCGGAGCTAATGCGCTCGCTAAACTCAAAGTCAAAGACGGACCTCCAAATGCCCGAAGGCAAACTTCTCATACTGGACGAAAAGGCCGAGCCGAGTCGACGGCGAGGAAGAAAAAGGACGACGCACGGTGCGCTATCATTGCAGATCTACTGGTCGAAGGGAAGACGGGCGTGGATTTGGAAGATGCTGTAAGGAAATGGGAGGACAGCAAAAGGAACACGATGGCAGACTCGAACGAGGCACGGCTCATACAGGAAACGAAGTTCGACGGAGATGAAGCGTCGACGGACCCTAACAAGGAAGGCGTTGTTCGCGGAGAAATGCTCTACGATAATCACCTGACGAATCGAAACAACGGGGACCAGTACCGCGACAATCCACATCCCCGCTCGCTAACCCCCGATGCCGCCGACAACCGCTTCAAAATCCCTCTCACAGCCATGTTCAGGCGCTCACTATCTGCTCCAGCATCCCATTCTCCGCCAGAACCGCAACCATCCCCGCCTACAAATGCATGCCATGACTTCCTGGATGGTGCCTTCGTCAGCATTTCATACGAAACATTCGAACCTCAGTTCAACAGCAGCAGCGATCCGTCTCTGTACAGTTGCGCCATGGACGAGCAGAGACACCAGTACGAGGTTGCGCGTGCTATGCTTGGTGAACCCATCAGCGACCTCTCTCCGCTTGTACTTCCCTCTACTCTTGGAGAAGGCGTCCCCAGACGGTGGAATGACGTGAGCTCTTTTACCTCGTGTCCTCTCTTGATATCTAATCTGCGTATAAAAATAAATTATATTCAGCCTCATAATCTCCTGAAGGCATCGATGGGCGCCCCCCCACCTCCGTCGTCCGCGTACACTTTAAGTAGCCCTCTCGAGCAACCATCTCCAGTGTATGGAGTGATGGATCCTGATGAGGCAAACGTCAGTGCTACTTCGCTGGACGAGATGCCATGCTATCGATCGTATAACGTCCTCATGAAAGGCTGGCCCGACTCATGCATATCCCCACACACCCAGTTACCAGTCCTCGTTAACGAATTTGGAGGAGGTCAGACTGTGTATGATTGGTATTCAGGTGAGGATGGCGAGGCGATGTTTGTAACCACGTCGACGGCCACGGAGCACGTCACTAGCGCATTAGATGGAGTTGAGCTTGTGCGTGGGCGTGGGCGTGGTGGCTCTCTCGGGACCGTCAAGTATTGAGGTATCCAGATCTCTAGGAATAGAGGGGATCGACGGATTCACAAATTTCGGGTGTGTTCTGTCGCACTTGTTCTCGTGATTATGACCGTTTCTTGGAAGTGTAATATCATTTTCTCTCGTTTTCCGTGTCAAGCTATGCTTCCCGCTTATATCCATATTCCCGTCCCTGTATGGTCTCCGAGTCTGCGTAACGATCGTCTATCTTTCGCTGTTAAGATATCTTGTATGCCCTTGATGTTTTCATGTGCGTTGTATGATAGGCTTGTTGCGATGGACAGTTTGAAGGTCGAAACGTTATCAGCTGCTGTATATAGATATGAATGCGAATCGTATCTGCGCGTGAGGTTTCGGAATCCAGCTAGCTCGGGTACTAAGTCCTGCCGGTCTCGCGTACTTACAACGTCTCCATTTATTCGCGTTTGGCTGTCTTCACGCTCCCCTCGTAGCTTACATGACTTGGTTTGACTTCGAGGGAAGACAATCATTCCCTCATGACTATCCAGTAAGAGAATGCAATACTTTGCGTGGCCGTGCGAAGGCCTTGAGATGCATGTATGTGCGGCTTGGGGCGCCAATGATCACCGATCACCTACAGGATATGTCAGCAGTCGAGCACTCAAGTACTCACCACGCACTTCAAGCTTCAGGGGGGCATGGTTAAGCTTGCTACTCGGACACACATGACCTTTTTTGTGAACTCATGCTTTTAGGACGCGTAAGGACTATACCCATCAGCGCTAGTCATTGGAGAGGAAACTCACCATCAACTGATAAAACTGCAGAGCCTCTGAATTATAGTCTCGCGCAGGTGTTGAAAACCATACGAAGATTTATGGGCTAGACTTATAAACTCCAAGCCATTGGATTTCCCCTCTGCGCGAGCATTTCGCCACCGCCTCCTTCGACACGTTGGGGTTGATGAGGTCAGTTGAAGAGGAAGCAGAACTTATGAGGAGAATTGAGCGCTGCGCACATGTTCGTAACTCATTTTGCACGAGGACAGAGGAAAGTCTATGTCGAGCAGAAGGGTTACGACACTTGAGCTTACAATTACCGTGTAGTCTGATTCTGTTTCAAGCACTCGCATCCATACTGTGATCGCTGTCCAAGCGCAACCGAGGAAGGTCGACTAGAGAAGAACGAGGGCTTGATGAACTTTCGGATTGTATCCATAGTGGAAGGCTTGCTCAAACGCAAACACCCATTGACATTAGAGGTGATCGCAACTGGAGGGATACATACCAGCCTGCTCCCTTACGTGCTCATTGCGATGAACATGCCCATTTAACATGGAAGACCAAAGAAACAAGCTCCAAGCAAGGAATTCAATACCCGGCTCACAAATTCAAGTCCACAATGGAACTGTGAGCTGCAACCTAGACATTGTGTACGTTGAGCATATATAGTTCGGACCCAACCTATGACGTGGATAATCCGGGCAATCATCTGGCAAGCATTTTGCTCTGGCACACGACGAATAAAACGCTTAATTGGAGTACGCACGAAGATGCAGAAGCAGCGATTACATTTAGTATGCTTCTACAATTGTCGGGGCTAGATGAAAGGTCGCGTCAACACTGTGCCGTCATTAGGGAGTTACTGAGACGCACCTTGACTTCATCGCCGGTCCTCCTTATCCATAGGGCAGGTCTCTCAGCAGTCTTTGCACCTTCTTCCCCGTCGTCCCAGGTGTAGCTTACCCCAACGGCCAGACGAGAGCCGTCGCAGCTGAATGCAACAGCAGCGATAGGTCCAGAGTATTTAGGATACTGGCGGAGGCGCTTTTTGAGCTTGTGGTCCCAAATCGAGACCGTTCCATCAGATCCTGCAGAAGCAAATGTGTTGTGGCTATCGGATGTTACTATAAGAGGCATACAGCAGAAGGAAAATGCTGAAGACCATACACGGGATGGAAAGCCAGCGAGTTAACGGGCCACACGTGATCAACTTCTTCGATCGTTTGGCGATGGCACTTGAACGCATATTTTTGATCCTGAACTTCGGGGCTAGGGTCAAAATACTCCACCCCAATGCGCCCTTCTACTGAGCCAATTGCGTAGCCTATTCGTGTGAGTTTACGTGACCGTCCTAGCAGCAGAGAAAGGCAGGCTATATGCGCTGAAACTTACCCTTTCCATCAGTCATGCACGCAAGGCTTCGGGTCATAAACTTCAGGCTGCTCTCTCTGGTCTGGGCAGGCTCTGACATCTTCCTGATGTCATAGATATGGAATAGGCGACTGGCCATAGAAACAACAAGGGTATTGTTGACAAGGTCCATGTGATAGACACGCTCAGGAAGGACGTGGGTCGAGACGTCTGCAGCAGAGGAACGGGGGTCCCAGAGTTTAAGTGAGAGGTCCCATGAGCCGGAGATTAACGCATCTAAGTACAAGGTTAGGCATGGGTTGGGAAGCGAAATAAAAGAGTGTGCACTTTGGTCACGAGCATAATTTACAGCAGACACCGCGTTCCCGTGTTGTCCAAGGTAAGTCACCTTCTCTGTGGCAAGATCAATCCTATTAGACGACGCATCTGTCAAAGGATACCGAAGCAAGGTATCAACAGAACGTACTCTCGTACTCCATTGTCAAGTCCTCCGCTGTATGCGTGAGTAGCGTCGCCAAAACTGCATGCAAGGACGGCGGCACGATGATCAATCTTTGCTTTTTGTTCGTTAGTAACGACGTCGTAGAATCTAACGGTCTGCAGAAAGGGTGACAGTTGGAGTGACCACAGAGGCAGGACCTGGCATGTGATACGTACTGTATCCCAAGCGGAGACGAGGAGGTGGTCTGGGTTGGTTGGAGAGAAGTGGATTTGGGAGACGCTGTCAAAAGGTGGAGATGAAAGTTCCACTTGGTCTTTCGAAGGAATTATCGTCGAAGAGTGAATCGCCTGTGAATTGGACAGACCTACCCGACATTTTATGTGTTTGTTGACGATGCGGCCACGGCTAACATGCTTCGCCCTCCAATACCGCTTTTAGCCTTTGTTTGTTGTTGTCGTACCAACATGTTAGTACTATCGGCAATCTAAGTCACTCGACGAATCCACGGTCTCGGCGATAAGTTGCGGTTGCAGCCTGGTAAGTAAGGTTATCAACTCTTCCCTCCTTTGTGGTTCCTTAGGCTAACACATGCAGTTAACTGGCCGTGGAGGATTATTACGATCGGCAGGTGTAGCTTCGCAAGCGTCTCCGTACTCACTGGTTGCCCAATTGCATTCAAACATATTATAGTACCTTCGAAGGACAAGAAACAAGAACTTCTCAAAGAGTTTGACACAGTTCGTTGTATCTATGACTCGTGCAACGGGAACTCCTTGTTCTCGATTCCTCGATCGTTTACTTTCCACGATGCGGATAATCCTGCAAGCTTTCGCGCCGAGGGTCGATTTTGTGACATCAGTTATCGATAGAGGACGGTTCTTCCGTTCATCGGGCAAGATGATTTCGAGCTTGTGCAGTTGGAACAGCTGCTTACACAGTGGATTATGTCTAACCCCCGCCTTGAATGTCGCGCACCTCGTACGCATACATTTCTATCCTGAGCATGCGGGAGGTGTTCCGAATCCATCTCCTTACTTTGGAGAAGTGATCCCACAGGCGGACGACCCAATCCTTTCTTCAATTCTCCCCTGGACGTCGCCAGGTATCGAAGAGTGACTGTGCTGGGGAGTATCCCAGCGTTGAGAATATTGTGTTTGGTATGGGTGAGATGCTTGGGCGCCTCCACTGGCGTGCTGGCAATGATGGTCGCGATATCGGGTTTGTTCTCGGTGGATTGGCATCTAGTCGCATATCATTTTATGTCATCGACTTTAGCCAGGCGAGTTGTATCGTTCATACCTGCTTTCAGCGGTCGTGTGCTTTTTGTTCAGGTTCGAGGTTGGAAGAAGACCCGGAAGATGTACCGACACTTGTCGAAGTGTTTTTCAACAATGATCCATATTACCCCCAACCGATACGTGGCGACCCACTGTGTTTTCAATTCAAGGATGGTTTTATCTCAGTTTTCTTTGTGTCCACCAGAGACGCTGTGCAGAGGCCATAAAGACGTATGGTGGGATTGTGAGGACCGTGAACGTAGATGCCTGGGATCAGGACCGAAAGTAATGGTGAAATGAAACATCGCGATAGCCAAAGGATAACAAGACCGGAACGAGAGCGCGGTGCTACTAAAAAAAGGGGGGGAATGAACGGAGCAAGGATCCTGCACAACTCGACCACATGTCAGTGGATCCACTGGCCCCGCTGTTCTGGGCCGATGATTACAGTAATTACAGTTCCCTCACCCACGCGCGGGCCTGTCCAAATTCAACGAATCCGTGTCAAATTGAGGCAACTCTCCTACATATCGGACAGTCCACCCTCGCGCCATCTTCGCTCTACTCGCATCATATCTCACCACGCGATAAATATGACACGATAAGACTGACTGGGGTGTGGAGTCTACTCGGTTCACGCCACATATGTTCTCTCTCTGGTCCCAGGTCAACCCCATCGCTGCCAGTGGTCCAGCCACTGCCGAAGAAGTCACCTCTCAGAGCAGCGCCAAACAGGCGGGTGTTGTCGCCGACGTCACAGAAAGTCCGGGTGGTCTCTCTCTCACAGAAGGTGTGTGGCCTCTCCTCTCTAACCTGCCTACACTGCTCAGCTCTAAACAGGCTCAGCTGGTGGCCTCGGTCGTCATCTTGGTGTTGTCTCCTCTACTCTTCTCATTGTAGGACGCATCATCGGAACAGGCATATTCTCTACTCCGTCTTCCATTCTTTCTAGCACTGGCTCCGTCGGTGCATCCCTTCTGCTCTGGGTACTCGGATTCATCCTGTCCTTCTGTGGTCTATTCATATGGCTCGAGTTCGGTACCATGTTCCCAAAGAGCGGCGGGGAAAAGGTGTATCTGGAAGCAGTCTATACTAGACCGAAATATTTGGTCACCGTCATCTTTGCAGCGAATGCAATATTGCTGGGATTCACTGCGAGTGGTTGCATCGTACGTCTTCGCTCTCCATCCAAATGCTATCATCCGAACACTTACGTGCTACGATTAGGTATTTGCAAGCAAGTACGTCCACCCAACACGTGCAGTCTCATCTCTCTTACACCCTCCCAGTATCCTCGTCGCAGCGGGAAGAACAGCCACAACATGGTCAGAGCGCGGCATCGCTCTTGGAGGTACGTATTCCCACTTGGCAGCGATTACATGACTGTGATTTGACACTCCTAGTCATCTTCTTCGTCACTATCCTACATGGCCTCACACCACAGACAGGCGTGCACCTCATGAACGTGGGTACTGTGGATACTCATTTCTAAGCCCACTCAACAATGTCACAACACAGATCCTCACCGTCTTTAAGATTGCCATTTTGGTCTTTATTGTCGTATCAGGCTGGGTAGTATTATCAGGAAAGACGAGTGTCAAAGACCCACATGCTAATTTCCACAATGCGTTCGTGGGTAGCTCAACAAGTAGTAATAACGTATGCCTTTCCTTGCTCTCTTCTCCTACAACTTACTCTTCTCCTCCCTGTTCCGTACCTCCTTTCCTACGTCCCAACTCAAATCCGATGGACGCGTCGTGCCCACGGATTTTTGACCACTGATTACAGTATGCAACGGCCACATTTAAAGTCCTCAATGCCTACGCGGGTTGGTCCAACGTCAACTACGTGCTCAACAATGTCCGCAATCCTGTCCAAACACTGAAAATTGCTGGCCCGCTTGGCCTGGGCATATGTACTCTGTTGTATGTCCTTGCAAATGTGGCGTACTTCTCTGCGGCGACTAAGGTCCATTCCACATTTTGGCATGCTCTCCGTTGCGACGTGTATGCTAACATGTAACCACCACCCTAGACTGAAATCGAAGACTCGGGCGTCACCGTAGCAGCGCTGTTTTTCAAGAACGTGTTTGGAACGACAGCGGAAAGGGCACTCTCGGTCTTCATTGCACTGAGTGCATTGGGAAACGTGATTACTGTGGTGCGCGTTGCGTATCGCCTGCAGATGCATACTTATGTGCCTGCAGACCTTTGCAGCTGCACGCGTGAATCAAGGTGTGTTGACCCTATCCCGTTCCTCGGCACTTTCCTTTCCCGTCGTTCCGGCCGCGCTCCCCTCCTGTTTGGGCCCACTATCGCATGCTCATGCCCTTACTAGAACTTGCTAAAGAAGGTATCCCCCTACCCTTGGGAAACAAATTCTGGGCATCCAATTGGCCCACGGGGAAATCCCCCTTGCCAGGGTTGATCGTACATCTGATTCCTTCGGTGTGTTAACCCTGTCTATCTCTCAGTCGCTACACTCGGGGCGGGAATCATGGTTAACGCAAGCCACATTTATAGGTCGTCGTAATTCTCGGACCCCCAATGTCTGTGGCATATCCGTTTATATTAGATGTTGAAGGATACCCTATGCAGATTATCAATTTTTTCATTGTAATCGTACGTATTCCTCCAGCGCCTTTCTGTTTTCGCATCGGGCATCTGACACATAACACGATGCGATAGGGTCTCTTCTATCTGCGCTGGAAAAAGCCGGATTTGGACAGACCGTTCAAAGGTGCGCTGTTTCTAGTATACGTGAATATTCAACTCCAAATCAACGACACACGCCATGAACAGTATGGTGGCCTCTTGCGGTGTTTTATTTCGCTGCAGCAACGTTTCGTACGTCTCATGTTTTAATCGAGGTAACGTACGCGGTATGATGGGTTCTGACCGTTACAGTGATGATCGCCCCTTTTCTACCACCCACAAACGGTGTCGGAGATACCCCTCCTCTTCCATATTATCTGTGCGTCTAGTTTTCTTTGGCGATCTACCAAAATCAACTACCCGCACATGAAATTGAGAGACTGATGTGAGGGAAAAAAAATCCAGGTACTGCCTCGTTGGCATCGGAGTCCTCTTGTTTGGAGTAGCGTACTGGGCAGGGTGGCGTTTCCTCTTACCTCGCATGTTCGGATATGAGCTTGTTCCGAGGAAGGAAGTCTTGGAGGATGGTACGTTCGTTACTATGGTGCGTGGTGTGTTTTCTTCCTTTCTTTTGCATTTGTGGGTGGTGGTACACCCTGGTACATTGCCGAGCCTGGTGGTTGGCTAACACCTTTTTTTTGATAGTTCTCAAGGAAGAAGGTGGAGTAGGGTCTTGTGGACACGATTCGAGGCTTACGAATCGGTCAACTAGAGTCGATCTTATAACACCATTTCCCATGTCACTGTTGAATACATGGCGTCATACCGCGTTGCAGATTATTTTCGCAGGAGCAAGTCACCAGTGCACCTCGAGTGTAAACGGGACTAACGGTACTGCCATGATCACCCTTCCTCACGAACTATTTCCGCCACCCAGTGTAACCGAGATTAAGGAAGCAAACATTGCTGGTTAAAGACCCAGTGGTTGTCGAGTTCCCCGTGGCTTTCCTGATGTCGACCATCCACTTACATAGGCATGACCTGTCCACCATTGGCGGCCGACAGTGAAAAGGTGTGCCAGCGACCGTTGAAGCGCACATCCAAAGGACGACCTTCGTACATATACCGTTGGAATTTGGCTTTTGAAATAAGCACTGCCGTCGGAATGCGACCCAGCACAATAACAGTCTCAGCCTCGGGGAGGACACTGCATCCCTTGGACTGCGAGCCATCGAAAAGAATTTTGGCTAGTCCGACCTTTCCTGTAGTTTCGATAGCTCAACAGGATCCTCGTTTGCCGTCGACCGAGAAAGCTAACATAGTCCACCCTTTCAGCGCAATCGCAGAAGGCACCCGCGCAGCACCCACATTGTGAACCATGATCTGTAGGCTCAGCTCAGCCTCGTAACCGCTACCCATGTAGCCACCGCCGTTCGCCACCACCATTACTGCTAATACCGTACCCAGCGTATTTGTCCATTCGGAGTCCGCCATTTCTAGAGTCATGGCCAGGGTAATCGACGTACGGGTCCTGGCTGGAGAAGTCACGGTCGGGACCATGGGGATAGCCTCCCCTCGAAAGCCGCCATGGAAAGCATCAAGACCTAAGCCGCCTCTGAAGCCACGGAACAGACCAGAAGGGCCAGCGTGGTGATCCTGTAAGGCACGGTCTTCCAAAGGGGGGCCATACCAGTCGAATGCATTCTACATGGCTGGCATAGTACATGAGTGGAACGGAGTACGCTATATCATACAGAATGATCGTGTTTATTGTATCCCAAAAACCACGTTGAATGTAACACATGAAACGAACCGTCTCTGCAGAATAAGACAGCTGTGGTTCTCCCGCCAGAGATATGTATATAGGAAAGCAAAACACTGGGCATTCTCGTCAAAGATACATACTACAGTTTGTAACACACACTTTCCGACCAATCTATTCTCAAGCGATACGCCTCTCAGGCTCGTCATCGACGCGAGACCGTTTGTGCTGCTGGGCGCGTGGAGGCGAAGCGACGTCTGGCCTCTTCAGTGGCCCGGAAGACGCAGACACAAGTATGGCTTCGGCTTGGACACGCTGTTCAGCGAGCTGCTTTTGCCTAGCGGTCCCTTCAGCTGATATCGTGAGCCTACGACCAGCTCCATCTTTGGCTGGCCAATCTGGGCGTTGCAGAGCATCCTGGATGGTGCCGAGGAACCATTTCGAGCTGCTCAGCCGGCTCATACGTAATTCGTACTGGTGCGCCCGTTGGTTATAAAGTACCTCCTTAGGGAGCTGTCCGTTGGCGACAACAGTATTGATTAGCTTGAATGCCTCCAGGTCTGCTTCAGTGGGCGCTTTGCCGTAGCGTGCTTGGAAAGGCGAGGCCAGCTCCCGTATCAGCTCCAGAATCGGGGAAGGTTCCGTGAGAGTGAACCGCTCAGGGGGATAATTGCCTGATCTCAACATTTCTTCCTTGGCAAGTCCCCCCTCTTCCTGGCCCGTGGTAACCTTGAAGCTGTGGTCGTACAATAGCGACACCATGGCCGTACGCTTAATGATGTCCATCGGACTCGGGAGGTAAGACAGGACGGTCCATCCAAGAACATGCACGAAGGACTCGATGTCATCCGCGAGCTCGTGCGAATGTCCTTCACGTGTAAGTAACGCAGCGGAGATAAATTGCCACGTTCCCTTTCCGGCACATTAGGATCCTTTGGAATAACCACAACGCAGGCGACTCACAGTGCGATCATGTCTCTTTGCTACTGTGGTATGAATCGGGTCGTTGAGAAATAGGGCAAGCTCCCAGTCGATCAAAACGCCGTTCCCATTCTCGTCAATGAGGATATTGTTCACGCTGATGTCACGATGCAGGACTCCTGCTTTTTCGTACGCTTGCCAATGGGCTGTACGCAGGGACAAGTCAGCCCGACCGATAACTCGCTTACGAAAAAAAACCCCAGACCTTCCATGGCATGCAGCACGGCCTGAGCCAGCTCCTTAGTGCACTTGAATTCGGTCAATTGACGACCAACGAAAGCCAGTACCAGCCTGTGGAGACACAGGTGCATTACAGGGGACGAATCCTTGTTGTTTACACGCTCGTGTGTTCTGGTTTCACCATCACGCACCTCTCCTCCACATACCAGTGGTACGATGTGCGGGATATCAAATTTCTCCAAGTGCTTGTAAACATCGACTTCACCCCGCACTCCCACCAGTCCCCAGTACTCCTTCAGAAACGCCAGGCGGATTTCCCCTCCCACCAAGTAGCAGACAGGTACGGTACGAGTCGATCGGCCGATGAGGGAAGAATTGGGGCGGGGGAAATGGCGGCCATAAAACGGCCTCGACCCATCCTCGTCGGGGACGTGATAAACACGGAGAGGATCCTCCGCATTTAAACCCAACTTCTCGCGGATCTTTTGCTCTGTTTCCTCAGAAAGGTTTGTGTTGGGAGACACAGTGGGGTCATGACCTCTCTCCTGAGGTGACATGTGCGCAAACCTCCAGAGAAAGTCGACCAAAATGGCCGACTCTTTACAATAATCAAACGAGGCGCTGACGACAGCACCGCTGCGGTCCCATCGGATCAACCGCGCGCGATTCCCGAAGACGACGACCGAGAATGCGAAGAACCGATACTGGGAACCAAATTGCCTGACCGCATATGAAGTTATCTGGCCCCGAGTCTCGTTGGCCTGCACGGTATCTTTCTCGAATGAAGCGCTGGACCCGCCCTTGTTTGCCTTCAGGTCCAAGTCCTGGAAAGGGTCGTACGATACAGTGGGTTTGAGCTCTATGCACAGCTCCGCTGCAGAGAAGTTCGTGCCTTCGTGGCTTCCAGGATTTTCAGCATCCAGGTAAAGACAAAAGTCCGGTTTCGTGCCAGGCAGAATACCATCCTCTGCCGGATCTTTGCTAGTATCCGCAAACTTCATACCTGTAACAAATCGCTGCAGTGCATCTTTCTACACAGACAATGGGTGTCAGAGGAATAGCGACAATGATGACGAAACACTGACGAATGGCAGGTACATTGCTTTTTCTGATGCCGCCTTAGTGACCTCCTCGAGTTTGCTGCGTTCGCCTTCCTCGAGAGGGGGAGCAGGCTCCAAGTCAGGGCAAGGCAGATAGTCGTCCAAGAACTGCTTGGGTGCCACTGGACCGACATATCTATCCTTGGTTTCGTCTACGAGTGTTGTCTTCATCTTGTATTGTAGAGGAGGAGGGGCAGTGGTGAAATAGTTGGTGCGAGATCGCTGTCTAACAGGGGTGCTTGGCGGGGGTGCTGCCACATTAGATGAGCTCTCGCCAGTAGAAGCCATGATCGAAACGGGAGGGGGAGATGTTTGGCTGCCTTCCAGCTGCCTTCGGGCCTGCGTTATATACACAGGCTGCAACTATAAAGGCGCCGAGTGGTCCCCTGTGGCCATCTCCGCCGCAGCGTGAAACACAAATAGTTGACTCACCAAGTGGAATGGAAGACGATGGCAACTTGTGGGTCCACCTCGGTGGCAGACGTTCGGAAGCAAAAACGTTGTCAAAATGAAATAAAATAAATTTCAAAGTCGTGGGAATGACATTTGGGTAAAAATAGTTTTTGAACCAGATTCATACAAGAAGCGGATACAATCTGGCCAAAAAATCACAAAATTTGTGGTCAATAATAACTTATTTCCCCCGTCCACAGCATTCCGATAATGTGCCATGCCTCGTTGACAGTGACTGATGGTAAGATTGCACCCACGAACACTCACTAGGCTATTGTTCTTTGGAACAGTCACTTGGCCTGTGCATCGTGCCGACAGATAGTGACTAAAAATATTCCAATCGCCACAGCCTAACACAAGTAACAATGCCAGATGGTCTGGGCTGTCTGTAGCACTCTCTCCGACGCATTGTTAGTGCAAGTTCATCAGTTCCCGATGTAGTCTAGCTAGTGATCCTGAGACCGAGCGTGATGTACCCATCCACAGACGGATTGACTAGTCTAAAGAACAACAGCCTCGTGACTGTTTGTGGGTGGTTCATCCACACTTCGGAACCAGTCCCGCTGTCATTTTGTGTGTGATATGCAACGTGGCTTTTGGGGTACTGTCGGTATCATCTAGCGGCTTGTTTCATGTACATCGAGCTTATCTTTCACGTGTTCATTCATGGATCTACATGCGTCTGTGATAAAAAGATTCTGACCAATCCATTTCTTGAGTGGTGCCCCCACCAGCGCTAAGCGAGATTATGTGTACTGTGGCACGGGTGGTCCGGAGTGGTTGACCTCTTCAGTGGCCCCGAAGGTGCAGACACAAGTATGGATTCGGCTTGGACACGCTGTTCAGCGCACTGCTCTTCTCAAGTTCACCTGGGCCGCAGAGCCCGTCATCACACCTCTTTTTAAGAGCTTGGTAACAAGCCGGATGGTGGTGGGCGGGTCGTCGTAAGGTGCTTGAAACGGCGCGGCGAGGTCCCGTATCAGCTCCAGAATCGGGGAAGGTTCCGTGAGCTTGAAGTCCTTGGAGGGATATTTGCCCGATGTGAACTTATCTTCCTTTGCACGTCCCCCCCTTCCCGGCCTGTCCCATCCTTGAAGCCGTGGTCGTACAACCATGACACTATGTGTGAACGCGTATATCTATCCATCGGACTCGGGAGGTAAGACAGGACAGTCCATCCAAGGACATGCCTCGAGCATGTGCCATTGTACAGGGTGTTTGACTAAGGCAGCAGACATAAATTGCCATGTTCCCTTTCTGAATCGTCAGCAACCTTTGGAACAACCACAATGCAAGGCACTCACATGTCTCCACAATTCTTGTCGCCGAGAAATATGGCCAGTCGTTGGCAGATGTGTGATAGGAGCGAATGTTGCCTGCATAGTGTAACGAATTTCAGCGTCGTGATAATGACATTCACGTATGTAGTTGATACGACCTGGCCAAAACCAGCCATCCAATGAGTACAATTTCGTGGCCAATGATCCAGTTGCCCCCTCTATGATGTTAACGAGGCAGCCATCCGTCGGCATGGATCGGAGGCCAACACAATTGCCAGCCATCCACAGATGGTAGACCGCGCCTACAGTCACCGGGCTGTTGTTCTTTGGACTAATCACTCGGTCTGTGGGCGGACGCGGGTGATTCCTATTTTCAAGAGTGTTTGCAGCTGACAGATCTTTCCAACACTGAGGTTACAGCGGCTATCCTGCCCCAACACACGAAATATGCACGTATAATATTTCTTACCTATGAGACATTGTAAGGGAGCTCCAAGCTGCAGCATGTGAGAAGACGTAGCATTGGAAGCATATGAACCCTAAGCCTAATGACATGGGAAGCGACATAAGGAGAGATGGTGGTCACGGCCCAAGGAAGTATGCAAATGTAGGTCCGGAAGCAGGAAGACCCTCGAAGCTCGAAGAGTCAGGCCTCTAAGCAGTTGCAGTCCTATTTTCGTAAAGCGTAGTGTCAGTCATCGACATCTACATTGCCCGATAGACAGCATAACAGCGAACAAAAAAGGGATGCAACTTACTTGTGCGATGCTTTGGTAGCGGCGACCTTTGCCTTCTTCTCGGCAACGCGTTTTTGCACCAATGTGTCGTACTCGGCCTTCTGTTCCTTTATACGGTCGATACGGCGGCGGTTGAGGGCACGGAGGTGACGGCGGCGCTGCAAACGGATGGGAGTGACGAGTCGTTGAATTTTGGGTCTAAAAGGTGATCGAAGGTGAGCAACATATTTCGTTGTTACTGCAAGGAGACTTACGCTTTGGTGTATGGTTTGGCGTTCTCCTTCTTCTTGCTCTTCACTTCCCGGCGGATGACGTACTTTCTGACATCGTCATCCTTGCTCAGGTTGAAGAAGCGTCGTATCTTGGTTGCACGCTTAGGACCAAGACGCTTCGGCAACACATTATCCGTGAGTCCTGGTAGCTCGTTGTCACCCTGCTTGACGATGATGAGGGAAAGGACGGCGATATCTGGGCCAACGATGCACCCGCGTACGGATTTGCGTCGGCGCTCACCGTCACGGCGAGGGCGGTAGCACGAGTGTCCGTCGGCAAGGAGGAGACGGACACGGTGAGGAAGGAGAACACCTTGTTTCATAGGGAATCCTTGTTTGTCGTTTCCACCGGTGACGCGGAGGACATAACCTTTCCATTCGTCGCCAAGGGAGTCGGCCTCGACTTCCTGGGAGATTTTCTTGTCGTAGAAGATGCGGCTGTGGGATAGGTTCAGATTATGAAAGGGACGCTAACGTCGGCGACAAACGACGACACGCACTATCGTCTCTCCTCGTCAATCTCAACCGTCTTTTGTTGCCCCGTGGCGGGGTCTGTGAACGCAATCAGATCATAGTCCGCGTCGATGCCAACGCTCGTTGAACATACTGGCAATGTTGAGCTTCATACTGTGTGAGATGGTCAATCAACACGACAAGCCATCTTCACTGATTCCACGCTTACCTTGCGAATCGAGCTTGTCACCGTCTGGCAAAAGATGGGCTTGGCTTGGTCGGAACTTGGTCGATGAGAAAATTAAGGTTCATAACTGTACAGACGTCACACATCACGGCCAAGCCACCGTGGTCACATTGTCACGCGTTCCCCTCCTGCCAACGTCGCAGCAGACGTCCTCAAGCCACGCCATTTTTCGTTCGACGTCGCCAGTAAAAACCAGTGAGTCGTCTCGGCTATCGGCGAGTGTCATCCTCTGAATCCATAGAAGAACAAACATGGGTCGTATGCACGCTCCGGAAAGGGTATCTGTGCGTCTCATACTGGTCATCTCTCTTCACATTCCACGGCACTAACCTCGTCCCATCTAAGCCTCGTCTGCCCTTCCATACCGCCGCACCCCACCATCATGGCTCAAAACGACCCCCGAAGAAGTCGTCGAGCACATCGTTAAACTCGCTCGCAAGGGTCTTACACCCTCTCAGATTGGTGTAACCCTTCGTGACTCACATGGGATCCCACAAGTGCGGTTCGTGACTGGGAACAAGATCCTGCGGATTCTCAAGACTCACGGTGTGTATCTTTCTTCACTTGTTTCACTTGCTCCCTCTTTCAGTTTCTCATTCGAGAAACGCACAGGTCTCGCACCCGCCATCCCCGAAGATCTCTACCACCTCATCAAAAAAGCTGTTGCAGTACGCAAGCATCTAGAGGTCAACCGAAAAGACAAGGATTCCAAATTCCGTCTTATCCTCATCGAGAGCAGAATCCATCGTTTGGCGAGGTACTATAAGACAAAGCAGGTCGTTCAGCCAAATTTCAAGTATGATGCTGCAACCGCCTCGACGTTGATTGCTTAGATAACGGTCTGGTCGAGATGGTGTTGGCTGGGGAGTCCAGGGCTCAGGTATGCCGCACTTATGACTGTAAGGTCTTCTAGGCTTGCACAATTCCGCCACAATATGTATACGCACAATGAATATGCAGGCATCTTCTTATCTCCTCTCTGTGCGATGTCCATCGTCTCCCTTAAATTATACCCAAAATATAAGTAAAGTACAAATCATACGTGGACACCCTCGTAGGTGTCTCTTGCAAACTACTACACCCACTAATCATTGATGATGTTTCACTTCAACTTACTTACCCCCCGCCGCCCCTCTGGCTCCGCCTCTCGACCACCTGTTCCTAGTCCTACGCCTTTGTCCACGTCCACCCACTTGCGCAATTCCTTGAGCCGGCTGTGCTAGTACCGGAAACTGACCCTGCATGTTGCCCATCTGTAGCACTTCTTGTGGCACCTCCGGAAACGGCGGATTGCGAGGTATAGGGTGCCTTTGGTTTGGTGCCGGCTGATGGGGTCCCATCGGCGGGAGAACAGGGAATGGGGCAAAGGCTGGGGCTGGGCCTGCGGGGACGTTATACCCTGCTTCCTGTTCCACTCTCATCGGCGGGAGTCCCGGGATGGGCGGGATAAAATGTGGTGGGAGTCGATACGGCATTGGATCGAGTGCCTGCGGTGCAGGAACTGGCCTACCAAAGTGGTGGACGCGACGGTTCTGGCCATGAATGTGAACGTGATTGTGATTATGGTTATGGTTATGTATGTGAACGTATGGATGTGGCAGAACTGGTTGATTCAGGGGTGGACGTGAAGATGGACCCGGACCCGCTGTTGCTAAATCCACTTTGATAGCGCTGGCGTCCACGTCTGGATTGTTCTTCTTGAGCTCCTCCATAGCTTGTTTGGCTGCTGCGTTGACCTGCATGGTACCAGAAAAAGGCAGCTCACCATGCAACAAGGGAAGACGATGTTATTATCATGGACGCACCTCCTCAGCATGACGCCGCTCAACCGACGGTTCCCAAAGTATGCACTTCGACTTGTTTCCCACTTGGCCTGGCTGTATTCCCGTCACACCACCAACCGATAGGTGAGGCGAGTCAGCGGAGAAAATGGGACGGCAAGGACGGCAGAAGGACCCACCCTATCGAAGTGGTCGTAGCCTGTAATAATTTGACGACATATGTAACAAGATAAGGTGTGACAATTTGGACAGGTCATTTTGTTGCACTGCATCATGTTTACGGGGGAGAGGTGCGGTTGAATTAGGTCCGTACACGCGAGAAACAAGGAGACAAGCCTAATCTTACACCTTGTTCCTTTATAAAAGCTGCGTGGTAGCTTCTCGTCAACTTGGGATGTACGGGACACGATACGAAGTGACCCGCCTTTTTGACATTTCGGACAGTTGCGCATCAGAGCACGGGCTATTGGACAAGTAGAATGAGCATCCAAACAACACACCCGGCGATAGTATGGGATGCAGGCTCACTCATCGCCTCCTCGACTTGATGTTGTGCATCAATATGACGGTCTTCGTCTACCTCTGCACTGTGTGAGATAACCGAGACACCGTGAGGACACAAGGGAAACGCACCCTTGCAGCTCTTCGGTAGATGGTCCTGTAAATATATGGATTTTCCATAAGCCGCGCACAAAAGGACAAGATGCGATGGTAGAGGTGATGCTGAACGTACCGGCCGCTTGCATGCTCTACACGTCACGGCACCGCACTCCACGTTCTCACATCTAAACAACTTCTCCATCTCATTATCGATCACGCATTTGTACTCGCAGAATGGACACTCTTCTAAATTCTCCAGTCCTGCCGCCTCGATCTCTTTACGTTGCTTGACACGTTCATATAACTCAAGCATTTTCGCGGTTAAGAAACGCTTGAGTTCGGATTCTGGGAACGCGAGTTTACAACCAGATTGGTCCATACAAACGATGTTGGGATTGTGTTCGCCCAGGAGGGTAGATGAGTAGGACGTCATGCAAGATTTGCAAAATAGATGTGCATCTGGGCATTGAACCATGTTGTCCTGTGTAGGATAGAGTGAGGGCAAAACCGTGTCGCAAGAGAACATATGCACGTACGAAAGGGTACGACGAGAAACAGCAACCGCATTCAATACCGCCCCCAGCTTCTTGGCATTCCTGTGTATCGCTCTCTTCCGAAAAAGCTTCCTCCGGAGGAACGGGTGCTTCCGCAACTCTTTTCTTTACCCATTCAAGTTCATTTTGGAATATAGGGTCTTCTTTCAGTTTGCCTTTCCCGGATATGACAGAATTGGTCAATTTAGGTTTGAAAGGCGGAGGTTTCTCGTCGAGGTCTCGAGACAGCTTGAAATACGCGCGTGCGTAGAATCGACATTCGAGCAATCGTTTCCGGATGTGCGGCTTTGGAATTCGGGGATAGTCGATCATGAGCTGCTCCTAATGCAGATCGTTGGAAACAGGGCCCACGAGGCCATGACAACGATGGAGGAGTAAATGCCTACGCACCAGGGAGAGCTCAGAGTAAAATGGACCACCGTCGTACTCCCTGTCTTCACTCAAGTAATCAACGCGGGGTTTCGGAGTGCCGCGAGAGGAACGTCGCCCCTCTTCCTTCTCCTCCTGCTCCGCTTCGTCTCGTTTTCGTTTCCCTTTTCTGTCTATTTTAGGGTACGAGGGGTCTTCGAAAAGGGCATGTAAGACTAGTTCGACGACGGCGTCTGGGTTCGTTTGCGTGGTCCGTTCGACCAGACTGAGAACGTGAGCAGGTTGCACGTCCGGTATGATTTCGGTGACGCGCGCCACATAATCATCCATGGCTACCGGTGCAGGAGATGTGCCGGGGGGGTGAGGTGAGACTTTGTTGGACGCTTGTGGAGAAGAGGTGACCGCAGACGGGGACGGGGGGTCAGGTGAGCGTCGTTGCGCTGTCCCGTCGTCGGAGTCAGGGTAGAATAATGGAGCGTTATCAAGTTGACCTTTGTCTCGTTCGTTGTGACGATCCTTCCGCCTGTACGACATCCGCCACTCGTGACGCCTGTGTGTCGGATGGCAAACTATCGACGTTGACCGACAATAACGTGGAATGGTCAACGTCTTCCTTCGGTGTCACAGTATTCCTCCTGGTATCTCTGCGCGCAGTGGTCTTCGAACCGGTGACAGCTTGGACACCCTCCTCGTCGCCCGGTTCCGAGTCAGACAATTCGATGATGTCCCCTGAGTTGATACGCCATGTTATTTCCTTGGCATGACGTCCTCCCACTGAATGTCTTCGAGTAGCAGTCTGCGGTGATGAATTGGAGAGGTCAATGACCTCCATCACAGGTACCAAGCTCGTCTTCCCAGCAAGGACGGACGGCCCAAAAGGGGGAAACCATCCACCAGTGGGTGGTCGAGACGCTTAGTCATGGCTGACAAACAAGATGGCGGTGGACGAATTCACGACACTGTCAAGGCCAATACATACATCGTAGTCATCGTAGTTATGGGTTCGGGGATGGTTATGGGCGTACGGTAAACGTAAATGTATGGACTTTACTACTAACTTCGCACGGGGGAAAACGGACTCGGACCTACAGAGTGGTCATACGACTGGGTTTTGTATCTTGAGCCCTTTCATGGCTCGTCTTGCAGCTGCTCTGACCTAGGCGGTATGAGAAAAGATACAGCTCGTCTCAAAGTGACGGAGATGGGTGTGACTGTTGTATACATACCTCCTCAGCATGACGCTTCTCAATCGATCGATCCCATAGTCGACACTCCGATTTTTTCCCTCCTTGGCGTGACTGTATTCCCAGCACACCATGAAGTGAACGGGTGCTGCAACAACAATAACAAAAGGACCCACCCGATCGAAGTGGTCGTACCCATCAATGATTTGACGACACGTGTAACAGGAGACGGTGTGACAGCACGGACAAACCATTTTGTTGCACTGCGTCCGTATGTGCGCGGGCGAGAGGTGTGGTCGCACCAGGTCAGCGCGGGCTAGGAGGAAATAAGCCCAGACTTACACCTTCTTCCTTGACAAATGCTACATGGGATGAAAATGCACCCCTTGTCAACTGGGGATACGCGGAGCACAAACGAGGTAACCTGCCTATATGACAATTTGGACAGTTGCGCATGAGGGCGCGGGCTATTAGGCCGAAAGTAAGCGCCCCCACAAAAAAAAGTGTGATGACAGAACGAAATGTAGACTCACTCATGACTTCCTCCACGTGATGGCGTATATGGAGACGCCGCTCCTCAGCTTCTACATCACGTGTCAGATAATCTAGATGCCATGAGACCCGCAAGGCACGATGCACCTTTGCAGCTTCTCGGTAGATGCTCCTGAAAGTACACGGACACCCAGTAAGTCGCGCACGAAAGAGAAGCGAGGCAACCAAAGCAATAATAAACGTACTGGTTTCTTACACCCTCTGCACGTCACGGCACCACATCTTGCATTGCCGCATCTGAATAATTTCTCCATCTCATTATCGATCACACATTTGTACTCGCAAGATGGGCACTCTTCTAGGTTCTCCAATTTTGCCGCTTCGATCTCTTTGCGTTGCTTGACGCGTTCATATAGCTCAAGCATATCGGAGGACAGGAGACGCTTAAGTTCGGATTCCGGGAAGGGGAGTTTACAACCAGATTGGTCCATACAAACGATGTTAGGATTGCGTTCACCCAAAAGCGCGGATGAGTAAGACGTCACGCAAAATTTGCAGAATAGATGGCCGTCCGGGCATTGGATTAAGTTGTCCTGGATAACGGAACGTGAGAAGACAATAGAGGAGCTGTATCAGCACAAAACACAAACACGTATGAAAGGGGACCACGAAAAGCAACAGCCACATTCAATATCGTCCCAAGTGTCTTGGTACTCCTGTCCATTGATGTCTTCCGTCAGACAAAACAGCTGGGATCTCTAAAACCTTTGTCTTTACCTTACCGCGCTCATTTTCAGACAAAAGGTCCCCTTTCACTTTCCCTTTCGACGGTACGACGTAGTTGGTGAATTTGTGTTTAAAACGCGAATGTTTCCGCTTGAGGTGCCGTGACAACTTATATAAGGTCCGTCGACAGCCTAGCAATGTTCTCGGAATTCGGGGGTAGTCGACCATGAACCGTTCCCGGGCTATACAGATCGTTGGAAAGGTGGTCGACGAAGGCAATGCAACAACCATGGAAAGCCAGATAATGTACGTACCTGCAAAAGCTCAGACTTCAGAATAAAATGGGTCTGGTTGCACCCTCGCCACTGGAAAGGACGTAGGATGTAGGTACTGTGTACAAACGAGGTTGAGGGGGAACAGTCCTAATATTTCCCCAATTTTCAGTCGACCCATGGTTCGTTGAGGTTTAGGAGGCCTCCTGAAGCTTTGACTCTCCACTGCAGATTCGTCCATTTTAGGTTACCACCGGAGAAAAACAAATTCGACCAATCATCGCGCACGACTTCATCAAGCCTTCTGGACACGTACTCGTTAACCATCTCTTTCGACTGCTAATTGGACTTGCGACGTCCAGTATGAACTCGAGACCGGACACTTGACATTCCACGATGTTATCGTCTTGACCCTCTTTCGGATTGATTTAACCGGTTCTGACCCCACCGTGTCGACGCACAACCTGTCCTCGGCGTAATCGTTCTGTGCATCCGCAATGATGATCATGATGCCGAGTTCACCCATTCCAGTACACTTAACAGAGAACGACCTCGGAGTATCTTTCCCAGTCCAAGTCAGCTCTGTTGTCTAAGGAAGGATCATGGGCATCGGCGTGGCACATGTGGAGAGCGTTGACGAATACGTGGGTGAAGAATTTGGCTGTTTTTTGTGAGAGAATTGTTGGTACAAATGCGTATGACGAAAGAGATGGCGGCTTACCGTCTCATTGAGGATGTGCATTCTATCAGAGATACATCCAAGCCATACCTCCACCTTTCAACCGCCAAAGCACGTTCAAACGACCGAGCGAAGGAGAGGAGGATGATGCGCCCGTTCCGTTCTTCTCGGTCATAGAGAATTAGTGTCCATATGGTTGGATTCCTCTCGTGGATTATGACTGCCAACCTAACCATCTGGAATGCTCTTCAACGCCCAGGTCGGCCGGCCAAAGATCGAGCTGGTGCTAGGCTCACGATATCCACCGAAGGCAAGAGCAGTATGCTGAACAGTGTGTCCAAGCCGAATCCATCCACCCGTGCCACAGGACATTGTAACATAATCTCGCTTAGATGACAGCGCTGTCGGGAGCACCACTCAAGAAATAGATTGGTCGGAATCTGTGTATCACAGATGTAATGTGGACCTATGAATGAACACAAATGAAAGGTAAGCTCGGTGTACAGCGGAGCAAGCCGCTAGATGATACCGACCGTACCCCAAAAGCCACGTTGCATATCACACACGAAATGACAGCGGGACTGGTTCCGAAGTGTGGATGAACCACGTACACTACTTATATGATCAAACGCGCAGAGGAAATGTTCTTGGGTGGCATTTATTCAATCAGTTCAGTTTTTGCATCGGAGTCGGGGACTGGCGCCGTTGGCGCCGCTAAGATGAAGCAATGCTTCAACACAAATTTCCAAACGTTCAAAAAAAAACATACTTCAAGCTCCGACTTATTTTCAAGCGCCGACTGATCTTTATAGGCAGCAATAGTGATACGCAACGATCACGATGCCGCGCCAGAGCAGACGCCAGGTGCTATTGAACGACCTGGCCAGTGCGCGCAGACTCGATCTGCAGCTTGTCAGGTTTCAAGACCTCGTCCGTACTGCCATCGACCTACTAGAGTCATCCGGTAGCGATGCGGATTCCAATTCTCAGTTTTCTGACTCTAGTTTCAGCACATCTGACTCCTCTGACTTCTCCTCTGACTTCTCCTCCGACTTCTCCTCTGACTTCTCCTCCGACTTCTCTGACTTCTCCTCCGACTTCTCCCTTTCCGATCTTACAGTGGAAACACTGAAATTTGTTACATTATGCAGACAACATTTGCTCCCGTCAAACATTTACCAACGAATTATGATGGATTGGAAGCTCGACTTATTTCTCGACGACAAGAGTGTTGCCGACGTATTATGGAGACACGTGAGTGCCATGCACTGCTGTTTATTTCCAAAGGTTCCTAACGCGCCAGAAAGGGAACATGGCAATTTATGTCTGCTGCCTTACTTGGGAAGCCTGGGCACTTGCACGTGCTCGAGGATGACATCGAATCGTTCGTGCATGTCCTTGGATGAACTGTCCTGTCTTACCTCCCAAGTCCGATGGATAAAGATGATCGTACAGACTTGGTGTCGTATCTGTACGACCACAGCTGGAAGACTTCGTCTGCACAAATAGGCGGACTTGCCAAGGAAGATAAGCTCATATCGGGCAATTATCCCTCTAGGGAGTTCACGCTCACGGAACCTTCCCCGATTCTGGAGCTGATACGGGACCTCGCCTCGCCATTTCGAGCGCGTTACGAGGACCCGCCCACTGAAGCAGAGCGGGGGATATTCGAGGTTTTCAATACTCTTGTTTTGAACGGACAGCTTCGTGAGGAGGCACTTTATAGCCTACCGGTGCACCGGTACCAGTTAGGTATGCACCGGCTGAGCAGCTCGGAATGGTTCCTCGGCACCATCAAGGATGCTCTTGAGCGCCTAGGTTGGCCAGCCAAAGATGGAGCGGGTCCCAGGCTCACGATATCAGCTGAAGGGACCGCTAGGCAAAAGCAGCGCGCTGAACAGCGTGTCCCAGCCGAATCCGTACTTGTGTCCGCATCTTCGGGGCCACTGAAACGGCCAGTCACTTCGCCTCCACCCTTGCTGCAGTACAAACGGTCTCGCTTCGATGATACGCTCGACAGACCCATCGGTTGAGAGTAGATTTCTCGGAAAGTGTGTGTTACAAACTGTAGTATGTATCTTTGACGAGAACGGCCGGTATTTTGCTTTCCTATATACATATCTCTGGTGGGAACAACACAGCTATCTTATTCCGCAGAGACGGTTCGTCTCATGTGTTGCATCCAACGCGGTTTTTGGGTACACTAAACTGAACACGATCTTCGGTATCATCCATGGGGATTGTTCCGTTATACATCGACATAAATTCACGTACTTATGTGTCCACACGACATCCGAGATCCCCACAATACCGACGACAGTCGCAAAAAGTGGAAGGGACCATAACCATCCCGTTGTGCCCCCAAAGCGGACAACGGTGCGTTTTTGTGTGATATCGTGTACTCAGTTCCACTCATGTACTATGCCGGCCATGCATAATGCACCCGACCGGTATGACCCCACTTTGGAAGACGGTGAGGTGAGGAAGATCTCTCAGTTACGCCTTTACCTTCCAGGATCATTACGCCGGTCTTTCTGGGCGGTTTAGCTCTTCTTGGTTACCGTGGCGGCTTTCAAGGGGAGGCTATCCTTATGCCAGTGGTCCTGGCCGTAACCTCTCCAGCCAGGACCTGTACGTCGATTACCCCGGCCCTGACTGTGGCATGGTGGACTCCGCGCGGACAAATACGGTGGGTATGGTATTACCAGTAGTGGTGACGAACGGTGGTGGCTACATGGGTATCGGATACGAGGCTAAGCGCTTGAACCGGGCCAGCAGATCACGGTCCTCGATGTGGGTGCTGCGCGGGTGTCTTTTGCAATTGCGCTGACGGGGCGGACTATGTTAGCTTTCATGGTCGACGGCAAACGAGGATCCTGAGGGGTCGTGTAAGACGTGCTCAACGAAGATGGCCTTCATCATACATGCTTCTTCTCAGGGTTGCGCATATTCTTTCGCGCAACTCGGCGTCAATGGCCCTCGAAAAGAATGCATAGTTGTGATCGTTCAACGTCATGCATCACGTTTCGACTATGCTCGATACGGGTGCCCCGACAGGCCGAAATTTACAGGTGATCGTTGGTCCGGATGCGTATCAGCTCGTACTCATTGCTTGGTCCGATTCTAAAACAATCTCCACAGCATGTCTGAATGACTGAGCGCAGGAGAGATGGAGATACGCCTGTTCCGCTCCGTTCCGTCATGAGGAAATTATGTCCATATGGTCGGGTCCATCCTTTTGCGAGTAGACTGTGACAGTGTCTGCCACAATAACCTGGGACAATGACCCTCTTCACCTCCGGCAATGCGGACACGGTATACGTACTTGCGGCGAGATCGCCATCTAGGATATGACCTTGACACTTCTGCCCTCCGCAACACTCGATGACGGGAATGAGGCCCGACCGAACCCTTTTTTTGACTTGTATGCACTTTCACCGCTTGTTGCATACTCACAATGCTTTCGAATGGGAAGGCTGACATGTTCGTTCACAGTCTGGGCTTTCTGTACGATTTCTTCCGATGCGTCGTGTAAATCCATCAGCTCCGGATGTCGTTTCGTTAAAGATCTTGGAATGGAGCGTGACCTACCCTACCCCGGCCTGACCTCGACGACGAAAAAGTGGTTGCATTCATGTGGTGCGTCAGTTGACTATTGGACCGCTGATATACTCGGTCAGTATGAGAGTATTCGGCAACAACAGCTAGACTACCATTGAGGATCTATGCACAGGACCTTCACCTCTTCGACCGGCGTAGCGGTCGAACTTCCCCCGCTGGTACCGCTGCTACTGACAATACAGAAAATTTCCATACCAATGACGGCCGCACAAACGTGAAATAGTGTAAGCATCATGTTATCGAAATCTCCAAAGTTTACACCGACACCACGAGCATGTGGCAATTACAGTAATCGTTAATCGTATTATCTCAGTAACATATACCCTTCGGCTTGTAAGTGCATTGCTACCATCACTAATCAAGGAAATGTCGATATGTCCTAAACTTCCACATGCAGTCCCACACAGCACCAAGTTTCGCAGCGCCTCATGCACCCCGATTCATTAGTTGAAAGAATGTCTCGTTACCGCCTTTCATAGTGTTCCGAAGGTTGGGCGGGGTACGGATTGTGTAGTTCGGATGCGTTATTATCATGGCCACCGGAACAGACCAAAGAAACAAAGGTCTCAAATGGGAGTATGTGAGGGAGCGAACAAAATACCTTGGGTCGTGGTTCTGAAGCTATAGTCCCCGCCTTGGAATTGGATGAAGACTCCTAAGGCAGTCCCACTGCGACACCTGGACCGTCATCGAAGAAGTACCAACAGTAGGTATGACGAGGTTAATATTACAACTCTCCACTCGACTTCGGCATGTCGATACCAAACGGTGGGGAATACGATCCGAATGCGTACATGATCGAAATATCGAAAGCTACTTCACACTAGTCCAGGATGATTCTTTCCTCGCTTTTTATCTTACACATTACACAGCCCAGAGATAGCAGCCTGCTTGGAGATCCCGGTTCCCTCAAGTTTGTCCTTGACTCGACCGCGAATTTTAGTGTATAGTCCATCATTCAAACCATAAACGTAGGTTGCTGAACTCATCAAGTCAGGTGTTGGCGTGCGCGCTGAAGCAAGCTACTTACAAGCAGTTGTCTTCACCCCCACCTTGCCATCAGGGTAGGGAAGGCCGCGATAATGTACTCCATCGCCATGAAATTGGAGGAAGAACGATGTCACCGAGACGGTATCATTCTTTTCCCTGATGGTTGTCCGAGTCAACTACGACTGCTATGGGGTAGGTAGATAGTACGTGTACAAACTCACGAGCAAACGGCCAGTTGGTATTTTCCACGGTAGCATCCTCCTCCAATGAAAAGCAGGCGAGGGATGACATCTTCATCAACTTGTTCGAGGGCGCTCCCCGTGAAAAGTTTCAGTGCATGTCCGTTTTCCGGCTCGCGCTCGAGGGCATTCAAGGCACTGGTAAGCAGTTGGCGCTCCGAGTCGGATATCTGCAAAGACTGGAGCACAGATCCATTGACCTCGGTTTCAAGTCTGCCAGCGTAGGGTAATATGCATATAAGCTGACTGTGACGCGCGTTGAGTAGCGTAATCGAACCTAGTCTGTTGGCCAAACCAGTGTATATTCAAAAGAGTTGTCATAAATCTGTTGCACCATTTGGCGCGGTCGCCATCCTTATCTGTCTGCTTGTCTGCTGCTCTTGCAGCGAGCTCAAAACTATTTCGTACGTCTTCCTGTGCGATAATTAGTTGGAACGGCTGTCAGGACGTGCGTTACGACGTACCTGGTGCTGCAGGCTGACGCCGGGTAAGAAGATCAGGATAACGGAGACACAGACAGCCGCACTGGCCATATTGATCTGTACACGAGGAGGGAAGCCAGCCTGTAGCACGAGAATGATAGGAAAAGGTTATAATCGATGTCCCTCTGCGGCAGATGCCGACAGTGCGTCCAACTTGCAAGCAATGATCATTGAATGTAAGTAGTCACAACGGTCCGGTACAAAAGACGTCCCGACACTCGAGAAGCTAAACGGTATGTCCACTATCGGTGAAAGATGGCCGAGGCACCTTCTTCAAGACTTCCATTCATCATGTCAGGGTCAGCCGGGTATGCCCTTATGGACTCTCAGCTCTAACGATGATCTCCGATATGTACATAGATTTTATCGATAGGGGAAGCCAAAGTGATCATCTTCAAAACTGTCAATGTCAGCTGAACGTGTATGTAAGTGGTGGCTCAGCCCTATTGGGCCTGGAAAGTTTTGTCTCACAGGTCGGTGTCAAGGAACACATGTCCATGGAAGACACAGGAAGCGCCGCAACTTCCATTCAACACGTCAAGGTCATGGATGCGTGTACGTAGGTGATGGAGCCGGCTCTGACGATTTCCGAACCGAATTGTTACTTCCGGGTTTCCCTTGCTCTGTACGGATTTTCGCAAGGCTATGGGCACCAATTTCACAGGGCCCTCCACTATAGTAACCCCCTCGGTACCCACTGATTTGGTCCATGGGTATAAAGTCAGGTCATCATCCGGCTCTAAATTCATAACCCACTTCTGTTTCAGACTCTTTCTTCCAAGTCAACCATGTCTGACGAGATTACTGCACTGTTGGCATACGTCGATTCGGCAACTCTGGCCCCCATTGAGCCCGGCCTTCATTCGAGGGCTGCGTGCCTCACGGCGGCTGGCTCACAGGAGAGCGCTGTGGCTTTCTCGGAGGTTGGAGGTGCGTTGGCGGCACCATAAGTTGCCCACACAGTCAGTAATGGTCTGCATACCAGACCGTGGAAAGTATTTCGGTGAACCCGGTAACGATGGCGCTGCTGCCATTGGTGGCACACTAGTCTCTGTCCTTGCCAAGCTCACCGGGCAAAACCGCGTCAGTGCACCTTCTACAAGGTGACTTTGATATACAGACGCCTCACTGTCATCACTTTAGACGGACGTTGCTAACTCCCTCGAATTCGCCTCTCGTGTTGCCGCCAAGGAAGCGGGGCCTGACGACCATACCGCAAAGTACTGGGAAGAGTTCAAGAAGTCCCTTTTCCAAATCGGCTGGTTGAAACAGAAAGACGAGTGAGTGCAGTTGTTATTTGTTGGTCACTATGAACTAATGCCGTGCTAGGTGGTCCAAGGATTTTGTCGATGGTCAAACCTCCGGCTCTGAGAACTTCAGCGACTATGTGATTACGAACGTCAGGAATGACCCGCTCTATTCTGAAGCAGAGAAATCTATCGTCATCCGGGCGATGGAGTCACTCCGAAGCCAGGCGGCAAAGCGTGCTTTCTTCAGGAGGTTCACAGCCGGTGGTAGCAAGGGGTCCTATGGCGTTAATGTAGCAACGTATGTACTTCTCGTCGGATTTTCTCGGTTTTCGAACTGTTAAATGCTCACAATTCTCTGAAAGGGTTAACAACGGAGCACTGGCGTTGCGTTTTTCCGTGTTCACTTTCAATTGTAATGCCGCAGTGGATGATTATCTGATCTTCAACATCAAACACATCAAAGCTGATGTGCAGAAGGGTGTGTAAGCATAATTGCCGTTTTACCCAACTAATGTCCTGTGCTTTAGACAACGTGGATGTTGCTGCGAATCAGAGAACCATTGACAGCCTCAGATCGAAGATCGAGGAGAAATTAGACAAGGCGGCTGGTGATTACATTGACGGTGTCGATATTTGAGTGGCTGTCTGACAATTTGTACTCTCGATTGTACTTGTAAGAGTGCCCTGGTGTGAAAAGACTGTTCTGAATTCACTAGTTGCTGCTGATTGTGGGCTTGCCACTCGAACGGACTTTGTAACACCGAGCCTTGTTCATTTTACGTTCCATCAATGATTCATTTGCCCAGGGACCAGGGTAATACTATCCTACTGGGAAAGCGAGCGCGATGCGGGGGGTACAGATAAGCAAAAACTACATGGCCGGCTACATATTCATCACTTGCCGCTCCTCTGCCTTAAGTCAAATGCCAAGCTTGTCATCGGTTTGATAGGTTGAACGGGTCCCCAATCGAAAGACAATGGCCCGGCCGTCGCGCTCGTCGGAAATGAACTAGTGTTCTTTTTCAGTGCTATAGGCTTTTGGTGATGCTTTGTACTTCCACGGTGTCTCGACGGCAACGTATTCTGCAAAGGCGAGTCTCCGATGTCCGAAGGAGGGGTTAAAGACCAGGTCGGTAACGCAGGCGGCAGCGTCATCATTGGGGTTGCGGGTAAAAACGGACCACTAGCTGGTGCAACCGTCTCGGTTTCGGGTTTAGCTGCACTAGCTTTTGGGGGTGTCTGGAACGACATGAGCTTGGATGTTGTTACCTTCGCCTTGGAATTGAGGAGGGGCGAGTCTCGACTGGCCAATAATGCACGCTTCAACTTTTGAGCGGCACGTTCCGCATTCAATGCGGCCGCAGTTGACGCTGCCACGTTGGGCGTCACATTCCATGGTCGTTTTGTCTGGGGGACAACTGCGTATTTCTCACATTTCTCACGCGACGAGGACGATACCCCATCCGAAGCCGGGTTGATGTTGAGCGCACTGACTCTGCGGAGTAACTCGTCGACCTCGCGTTGCTGTTGGCTGATTGCGAGATCGATGTTACGTAGTGTGCGGTTGATAGTATCGATCGAAGGGGGTCTGTTGTTATGAGTTGTTCAGAGATTCAAGTACCGAAGTTCATCTCGTATATTATACGTACCTGAATCTAGGCTTCCCTGTCTTGAATTCTTGCAGTTTTCTCTTTGACGCTTGCAAATGATCCTCCAATTTTTGTACCCGATCTCTTATTGCCTACAAAAACCACATTTCATCCCTGTGTGAATTATCCACGAACAATGGTAGCACAAAACCCACCCTTATATCCCTCCTTAACTGTGTTTGAATCTCGAGGTATTCGGGCCCCAGCGTCCTCACTTTCAACATCTTGGCAAACTCGGCGTCCGTCCTGGCCTTATCAAACCGTATGATCTCCTCTCGCTTAGTCATTGCTGCATGGAGATCCATTTTCATTTAGCACGCTATTCCTCAACATGAAGGTATCTGGTTACGTACCTTTAAGCATGCACCCATCGAGATCCTGTAACATCCTTCGCAGCACGACGCGCTGCTCCCGCAGCACCCTGATGTCCTCCTGAGCGGTTAACAAAACACGCCCGTGCTCTTTTACATCACCGATCACCCATCGATGGGAGTCGAGTAAGTCAGTTCGGGTGTGTACTATGCCGGAAGATTTCCTTAGACTGGCGGCTTTCTGGGATGCTGCTGTCGCGAGTGTTCGGAGCTTAAAAACATCTACTAAGTACCATAACGCATGGAATAGCCAACGGGAGTGCGACGTACGTTTTCGAACTCTTCAGTCAATGCAGAGAGGAGATTCAAACACTCCGCTTGCATACCTTGTTCCGGTGTCGGTATTGGCGGTGTTGATACGGGGGTGACAGGTGGAGGGAACATGGACACCGAGTGCGAGAACCCTGCCGGGGATGCCCCGGCTACCGGGAGTATCCCAGCTGACGGAGGCGTAATTCCGACGGACTGCAGAGACGAAGTACTGAGAGGACTGGAAGGCAATGTGAATGGCGCCATAGGTTTCGGTGGAGGTGGTGTTCTGTCCGGCGTTCCGAACAAAGTCGACGCAGGAGGACTTGCGACGAAAGAAGAGAATGCCGTCGGGGCGTTGAATGAGGCGAGAGATGGTGGTGCAGGCACGGTAGGAGCAGGCGCAGGCAAAGGGGTCACACCAAACACGGGTCGAGACTCGCCGCCACCCGTAGAAAGAAGGGTAGAGGCCTTAGGTGGCGGCGGTTCGATATCCTCTTTCTTGACCGACGTTCTCCATTGATCTACCAGGTGCGGTCACCACTGGTGGTGCAGATTTGGATGGCGGTGGTGGAGTTGGCGATGCAAGCGAATCTAACTCTCCAACCAGTGGTGTGCTTGCGAGAGGAGAGCTGCGTATTGGACGATTGTTAGTCCCGATTCGCGGAGGCAAGTTGAATGGTGATCCCGCTGGAAGAGGCGGTTTCGACGCAGGAGCTGGGAAAGCGGCCTCCTTGACGGGTGAGCCAGGTGGAGTTGTCGTGGTGCCTTTCAGAGGATCACCAGAGCCAAACGACGCAATAGGCGTCGCCGCCTTTGGTGACGTCGTTGGTGGTGATGGCGACGGCCGACCTCCAACAGGAGAAGGCGACCTACTCTCGGTCTGTGGCAAGGGGCTCTCTCGCGTCGCCGCCTTTGGTGACGTCGTTGGTGGTGATGGCGACAGCCGACCTCCAACAGGAGAAGGCGACCTACTCTCGGTCTGTGGCAAGGGGCTCTCTCGCGTCGCCGCCTTTGGTGACGTCGTTGGTGGTGATGGCGACAGCCGACCTCCAACAGGAGAAGGCGACCTACTCTCGGTCTGTGGCAAGGGGCTCTCTCGCGTCGCCGCCTTTGGTGACGTCGTTGGTGGTGATGGCGACAGCCGACCTCCAACAGGAGAAGGCGACCTACTCTCGGTCTGTGGCAAGGGGCTCTCTCGCGTCGCCGCCTTTGGTGACGTCGTTGGTGGTGATGGCGACAGCCGACTTCCAACAGGAGAAGGCGACCTACTCTCGGTCTGTGGCAAGGGGCTCTCTCGCGCAGCAAACAGCGATGACGGCAGGGCAGCAGCAGCAGGCTTTGTCTGTTCTCCAGTAATACGTACCGGTTCCGCCTTGGCCAGTGCCGGTTCAGGTGCCGGAGCAAGCGCACTTGTCGTCGACGGACCAAATACAGCTCTTGATTTCTCTGGTGCATTCTTCTGGTCTTCCGAAGCCGCCCAGACAGGTTTTGAAACCTTGTTAGCGAATGCAGCGAACCCAGTCGCACCATCCGTCGCAAACGCCTCGAACGCACCTCCACTCGTCGAGGTAGCGGGGGCATCGGGGGGTCTACTAGTAGTAGGCAGCGACCCAAAAGACGGTTTCCCGAAAGCCAATCCTCCTGAACCCGTCGTTTGACTCTGTCCAAGCCCGGCCTGACCGAACGCGGGTTGTCCAAACGCGGGTTGCCCAAATCCGGACTGTCCAAACGCAGGCTGCTGAAAACTAGTCTGGCCAAACGCGGGTTTAGATGGCGTGAAGGGGCTAGTCGTGGTTTGACCAAAAGTCGATTGTCCGAAACTGGGCCCTGAAGATATGGATTTAGGTAAGCAGGAAACAAGTGGAGTCACGAACTAAAACTGCGAACCTGATGGTGCGAACGAGGACGGCTTGGCGAAAGGACTGTTCTGGTCCAAGGCTGCGCCAAACCCGACGCCAGATTTGATCAAACCCTCATTGCCGCCCCCACTGGACGGTTGTTGGAAAGATGTTGGCGTAGCCGAATTTCCGAAGATGGAAGGTTTGGATTCAGTATCCCGCGTACTTGACAAACCTCCCAGTCCAAGGCCGTCCAAAGAGGGTCCATCTTCGGCCATGCCATCTTCCTGACCGCTTTCTGAGGGATGGCCGGGCGCTGTTGGGGCACTAGCAGTGCTAGGAGTTTGCTCTGCTGCGCCGAATCCGAATCCAAATGCACTTTGTCCGAATTTGGCGGGAGTGGTCGAGGTAAAAGCACCGAACCCACTCGTGGTGGCTGCAGCAGAACCGAAAGTTGGTGGAGATGATTGTGAGAATGGGGATGGCGCGGAGGCAGCAAGTTGATCGAACGATGACTGCCCAAATGTCGGTGTTTGGGTGAATACTGAGGTCGACGGCAGTCCCGAATGGAGAAGTTTGAGTAAATCCACTGGGTGGCGGAGGTACAGGAACGGTAGGTTGATGCGGCGTAGAGGGTGGTCGTCCGAAAGGCGTTGTCTCACTTTCAGGTGCAGATGGGGAAACTGAAGGTGTGGTTTGCATATCGGTCGATGGTGCCCGTTTCAAGCTGGATGGTGGTTCCAGAGACATCGTGGTTTCTTTTACTGCCGTTTCCTTCACCATTCCGTGGTAAACGTTGCCGCTAGTATTGAGAAGATACCACCCCAGAACCGTCCCATCCGAAGCGTAGGCATACATGATGGGTGGCGGGGGTAAATCCAGAGGTTCGCCCGACGCTGTTGTATGACGGTACGATTCAGGTATTCGTTAAAGCCAAATCCTGTCCAATGAGGACAGTGTCATTCTGATCCTTATCTAGCGGAAGGTTTGGCGTGGAAGTTTCCTCCAAGGAAAGGTTGTGCCAGTCTTCGTTATGTCCATCGGTTATAGCTCCAATCACACCGATATCAGACGACGTGCTGTCCCCGAGGAAAAGTATGGTTTTATATGGATCCCAATTCTTCAATATGACTGCGAACGAGCCGGGAGGACGTAACGCGGGAAATGGAAAGTAGGGAGGGTTGAACTTGAGGTCCTGTACAGAGTTCGCTTTTGAGTCCAGCGAGACGTGAAAATGCGCCTGTTCCGCATCCGGGGCCAATTTACCAACTGGCGCATATATGGCGTGGAATGAAGAAGTGGACAACCAATGGATGGAAATGACGCTCATTCCATCGGCGGATGGTGGATGAGGTATGCTGCATTTGGGAGTCGCTGTGTTGGCAGGGTTATATGTGACGATGTCGCCGCCTTGCATGCCGAGGGCGAGTTGTTTGCCCTTTGGTGACCATGAGACTAGAAGAGATGGTTAAAAATGATGGAAGGCGTGAATGTCAAACACCATGTACCCGCCGTTGGGACCGTGCTAGGCGAATTACCTGCTACCCAACCACCTGCCGACACCAACTTCTGAACGTCCAATAACTCGACAGTCAATGAACTTGGATTATTACTACAATCTCTCAAGACGGCGACAAGTTCTGGTAAACCCTCTGGATTTGGATGTATAGATAAAAGGGTCACGGAGGGAGAAGCAGGGAATGTGTGAACCGGAGCAAGTTGCCCATCGCCGGGGGAACAGAGATGGTCTGCCTCATACACCGCTATTGAGTTGTCAGCCAGACCGACGAGAAGTTTGCTTTCGTCGAACGGAAAAGCGACCATGATGGGCATAGGCCCATGTAGCGGGACTCTTCTTTGTGGAGCGAACGGCTTCTCATCTTCAGCGGTGTCTGTCGCGAATGCGGAATTTAAGGCCGAAAGAGGGGATAGTATCAATGCTGTAAGGGAGGAAGTGAGCGATCAGTATTCTGAATATACCAGGGCAAATTACCTGAATGACCGCTTGCATCACGAGTGACTGCCACGAACCAACCCCTCGCATTGGCTACCGCAAAGAGCGAGACCTTTCCAGGTGCTGCAGCTAGATCGATTGGTTCCGGAGAGAGTCTGACTCGGGTACGCTTGTTGAGCAGGCGTAGAGCAAGAAACTAGACACGCGCACAGTTCTCGTGTCAGTAAACCTGGAGGGCGTGTATAGTCATGTAACACTACCTGTGCATCCTTCTCCCCAGGTTCGCTCGAAGTGCGCTGTACTCGTGGGACAACCGACGTTTGTAGGGTGCTGACGTTCTCCATGGAGGTTACCCGCACACCTGCTGAAGTAGAGTGACTTGACGTGCGACAACGGGGAATTTGGATTGGGTAAGTGGATGACTCAGCAGGCCTGCGGGCTCAACGTTTTCATTACCTTTCTCGTGCACTCAATCAACCTGGGTGATTTGTTTATCCTCCCTGCTGCACTACCCTCGACTGTATACACATCATGAGGTCCTCACTGTTGCTGAGTGTGCGCCCCCCCCCCCCTGTTCGGGCACACACATATAGGATACGAGGTAAGGGACGAGCACGCTTCGCGAAAAACAACTTCGTCCCAGTTCCCTACCCCAGTCGAAACGCGAGACGCGTGATGTACCCCTTGGTGGAGGCAGTTAACGATGAGGGTATGTAGTGATATTGAGGTTCTTCTCGCCATACCCCTGCATCGATGTCTACCCCACATGACAACGGAGAAGATCTGGCGGTGATTTATCTTATCTTATCGTGTTTCTGATCGCAAACCGAGTCTCAGACTGCCACGTTTTCTCTCCGCCGCAGCCCCCCCGGTTCTCATCAATTTGATTAGCAACCAGGCCTTCTCCTGTCTTCCTGACCTTTCCAAGCCTTACTCATCCATCAAACCACATTACAGGCGGTCGCTAACCCAGATATGGACGATTAGATCTTATTCAGCAGCGACCTCGAAAACACTCTTAAGCCGATCCAAGTCTCCCCCACAAACACATCGACCCCATCATGACTCTCACCATCCACGGCGCCGCATACTCCACCTGCACCCGCCTCGTCGCCTTGGTCTGCAAGGAAAAGCAGATCCCCTTCAACGTCAACACCGTTGACCTCAGCAAGGGCCAACACAAGGCTCCCGGCTTCGTGGCAGTTCAACCATTCGGCCAGATCCCATACATCGTCGTACGTCGTCTCGCACATCTCACACCAGTTCCCACATGACGTTCCCTCCTCTATAGGACGATGACGGCTTCGTCCTCTACGAGTCTCGCGCCATTGCACGTTACCTGATCAAGAAGTACCCCAACCAGGGAACCCAAGGTCTCATCCCTACCGATCCAAAGGAGGAGGCGCTGTTTGAACAGGCTGCGTCGATCGAGGCATTCAACTTCAACCCCTTCGCATCTGGCATCGCATTCGAGAAGGTATTCAAGCCGTAAGTCGTTCGCTACTGTCTGGTCACAACGTCTTTGGATAATTTACCCGTGCATCAGACGCCGTGGTCTGCCGACCAATGAGCAGGCCGTGGCAGAGCGCCTCACTATGCTGGAGGCAAAGCTTGACGCATATGATGTAATCCTTGGCAAGCAAAAGTACCTTGCCGGTGATGTGAGTGTCCCATTATACACTCTCGTTGCTACGGGCGATACTGACGAATCGTACAGCAAGTCACTTTGGCTGATCTTCAGCACCTCCCCTACGGCACTTTGCTCGCCAACTCTGGCTTCAGTGAGATCTTTTCCAAGCGCCCCAACGTTTCGAGGTATGTTTGTTGCCGCATGCACTGAACGGGAACTCAACTTGCCTAGGTGGTGGAACGACCTCACCAACAGGCCAGCCTGGCAGGACGTCGTGCAGAACCTCAAGTAAATATATCAGGTACCCCACATCAGCAAGTCTTGTAGTTCCAACGAATGTACATTGTATAAGCAATACTTAGATTTTCGGCAGTCGTATCAAATCAATAAATCCCTTTTCCGACTTTTTATAGAAAACCCCTGTCGTGGGTGTGATTACAGGAGCACGCCATGCTCACCTTGAATAGCGAATGTACACGTGTGCATCCCCATACAACTGTTGACTTGCCTGAACCATCGCCGGCTTCTAAGCGCATCTCCACACGCGTCATGCGTGCTGCATCGAATGTGGTTCAAGAGCGCGAAACTTGTAAGCACTCGACGACTGTATACCTTACTGTAACTAGTATGCTCTGCAGAATACTAGCCGAGCCTACAGCCCGAGTAGTGAAATGTGATCCTGCTGTTCTCGGAGCGAAGTACAGAAGAGCATCAAACAGCCTCAGGACCCAAGATAAAGAGTGGCTGCTCGCCACTGGTGGTACGCCGATACCGGAGCCAATTCCAGCCGGGCTCAAGTGGTCACAAATTGGAAGCCTGGATTCTATACGTTGCGACCTGTTGCAGATGGAATCCAGCTCCTCAAACTGACCCACCGTAACGCTATGGGCGATACGCGGCGGTATACGGTGGCAACCGATACAGGTTGCACAGTGCTGCGCGCGATGGCGCAGCTTGCTGATTCGTCATCGATGGCCGTTGTTCTGTAATGGGTTGACGTGGATACAATGTTAACATGATACGATGAGAGCTGGGCAAGAACGCAGCTGTGGATTGAAAAGAGCTGAGCAGGAAAACAAGTAATTATGAAACGATGATGGGATTTCACTGACTGTGACTAGGAGACAGCCAGCTCTGATTTCCCACAAGGAACCTGTATATAGCATAGATTGAAGATCGCAAAGCGAATAGATGATATCCTCAGGTGAGGTCGTTACGACGCACCGATGTCCATCATGATATGCGTACATGGACGGAGACGATGCAGTTTGAGAGGAATCGGTATGCTGTGTGACATCGTAAGTAACAAAACCAGAACGAGAGCACGGTGCTACTGAATGGGGAATGAACGGAGCAAGCTTGATCCTGCACAATTCGACCGTATGTCAGTGGATTGCGGCAGGGGCGAAACCCACCTGGCCTCGCTGTTCTGGGCACAGTAATCATCGTTCCCTCACCCACGCGCGGGCCTGTCCAAATTCAACGAATCCCTACCCCCTGAGACCGAGAGAGGTCAATCTCTTGCTATAACCGTGTCAAATTGAGGCAACTCTCCATACATGTCAGACAGTCCACCCTCGCGCCATCTTTGCTCTACTAGAGCACGCGCAATGGAGGAACATGTACAGCTTCCACAAGGTGTCCCAGCGCTCATGTCGTTCTCCTGCTCCTTTCGCCGAGTTCTGCTTCCTGTGCCCCGAAGGACATTGGTATACAAGCCAGGACGATTGGAAGTGCCACGGTGAGAGCCACCTAATGAACCTCGATAGTCTTCCCTATCAGTGTGACCCCTTCATCTACGCCAATACTCTCGCTGCACCTGGCCTCTGCTTCTGGTGTCTCGGTAATGAAAACTTTCCACCTACTTTTCTCGAAAAAGCCTCGTGGCAGTCCCACATCCAGAGGGGGCACCTCGCGGAATCGACTGGTTGCAAGTTACCACCTGCCCGCGTCCGAAGGGCATTGGTTCGTTGGAGAAGCCTGAGGACGGAGACTTCCATCTTCGCGACGTTCGCTGCTGGGAGCCCGGGAAGGCGATCGAGCGTCGTCGTTCCTGCCAGGAGGAGATGAAGAAGAGGGGGGAGAGCGAAGAAATGCCTCATAAGCACAGACGTGGTAACATTCCTCGGCCTTGGACCTTTGAGTTTGCCGAGCAGAATAGCCTTTTTACTGAGTCGAATTTTCCTTTGGCCCCTGCCTAGACCCTTATACTACCTTCCAGGGAGCAGACCTTCTCCGTCCTCGACGTCTACAACGTCTTCGATGGACGTCGATCTTCCGGAACTTTGGAATGGAATCTCTTCGTCAAACTCGGCGTCTTCGACCCTTGGTGCGCGGTCTCGTTCTCCTGAACCCCGGTTTCGAATGCACGCGCCCTCGACCACGGCTCCATCGGTCTCGGGTTCGTGGCGGCTCTCGAGCAGATGGTGTTGGTACCCGAGGCAGACGCACAATCCAACACTCGGGAGGTGTATTTTGCTGCCTAAGCACTGCTGGAGCTTAATGCAAAAGGCTGAGGTGCGCACGCCTCGGTTCGAAGCGCGAGCGGAATATATGAGTCCACTTGGCTGGTGGGATTGGAGCTACTTATGACAAGTACGAGTTGGTCAAACGTAGACACGGTGCGTCCTGTTTGGTGCCACGTAAGTACGAATTGTTAGTCCTTTTCTCGAGTCGACCATAAGTGAAGTGGTTTGTCTCGACTAAAAGCTGCGTGACGAACTTGAAAGCTGTCCTTGTCGACGATCCTGCAAAGTAGCCCACACTACCGGTACCGTATAGTGGGGTAGCCAGACCCGTAGCCCTATAGCTCCTATTAAGTGCTTCGTATCAGTCGGAATGTGCCTCCTATGCAGTTTTTTCCCCATACGGTGTACTGGGTGTCGGCCGTCCTTGAGTCGAATATTTTAAGTCGAAAGCTTCGAGTCGGAGGTCCTCAAGTCGAACTTACTCATTTCGAAGGCAACGGCCTACGAAGCGTAAGCATAAGTCGCGGGATCGTGGAGCGAGAGGGTGATGATTGGTGAAAACTCAAGGTCTTCAACGAGCGTATGGCCCAAATACTCAACTCAGCCGTTGCCTGGACATTTATTATCTTCAGCTCATTGATCGCACATGGGTCAACAACCAAACGAAGTGTTCATGCGTAAGCTCCGTGACAAGCTGGAGTCTATGTGGAGAGTTTTACGCGAGCGGAGGCATGTGATAAATGGAAACATACGTATCAAGAAAAACATGGCAGTGTGCGAAGGATAAGAGTGTCCGATGACGAAGGCTACAATAACAGATGCAACGAATCTACGAGCCAGGACCTTGTTGACAGTGATTTGTATGAAAGAACAACACAGGGAGGAGAAGCATACCAACGTGACGATTCAAAAATCAAACCAACCACCGGTACTGACAACCAACCGATAAACAATGAGCAGGGAACCGAAACAGAGTCGAGGGGGCAGAAGCATGAAAGGATGGCCAAAACCTGGAGATTGAAGCCATCAGTGATCACTGCCAAAAGATGAGATGGAAGAAAAAAACGAACCTGAATAACGATCCAAGGAGCAAGATGCACTCGTGCACCAACGACCAGAACGTAACCGGGGAGCCAAGAAACGCGGGTAGGGTCAGTTGGGAGTGGGGGGGTAGGGATGCGCAGTCGACAACGAGAACTGGGGAATGGGGGCATGGAGGAAGCGAAGAGGCCACAACAAGGACGAAGACGACGATGAACTGATCGCTAATACACAGGTTTCGTCAATAATGTGTACAAAAGAATTCAGCGGAAGAAAGAGACGAACCTGTCCTCGAGCCTACCAGGTGGTGAGATAGAAGTCGGCGTGCTTGAACTTCTTCTTGATCTCGGCCAGGAGGTACCATCCGGGAGTGCAGTAGGTAACGTGATTGCTGGTCAAGCCGCCTTTGTTCTCGCCAGAGTGGAGTTGGCCAACGATGCGAGCTTCGCCATCCTTCACGTGCCAGACAAGAGAACCCGAGTCTCCTTTAGCAGAAAAGACTTCGACAGTCTTGTAGCCAGAGTTGTAGATGGCGAGCTCCTTGGACTCCACGCCAAATGCGTTGCGAGTGAATGATTCGAGGCCAGAGAAGCGTCCGACAGTGAGGTCGGTGGTATTTCCGTCTTTGCCGACCATAAGGCAATGCTGGCCTTCATTATCGAACTCCGCAGGGGCGGCGAGATCCTCCCTCGAAGCGCAGCCAAAGATCCTAAGCTTCCTACCCACGGGATACTTGAACGTGGACCGGCCACTACTCGAGGGATAGAGCATCTCCATGAACTGTGGAGGAGAATACTTCGCTCCTGAAAAACGGTTGGGCTCTCGGACGAGGTAAATGAGAGATTACAAAGCGCACCAAGATCAATCACGTTTCCTTCAAACGCATCCTTAACCTTGGCCTCCGTAGCCACGAACACAGCCCAGTCCGCAGTATAGTTGGTGCGGCCTTCGTCGACCTTGATGGCTGGGGCATATTCGACATAGCCGATGCTTCTTTGAAGGTTGATATTCGACCAGTACCTCGTTACCTCGCCGTACAATTTCTCGAGATCAGCGATGTTTTCATTCTTGACGTCCAACTGGCTTTGAATCCACTCCATCTTTTTCGCCTTCTGCGGGCTCTGATCTTCATCTGCTTGTAGTTTGATGATTTGTCGGGCATAAAGGTCAGCCATACATACGTCATCAGCGATGGCCTTCGTGATCTCGTCGAGGCCGCGCTGGAATCGGTGCATACCACACAGGCGAACGCGATCTTTGGCTGCTTCGCTCTTGCGCGCGTAGTTGACGGTGGTGTTCTTGCGGAGAACGTGACAATTGCTGACCCCGTACACCTTGTTGCTGGGGTTGCCACGGTCGTCTTTGTTCTCGTGAAACCACAGGGTAAGAGTGCCCTCAGAAAGGTCGTTCTCCATATCTTCGGTGGTAAGGGGAACGGCGAGAAGAGGAGTAAGGAATCGGCGAACGTAGTGAGTGGCACGGGTGCTGCCAGCATGTCGCATGAGTGGGGGGCCAGCAAGCCTCTGCAAGACAGCCTCTCTCCATTCCACCACAATGCCCTCGACTTCGTGCTTCTGAAGAAGAGCAAGGATTTCCTGAGAGACATCGTGGGCAGTGTCGGAGGAGGTAGAACCGGGTTTGACTCCAATCCAGATAACGACCGGGCCGAGACTCCCCTTCTCCTCCTCCCCCGGCGGACCGTGTGTGAAAAAGCGGGCCGTGTCAATCGAGGACCACAGGATCTCCCATGTATTGATGATGTCGCGAATCTTGGGACCGACAACATCCCAGACTTTGTTCAGTGGAGTATCGAAGACTCCACGGAGTGATTTCACGGGGAGATGGGCAAATCTGCCAGTGGGCTTGGGGAATGGCGTCGTGAGATAGTCAGAACGGTACACGAGTTCCGGGTGGTCGCCGTCCCCAGTGATGCCGTTGTAGTAGGACGCCCTTTCGTAGCCATCGGGACTGTGCTCGGGAACAACGGTCGCTTCGCTGGTAATGGTGAGGGTGGAGAAATTGGACGTCATGGATGAGTGGCTAAAGGTTCGGGAGCTCGTGCCCTTGCGATGCTGGCCCTGGAAGACGACGCACTCAAGGGCAAACAGGGAGGGTGCTGGACGGAAGGTGGTAAGTGCGGTATAGACACAGAGAGAAGTAAAGACTCGCTGAGTAGGTCCGGGTGGTCTTTCATAGTCTGAAGCGCTTCCGTGGCATATTCGGACACTCCTATCAGGGAGCCAGTAAGTATGACATGGACTTTGCAATGACGCGATAGCGAAAGAGAGTGAGCAGGACGAAGGACGGGCCGAGTCTCTCAGGACGACTAGCTAGCACCAGCGACACCAGAAGACATGTCACCGCAAGAGTAGACAAGATACTTGCCTTCACCGAGGAGGCCCACTTTGTTCAGATCATCTTCGGTGAATGGAAACGCTTCGAAAGGTCAGTGTGGAATAGACAAAGGAAGAAATGATGAGGCCCACTGGGGGAATCCATAGTGAGTGTTGAGACTCTGTTCGAAACAAACCGACTTCAAGCATTAGTAAGTTAAAATTGTTATTGACGAGGAGGCGAGTCCGGGTGAGTCCCACCCAGACCACGGAATATGAAATATCGGAAAACATATATAACGGTAGCTACCACAAATGATATCATCATGAGACGAGACATCTCCTCGTCACCCCCACACCGTCGTCTGCCAGCCTGAGCCTCCGAGTGTCCGTGCCGTCTGCCTGAGTCTGTGCCCGTCCGTTTTCTGTCGTGATTCTTATCAGGTTATGAGCCCCACTTGTAACGAACCTCTGAGCCGAAGAAAATACTGGATTTGAGTACGAAACATAATGTCGAAAGAAGGATCGCCCGTTGGCGCATCGAATGTGCCCTCGGCACGAGAAGAACAAGCACCTACAGGAACGTTGTCGTCAGCTCCAGGGACGACGACCCCTACCGTATCGAATGACTTACCGACTCTCGTCTCTCCCGCTGTGAGAGAAACGATGACGTCATCCGTTGCACCGTCGTCGACAGCAGTGCCGACAAAGTGTGAGACGAAGGGAAAACGAAGAGAGTCCTCTGTTGAGAAAGAATGGGATAGCGGACCAAAGATCGAGAAGACTGAGAAGCTTACCAACAATAATTGGACCGCTTGGAAGAAAAAGATCGCTGCGGTGCTGCAGGCGCACGGCTTGTACGAAGTCGTTACTGGTGGTGATGAGCAGCCGCCTGCAGATAGACCGAACGAAAAGAGAGACTGGTTGAAGCGGGATAGAATTGCGTACGCCACTCTTATGGCTAATCTGGCTAACGACCAGACCGTCCATGCCCATCCTGGGACTGAGACGAGTGCTGCACTGTGGCAGAATCTTCACCTCGTCCATGAGACCCGAGGCCAGCAGTCCATTGCCGCGATAAGGCGGGAACTGCATAGCTGCAAGGCGGACGAAGGGACAAACATCCCGCACCATATTACTAAATTACAGGAACTACAGGGTCAGCTGTACGAAATGGGGGACGTCATCTCTGACCCCCAATTTCAGGCAATCCTACTGTCGTCGTTGCCGACCTCGTGGGATAGCTATACTGCTGGCTTTATCGGTAGATCTCACTCACAGATGACTAAGATCTCCACACAGGAGATCATCTCGCTACTTCGTCTAGAGTGGGACCACTGTACCAGAGAGGGGACTACAGAGACGAGTTATCGTGCTAAGAGTGGTAAGACGAAGAAGCGTAAAGCTGAAGCCCTAGACTCAGGTGCCTTACCGTGTGACATCTGTGGCCTCACTAATCACAAGACTAGCGAGTGCCGTCACAAGGGAAAACCACCTGAGGTTCCCACTTAATGGCTTTTATTGGATTTACTGTTGTGACAGGTGTGTCAGTCTAATTTGACCAGTTTGGCTTCTTTTCCTGCCAGTATGAATAAACATGGAAAAATCCAGTATCTAGCATGAATAAATATGAAAAAAAGTAGGTACCAAGACATAGTTGCTAGTGTGTCAGTCCAGTACCAATAATCACCAATAATCATACTGTCCCTGATGTGATAACTGTCACAGCAATGTGGCTGTGTGCATTCCCACTGCCCCTGCCCTATAGGTTGACACAGCCACTGAGTGAGGGGTGATTCACAGCCACAGAGAGAGGGGTTCACACAGCCACTTAGTGAGAGGTTCACACAGCCACAGGGGTGGGAAACTGCACAGCCACACCAAAAACAAAAGTTGTAGCCTGGGACGAGAGGATCACAGCAATATGATTACATCAGCGAGATCTTGTTTTTTAGATTAGATATGAGTGAAATACTAAAATTTTCGCGAGTCTTTTCTTTTTTTGCACAGCCACTCCACCTGCGATGTGTGCTTATCTAATCAAAAAGCACAGCCACACTGAAAATGAAAGTTGTAGCCTGGGACGAGAGGATCACGGCAATATGATTACATCAGCGAGATCTTGTTTTTTAGATTAGATATGAGTGGAATACTAAAATTTTCACGAGTCTCTGCTTTTTTTTGCACAGCCACTCCACCTCTGATATGTGCTTATCTAATCAAAAAAGCGCACATGCACAGCCACACTGAAAACAAAAGTTGTAGCCCGGGACGAGGGGATCACAGCAATATGATTACATCAGCGAGATCTTGTTTTTTAGATTAGATATGAGTGGAATACTAAAATTTTTGCGAGTCTCTGCTTTTTTTGGCACAGCCACTCCACCTGCCATATGTGCTTATGTAATCAAAAAAGCGGACCAGATACCAAGGTTGTTGTTGCTGCCCCACTCCTCCCCTCTACTGTATGATAGTTTCCTGTGTTGCAGCATACTGTTGACATGCAGCCTACCCATATTCCACACAATTTGTATCCCATCCAGTGCTTTCTATGGATGTGAATATAAATAGGGGTAAAAATGCGGACTCTGCTCCCATTAGTGCAGTTCTTGACATATGGACTTGAAAATTTCACCCCACCCTCCCCTTGCATATGACTATGACCTATCAAAATTCCAGACCATAAGCCTCAGTTTTTGTGGGGGCAGAACCAGGTCTCCTCCTCCCCAATGTATGTGCTACAGACTTGGGCACTGCACATTTTTGGGTATTCTTATCAGTTGGGGCCATGGGGGATATGGCATACAATGTCTATGTAGAAGGACTTGGGTGGTTTATTTGGTGGAATGGATGTAACACCACCATGTTGGTTTTTTGGTGCATGGCCACCACACCACACTTCCAAGGGTATCATACCAGCTAATGCCATGGGTACATTCTGCACCTATACATCTACCCTCATTCAAAGTTTGAAGTCCATCCATCAAGAAATGGGTGAGCTAGAATGAAAATGAGAGCTGGAGAGCGTGGGAAAGTGTGCGATGATTTTAGGAGACTTAGGAAACATATCAAAAACTAATAATCTCCTCCGCGCCGCAGGGGCCCTGCGGCCGGTAGCGCTCTTTCCCACGGCGCTCTTTCGGTAGCGCTCTTTGGTAGCGCTCCTCATAGAGATGGTAGCGCTCCCCACAGCCACGGTAGCGCTCCTCACAGCCACGGTAGCGCTCCCCATATAGGGATGGTAGCGCCTCACAGCCACGGTAGCGCTCCCCATATAGGGACGGTAGCGCCTCACAGCCACGGTAGCGCTCCCCATATAGGGACGGTAGCGCCTCACAGCCACGGTAGCGCTCTTTGGTAGCGCTCCCCCATAGAGGGATGGTAGCACCCCTCACAGCCATGGTAGCGCTCCCACCCCATGCTGAAGCCTGCACAGTTCGTCGACGAGTTATGCAAGAGTAGCGTAGCAACTAGCAAATGACCAAGTACCAAGTAGCTAATGACTAGCCAGCATAACTCGTCGACGAGTTGTGCAAGCAACTAGCAACTACCAAGTAGATGACTACCAAGGGCTGACTACTACTAGGTATTAAGTGACTACCAACTACCAATGCAGCGCAATCCGTCGACGAGTTGCGCCAGGCATTGCAGTGACTAGGCACTACCACCAAGGACACAACTACTAACAACTAACGAGAGGAGTGACACCACTAATGAGCAAGTAGATGACTACCAACCACAAGTAGTGACTGGTGACTGGGAAGCAGCATAGTTCGTCGACGAGTTATGCCAGGCAGTGGTGACTCAGGAGCTGCATAGTTCGTCGACGAGTTATGCAAGTGACCAGTGACAACAAAGTCCAAAACCCCCCAAGGACATGGGTGCCAATGCTATTACCATATATGGTTAGTACAAAACTGTATAGTTTATATAAACCTCAAGCCGTGAGAAAAATGTCAAATCACCTCTTGACATTCAACCACCATCATCAATCATGCCTCGTATTTGCAAGGAATGTGGCTTGGAATTTGACAACAAGATCCTCCATGATACACACTGGAAAAAGTGTGTCAAGGAGGTCACATTCATTGCTTACACTGGACAGGAAATCACCCTAACTCGTCAAGAAAATGGTGCCTTTCCCTGTTACTGCTCTCACCCCAAGTGTCCCAAGCAAGCTGGATTTGCCACCATGGATACCTTGCACAAACACATGAAAACACTCAAGACCACCTGGCTTGGTCCAGAGAAGAAGGTAAGTGGCTTGGCATGATAAAATTTCAACACAGGCTTACATAAGCAGGCTGGGGGACAGTCCTCAGTACAAGCAGGTGGCACCACCTCACCAATGGAAATCACAACCAATGTTGCTCCCAAGGTAAGCTGGCATAACTCGTCGACGAGTTATGCAGCCAACATTTCTTCATTTCCTCAGATACCAGCAATCCCCCAGGATGAAACCATGAAGTCCCCCTCACACCTCTCCATTGATGATGCCCCCATGCAGTCCCCACCAGCAGCATTTGATGTAGGTCACATGTTCACTCCTGCGCAATTCGTCGACGAGTTACGCCATCCACTTAGATGTCTGACAAGATGGAAGAGTCAGCCATGGCATCCCCCCATGCCCCAAGTCCCAGGTCTCCCCAGCCTGAGGAAGGGCCATCCATCATGGTAAGACTACTCCAAGGTCCTCAACTGGCAGGATGCTAAAATGTGGCTTGGCTCAGTCTTTGGTACATACCCCACCTGCATCACAAGCAGCCATCCAAGTCGATCAGCCAGGGACTTCCATGGCAGATGTCAGGGTGGAACCTCATTTCATCCATCACCCTTACCTGGACAGCCTCAACTTGGTGGTCAATGCAGAATTTCATTTCCTGACATGTCAAGTATGCAAAGAAGGCATAGATGCTACATCTGGACGAGCACACCTGGTCAACAAACACCCAGACATGCTTTCCAATTTTGACCAGGGACACTTCAATGGCATCATGTCCCAGCTCAGGGTGGCAACCTCTCTTCCAGCCATCTCAGGACCAAGGCCTGAAGTACATGGGCTGGCAGTGTTTGATGCTCTGGCATGCAACTTTTGCACCACAGTATACACCAAGCAAAAGAACATGAGGGAGCACCATGGGATGAAGCATCCTGACAAGCCAATCCCACAGAATTGGCGATCTTGCAAAGCCCAGCGCATCAAAGCAGAGGGGGTAGGGACAGTGCGCCAACTTTGGGAGGTCACCATGGAAGCAAGAGAGGGGGGAGACTCCAGGGAAAATGCATTGGTGGACCAGCTGCTCAAAGAACTGGACCAACAGCTCAAAACAGTGCAAGTACCCACTGATGGTCGACTGATCACCCCATGGCTTCTCACCACAAGGTGGAATGAGTGGGCAAAGTGGTACAAGAAGCCCACAGAGGAACTCCGTGCCTTGGTTTCCCTGCCACAACTATCCTTGCCTGCAGAAGAGAATTATGGCAATTTGTATGATAGCATCAGATCATACTTTGAAGAAGCAGCGATGCTGATCGACACCACGGATGAGCTGGTACTGCAACGGCTCAACTCACCCGACCCAGCAAAAGAGTAAGCCCTGCGTAACTCGTCGACGAGTTGCGCCAACCTCACTCACTGCTCATTTTGTAGAGGGATCTCCAACATGCCATTTCACAAGCACATGCACCAGAGCACACTGAAGCAGTACATCCATCCCATTGTCTGTTTTGTCACCATGTTGCTGCGTGACCTGTGGTTCATCGGTGATGCCAATGTGGACATAAGCAGACTGGATGACCTGTTTGAGCAAGGTGCTCCAGACCAATCCCAAATAATCCGTCAAATCCACATCGTCCTCCTCAAAGTCTGGACGACTCCATGGTCCAAGAGCAAGTATTACATCGTCCCCGACCCCACAGAATCATGTCTGGCCCTCCTCACTCTCAACCATGATGGTTCATTCAAACAGCCAAAAGATGTCACCAAACTCATTGCCAAGTTCGAGTACTGCATGCGCCTCACCTTCTTGAAAGAAATAAGGGAACGTGCATCTGCCAGCCCAGACATGGACGAAGCCACAGCTTGCGACAGCCTCCAGCCATGGTTCACAGAGAAGAACTACTCCACCTTTGCTCGTCTGCGTTCCTTGCAGCATCGAGCATCTGCCATCGCCTTCAGCACCATGTCCTTGCCACGCATCTGGTGGACAGACAGCGAGGCATGGTCATCTCTCAACTACAGGGGCAATCCCATCGCATTTTCAGATGTTTGTCTCATCTTTCGTGATGTGGAAGAGAAGCTAGTGGACATCTGGGAAAACAAGGTGCTCAGAGGTCTCAAGCTCAGGGTAGACTATGGCCACATCTTGGACGACCCATCAGAAAGGAGCGTTGGCTATTCCTTCATGTTCGATCCCAGAAACACCTGTTTCCAAGACCGAGCACGATTGGTGAGGGCAGTGGTAGAAGGCAAAGGGGGGTTTTCCACATTTCTCCTGAGGTACCAAGATGAACTGGTCTGGAACCGATCAGCATTGCGAGGATGGCTGCAAGACTATGCAGAGATGCAGAAGTTGCTGCTTATGCGAGCGGAGATGCTCAGTGGGGCACCCAGTCGAGGCTCAGAGCTCACCGCCATGCTCTATCGTAACACCCAGGCACGTGAGGTGTGCAACCTCATGGTGTTTGGCAAGCACCTCACCCTGCTGGGCCAATACTCCAAGATGACTGCCCTCACAGGTCGAGACAAGCTGATTCCCCATGCCCTGGATGCCCTTACCAGCGACATTCTCATCCAGGACCTGGCATTGGCCTGCCCCTTTGCAGAGATTGCTGCCAAGATCTGCTTTGGCAATGAGGAGGTGACTCAGCTGTATCGTGACCACCTGTTCGTCAACTTCAACAAGGCCTTCACCTCAGATGACCTCTCAGCAGTCATGGCAAAGCACAGCTTGCCTCGAGTCCAATATGCGCTGACCATCAACCCATGGCGACACATCCAGACAGCCTGGAAGCGAAAGTTCAAGTGTGCGATGGAGGATGTAGTAGAGATGGACATGGAGGACGACATCGACTCATTGCAGGCAGGGCACACACGTGCCACAGAAAATCGAATCTATGGGCTGAGCACTCACAGCCTGGCAGCAGCAGCAGAAGATGTCCTTCCCCTGTTCCTGCAAGCAAGCACTGGGTGGCAAGAGCGATGCCAAGTCATGCCTGGGGGAAGTGGCCTGCCATACCACCAAGCACGGTCACACCTGTTCGTTCCAAAGGCTCCAGCCACCACCACCAACACCACCAGTCCTGCCAGAGAAGAATCCACCACCACTGCCAGCCTGCGCAACTCGTCGACGAGTTACGCACTAGACAATGCCATGGTAGACAACATTGCAGCTCGAGTCACAGAGCGACTGGCTCCAATGTTGACCAATCTCATACAAGGTCTGGCCTCCAAGACAAGGACCACTTCTGCAGAGGAGTCATCTGACACAGCAGGCCCAGCTCAGGGACAGGGAAAGGGGAAGCAGAAAGAAACTGTGGCAGAGGATACATGGGAAACTCCATCCATGCCAGAGGAGGAGGAGCCAGCCAGTGAGTATCCATCATGCCAAGCCAATCTTTGTATTGCCATAGGTGATCCATGCTCATCCAATTTCCCAGGATTTCCTACCAGCTCACCAGAGAGTGGCGCAATCCGTCGACGAGTTACGCCAGCACAAGACCTGCCAATCCTGGCATTGCAAAGGATGCAGTTGCTGCTCAGAGATGACAGGACATCATGGCGCTCATACCAGCAAAGAGATGCTATGGTGGCAATACTCAAAAGAGAGAAGGATGTCATCGTCATATTACCCACAGGAGGAGGCAAGTCCATGCTGGCCATAGTCCCAAGCATGATGGAAGTCAACATGGCCACCATCCTCATCCTTCCACTCAACTCTCTGATCATGGATTACGAGCGGCGTCTGACAGCCATGAGGGTACCTTACCAGGTCTACAAGTCTGGCCAGCAGCTCAACCTGCAAGACAACCTGGTCATCGTGTCTGCTGACAAGTCACAGATGCCACACTGGCGATCATCACTGGCAGACCTGAGGCGTCGCAAGGAGATTGCTCGCATCATCGTGGACGAAGCACACATCCCTTTGATAGCCAAGGGGTATCGCCGGTCCTTGGAGAACTTTTACGAAGTACGCTCTGAGCCAGTGCCCCTGGTGCTGCTGAGTGCCACTCTCCCACCCATCTTCATGAACTCCCTGACCAACATGTATCGCCTACTATCGAACCACATCACCTGCAGGCAAAGCACCAACCGACCAGAACTCACCTACATCCTAGAGAAAATGACCAGTGAATCTGATTCACAGTCTGCACTCACCACACGTGGCATACAGATAGTGGAGGAGCAAGTTGCAAGGTGGAGCAGTGAGGATCGTGGGCTAGTCATGGTGCCATCCATTGGCTTGTGCTTGGAGCTGGCACGAGATGCAGGTTGGCATCACTTTGTAGGCAACAGGGAGGCAATGAACGAGACAGAGCGCCAAGAACAGTACCAGGCATGGATAGACGGTCAAGGTAGCAAGGTCATGGTAGCCACCTCTGCCTTCAGCACCGGCAATGACTACCCACACGTACGCCTTGTCTTGCATCTGGACAAGCCATTTGACATGCTGGACTACATCCAAGGCCAAGGGAGGGCAGGGCGAGATGGCATGCCAGCCGTCTGTCACACATTGGTTCCAAGCAGACCATGGAAAGAGAGCAGGAAGCAGGATGAGACAGAGCGACAGAATGAACAAGCAGTGCTGGACCACTTGTATCTCTATGGGTCCAAACGCTGCCTCCGCTATGGGGCTACACTGTTCACAGATGGCACAGGAGTGGGCTGTCATGATGACAAGCACAACCAACGATGCTCAGTCTGCAAGGTGGACCCAGATCACCATCCTCAGGACATACGCATGGCCAGCATCCCACGCAACAGAGGAACAGAAGCAGGGGCCTCTTCTTCCACTGTCAGGATGGACCACCCACAGTCATTTTCCCAAGCTGCAAGGCAGGTGAAGGAACTGAGGGCTGGGCGAGAGATGGGAGCCTTGGGAAGGGCACAGCAGATCGAAAAGGCCCTTCAGACAGTGTTGGGCACCTGTTGCATCTGTCTGGTACTAGGGGACAGGGCCCAGCATGAGCTGACGAGTTGCCCAACTTTGGGTGGCTTTTCACTCTACAAGGAATGGAGGCAGAAGCTCAGGTACCGGAAGCATCACAACATGATCTGTTTCATCTGCCATGTACCCCAGCTCAGTGACAGCTTGCATCCAACATTCACCAGAGCACAAAGGGGAAGGAATGTGGGGTGCAAGTATGCAGACATCATAGCACCCATTGCCTTTGCCATCTTCCACCACAAGTTGGTAAAGAGCAGAGCAGAGAAATACTTTCAGGTGGAGTGGGCTGGACTGGGAGCATTTGCAGATTGGCTCATGGATGCTCCAAAGGAGAAGAGTGAAAGCAACCTAATAATCTCCTCCGTGCCCCAGAAGGTCTGGGGCAAACGGTAGCGCTCTTTCCCACGGCGCTCTTTGGTAGCGCTCCCCCATAGAGGGACGGTAGCGCCCCTCACAGCCACGGTAGCGCTCCCCATATATGGACGGTAGCACCTCACAGCCACGGTAGCGCTCTTTCCCACGGCGCTCTTTGGTAGCGCTCCCCCATAGAGGGATGGTAGCGCCCCTCACAGCCATGGTAGCGCTCCCCATATATGGACGGTAGCGCCCCTCACAGCCACGGTAGCGCTCCCCATATAGGGATGGTAGCGCCTCACAGCCACAGTAGCGCTCTTTGGTAGCGCTCCTCACAGCCACGGTAGCGCTCTTTGGTAGCGCTCCTCACAGCCACGGTAGCGCTCCCCATATAGGGACAGTAGCGCCTCACAGCCACGGTAGCGCTCCCCATATAGGGATGGTAGCGCTCTTTTCCACGGCGCTCTTTGGTAGCGCTCCCCCATAGAGGGATGGTAGCGCCCCTCACAGCCATGGTAGCACTCCCACCCCATGCTGAAGCCTGCACAGTTCGTCGACGAGTTATGCAAGAGTAGTGTAGCAACTAGCAAACGACCAAGTACCAAGTAGCTAATGACTAGCCAGCATAACTCGTCGACGAGTTGTGCAAGCAACTAGCAACTACCAAGTAGATGACTACCAAGGGCTGACTACTACTAGGTACTAAGTGACTACCAACTACCAATGCAGCGCAATCCGTCGACGAGTTGCGCCAGGCAATGCAGTGACTAGGCACTACCACCAAGGACACAACTACTAACAACTAACGAGAGGAGTGACACCACTAATGAGCAAGTAGATGACTACCAACCACAAGTAGTGACTGGTGACTGGGAAGCAGCATAGTTCGTCGACAAGTTATGCCAGGCAGTGGTGACTCAGGAGCTGCATAGTTCATTGACGAGTTATGCCAGGCAGTGGTGACTCAGGAGCTGCATAGTTCGTCGACGAGTTATGCAAGTGACCAGTGACAACAAAGTCCAAAACCCCCCAAGGACATGGTTGCCAATGCTATTACCATATATGGTTAGTACAAAACTGTATAGTTTATATAAACCTCAAGCCGTGAGAAAAATGTCAAATCACCTCTTGACATTCAACCACCATCATCAATCATGCCTCGTATTTGCAAGGAATGTGGCTTGGAATTTGACAACAAGATCCTCCATGATACACACTGGAAAAAGTGTGTCAGGGAGGTCACATTCATTGCTTACACTGGACAGGAAATCACCCTAACTCGTCAAGAAAATGGTGCCTTTGCCTGTTACTGCTCTCACCCCAAGTGTCCCAAGCAAGCTGGATTTGCCACCATGGATACCTTGCACAAACACATGAAAACACTCAAGACCACCTGGCTTGGTCCAGAGAAGAAGGTAAGTGGCTTGGCATGATAAAATTTCAACACAGGCTTACATAAGCAGGCTGGGGGACAGTCCTCAGTACAAGCAGGTGGCACCACCTCACCAATGGAAATCACAACCAATGTTGCTCCCAAGGTAAGCTGGCATAACTCGTCGACGAGTTATGCAGCCAACACACGGTCACAATTTCTTCATTTCCTCAGATGCCAGCCATCCCCCAGGATGAAACCATGAAGTCCCCCTCACACCTAATAATCTTACCCGGGCCGCAGGGGCCCTGCGGCTGGAAGCGTCTTTCCCACGGAAGCGTCTCTTGGAAGCGTCTCTGGCACGATATGGCGCCGGATCGCGCTCTAGACCATGGAAGCGTCGCCACAGCCATGGAAGCATCTCCATATATGGATGGAAGCGTCTTCACAGCCACGGAAGCGTCTCCATATAGGGATGGAAGCGTCTCACAGCCACGGAAGCATCTCCATATATGGGCAGAAAAGCACAGCCACAGTGGAAGCGTCTCCCCAGCGCAATCCGTCGACGAGTTGCGCCAGGCAGTGTAGCAAGTGGCAACTACCAGCTACTAGAAACTACTGAGTGACTAGCAACTAGCAAGGCAGCGCAATCCGTCGACGGGTTGTGCCAGGTATCATAGTGACTAGTGACTACCAAGTAAGTGACTACTACCCAAGGTCTACATGACTAGTGATGACTACTGAGGAGCAACTACAACTACTGACTATGAACTAGCAACTAGCAAGTGACTGACTACTAGGAAGTGGATGACTACTGAGTGACTACCACTAGGAAAGCAACTGCCAACTGGTAATGACACTACTGAGGAGAGTGACACTACTAGAAAGTAGCAAGTAGCAGACTACAAACTAGCAAGAGCAGCAACTACCAACTGGGCAAAAATAAATAAATAGCCAATACCACCACCAACTACCAACTACCAACAAGGAAGTAAAAACTGGCCAAAGCAAGGACTACTACTGACTACTAGGACTACTGAGAAGTGACTGCTAACTAGCAAGTGAGGAAGTAAGAAGACAGACCAACTAGTAGCAGAGGCAGCCACTGACTACTAGGGCTAGTAGCAAGAGTAGTGATGACTGACACCCCCCAGAGTGACCGGAGTTTTTGACCCCCCCCAGTGACCCCCCACGAGTGAGCCAGGACTGACCAGTGAGCAAGTGACTACTGAGTGACTAGCAACTAGCAAAAGCAGTGAGAAGTGAGACTGGACCCCCAAAATGACCGAGTGACCCCCCAGCTCAACCTAATAATCTCCTCCGGGCACCAGAGCCTCTGGTGCCGGACGCGCCTCCAAGATGGACGCGCCTTTCGGACGCGCTCTTTGGACGCGCCCCCTCACAGCCATGGTAGTGCTCCCCATATATGGATGGACGCGCCCCTCACAGCCACGGTAGCGCTCCCCACAGCCACGGACGTGCCCCTCACAGCCACTGGATGCGCTCCCATATAGGGATGGACGCGCCCCTCACAGCCACTGGACGCGCCCCTCACAGCCACGGACGCGCTCCCATATAGGGATGGACGTGCCCCTCACAGCCACTGGACGCGCCCCTCACAGCCACGGACGCGCTCCCATATAGGGATGGACGCGCCCCTCACAGCCACTGGACGCGCCCCTCACAGCCACGGACGCGCTCCCATATAGGGATGGACGTGCCCCTCACAGCCACTGGACGCGCCCCTCACAGCCACGGACGCGCTCCCATATAGGGATGGACGCGCCCCTCACAGCCACTGGACGCGCCCCTCACAGCCACGGACGCGCTCCCATATAGGGATGGACGTGCCCCTCACAGCCACTGGACGCGCCCCTCACAGCCACGGACGCGCCCCTCACAGCCACTGGACGCGCCCCTCACAGCCACTGGACACGCTCCCATATATGGATGGACGCGCCCCTCACAGCCACGGACGCACTCTTTGGATGCACCTCTCACAGCCAAAGGGTATGCCCTGAGCCTGCACAGTTCGTCGACGAGTTGTGCAAGGGTAGAGTAGCAACTAGCAACTACCAAGTAGACCACTAGCAAGGCAGCGCAATCCGTCGACGAGTTGCGCCAGGCAGTGTAGTGAGTAGGGCCTACCACCAAGTAGACAACTACTGACTAGCCAGCATAATTCGTCGACGAGTTGTGCCAGACAGCAGTGACTACAGGTTTGTGCAATCCATCAAGATGTTGTGCAAGGTTAGGTTAGGTTATGGGGCTCCTTGGCTGGCATCCCTAGGGGAGATTTAAACCCTAAACCTAGCACTCCCATTTCCTATTTTGGAAACCCCAGCGACCCTATCAAATTTTTTATTGTGCTGAATGTGGTGGGCATGGGCGTCCGAGAAGCCTGCTGAGGCATCGCATTACATTTTAAAGTAGTACATGTATGATATTGATTGTGTTGCAGTCCCAACATTGACAATACAACCACCCGACCCATTGCCGACCCAGTGCGACACCGAGTGAGTGGCATGGGCGTCCGAGACGCCCACCCCTGTGCAGGCATCGTGGTCATGTGACTGAGACATACTGCATGCTGTGTGGGCGTCCAGGACGCCCGCCTCACAACATGGGCATACCAGTCATGCGACCAACAGGCCTGTGTGTGTCCATGGGCGTCCTGGACGCCCGCAGGCATCACATCACATTATGAGTAGTACATATGGATGTATATTAATTGTGTTACAGGTCCGATATCAACTATACAATCTCCCGACCCATTGCCGACCCAATGCAACACCTCCTGACCTATTGCAACACAAGTGCGACACCATGCATCATACACACAGTGGCATGGGCGTCTGGGACGCCCACAGGCATTGCATTAACTGTTTAACTGTTTAAGTAGTACATGTATGTATATTAATTGTGTTGCAGGCCTGACATCAACAATACATGAACCTCCTGATCAATTGCGACACAAGTGTGACACCGAGTGAGTGGCATGGGCATCCGGGACACCCATCTGGTGCCACAGGCATATGGGTCATGTGACTGGGAAATGCCGCATGCTGTGTGGGCGTCCTGGACACCCGCAAGTGTCATGCCACCTCACACATCTCTAATGGAATGAGTAATACATATGTATGTAAATTAATAAATGTTACAGGCCTAATATCGATTGTGCGATCCCCTGACCCATTGCCGACCAAGTGCGAAGCCTGCTTGGTCATTCCCGACCCATTGCGACCCGACCCGACCCATTGCGACCCGACCCGACCCATTGCGACCCGACCCGACCCATTGCGATCCAAGTGTGACATGGGCGTCCTGGACGCCCGCCTGGTGCCAGAGGCATATGGGTCATGTGACCAATACATGCCACATGCTGCATGGGCGTCCTGGACGCCCGTAGGTGTCATGCCACCTCATACACCTGTAGATATGTATAATAATAAATGTTACAGGCCTGATATCATCGATTGTGTGACCTCCGACCCATTGCCGACCAAGTGCGAAGTGGTGGTAGGCTTTCCGATCATCTGATGTGATACTCAATGTTCTCGGGCATCCAATAGGACAGGTATCCGGGTTCACGCGACCAGGATCCATTCAAGAATCATGAGTTATGCTACAGACTCCCCAGAAATTGACCGTACAACCTCTCACCACCTGCTCAGTCATTCTCGCCACTAACCACTTTGAAGTACATGGCTGCCGATGACCGCGAAGCGATGGTGTTCAGTCTCCATGCCGAAGTTTGCCGGACACCGATTTCAGTTTCTCCAACACCGATAGACCCCCAAACAGAGGATGCAACAAGCGGGAATACTATACAGTTGTCAGAGATGATCATGGCATTTCAGAGCCTACTCCAGCAAAAAGCGGTCTCTCACTTCCAATCAGGCATCCAGGACAGCTGCAGCAATGACGGATAAATTTAAGAAGATTTCTTGCAGGATTATTTGATTAGGGAATTTAGACTAGCGATAACCTAATATGTATGGCATATGAAAATTTTTCTGGTGACATCCTTCATTGCGGGTCGGGCGTCCCGGACGCCCATGGTGGTGGGCATGTACACTATAGGAATTCCTCCCACAGGTCACAAGCCTCGCACAGGAGGTTGGGCGTCCAGGAAGCCCGCTGTGGCACGGGGCTACCTGGGGGAAGTTTTCTCACAGGAGATGGGCAGTACCACAGAACCGCGTTGTATTGAGCAATCCTGACCTGGTTTCAATGTGTCAACATAACGTGACCAGATCCCCGTGGCTGTGGGAGTGGGCGTCCTGGACGCCCGACCACGATGAGCTTATTAACATTGCTTCAGGCCAATTTCCCACAATCACACATTTTGCAAATTTAGTTTTACCGAGCGATGGGCGAGTCGCCGCCGACATAGGCTATCATACCCAGCAGGGGCGTCCGGGACGCCCGCACCATATGTTACAAGACATCATCAATACCCACCGATCTCGCTGGGACGCCCGCGACAGTGTCCCACGACATGGTAGAAGAGTGTGAAGGTCGCATCGGTAAGTATACCTAGGCAGGAAGGGCGTCCGGGACGCCCATGAACACGTGATGTTGTTATACACATTCAATTGGGGCCATATATTTTTACACACTCAAAGATGCCGTGTGTACATGCAGGCATCATGACAGCCAGGTCCTTTTTAGTATTTTTGTCATGGTCAGCCCCATTTAGGATGATTGCAATGATTGCCGATGATTCTTGTATATGAAGCGATCCCGACCTTCGTTTGACAAATCTCCCTTCCCACTCATCCTCACTGCTCCCCTCTTGATGCCTTCTTTGTCGATCAGTGCAGCCCTCCTGTTACTCGGCAACTCCGAGGGTCTGCCTTGGACTTCTTCCACATGGCAGGAGCTGACGAATGTTTTCGGAATTCCCTGGTACACCGAGCCCGACGCTGCACCCGACACTCCAGCGCCGAATGTGTCCGGTTGGTCGACCGCCGTCGCTCAGAGCGTCAAGAGCTACGCTCAGAATCTATGGGGCCAACCGAACATAATGGCTCAGGCGGCATATGCAAGACGGGCATATACCGACAATGATGCGCAGGGTCGTGCGGCGTGGAATGGATGGGTGTCGGCAAACTGGACCGCGACGTGGAAGCTCAATCGCGTGATCGATGAAGTATTGACAGAAGTTAAGTGTGGTCCGTACGACACCCTGGCACGGTTCAAGGCAAAAAAGGTGCGTCCCAATGTTCTTTTATCATTCTAACGAGTTTACTTAACGCGACGATCCAGCTTCCGACCCTCGAAGACTCGCAGGTATTGAACCTCGCCCCGAATGCCCTGGCATTCAAACTCTTCGGCAACGATGCACATCCCGATGGAGATCCGATGTTCCTCTTCCCGAAGGTGAAGTCATTCATCGATCATCTCCTCGTCAACACATGGCATCGATACCGCAAGGCTCTTGGGCGGGAATCCACCGACATCGCAAAGAAGGAGGCTAGTCTCGACATTGAATGGCAAGGTACGTCGTTCTGCGGCTGTGTTCACATGTCTTCGCTGTGGCCGACACCATCGGCTCCCAGCTCTCACGGGTGACGGGGCAAATCCGAGCATCAAGGAAATCAAGAGTTATCTCGTACACATACGTTCGCTCATGACAATACTTCATCGCTACCAGGATGCCCATTCACTTGCCCGACTGGAGGAGAAGAAGAAATGTATCGAGGCTATGCTGGCAGCGGCGCAAAACGATGACAGCAAATCGGATGAGATCGCAAGTGAGTTGATCGTTGTATGTGGCGGCTTGTACTAATATGTGTCATAGACCTACCTAAAGCGCTTCGGGAGGCTTTGAAGAAATTGGCGACAGAGCAGCAAATCCGCGAGATCAAGCAGCTGGTCCAGGCGGCCCTGGAGAATATACAACCAGACGACATGGCGTTCGACCTGCCAGATGGCGATGGTATCGATTTTACATGGAAAGAGGGGGTTGAAGATCTTGGGAAGTTCACGGAGGATGAACTGTGGGCACACCTCGGCTTGAAAGAACAGAAGGTGATCCCATTGTTCCAGCGGTATACCGACCCCGACGCTGTCATCGAGCCATGGACTGACGAAGGTGAGAAATGGCTCAAAAATCCCGACAGTGGCCGCCAACCGCTGCATGCCCGATGGCACCAACTCGTCGGCATCCTTCGTATGCTGCAAAGGGCATTCCAAGGCGAGGCGGTTCTGCTCATGGACGGCGTCGGAATCGGCAAGACCTTTCAGGTCATCGGCTTCATCGCATGTCTCGCATGGTTCCGAAGTCACTTCGAAGCCCACAAAAAGTTCCCCGGTTCATTCGGTGCGAACCCATCCTTCGATGATCATTATAGTCTGATGAACTTGCATTCATTACAGCAAATCTGAAATGGCAGGGAAAGGATGGAAACATCCCCGACCTGCCATTCCTCATCGTGTGTCCGGTGTCCCTTCACCACCAGTGGCAGTGCGAGATCGAGCGGTTCCTCCAGCGAAGCACTTTTGACGTTTTACCCTACCTTCAACGGCTCAGCAAGCGACGCACATGGTGGACTCAAGTCAAGGCGAAGAGCTGCCAACAGCCGCATCGGCAAATCATCCTCGCGACAGACATGGTAAGCCTCCCGACAATTCATAATGCAAACTTGCAGAATGCCGACTGTGTCACAAGGCAATTCAAGACGATGGCACCTCAGTGTTTTTAGATCTCTTGCATCACGTCGAGGACGATCTGAAACGGGCACCAGCGTTCCATAAATTATCTCCCAGTACTGTATTCGGCCAAGAATTCCTCGGTCTCATTGTCAACGAAGCGCACAAGGCTCGCAAATTCAACAAGTTCCACCAAGCCGTGCATGCTCTTCGCGAGCAATCGGCAACGATGATTGCGATGTCGGCAACTCCAGTCATGACTCACCTGCAGGTATGGATTGCTTATATTTATCATGCTTATTTATTTATTCTGCTAATGCATGTTACCATTATAACACAGGATCTGTGGATAATGGGTAGTGTCTTGGGCTTCCCCCGGTTAAAGGACAAGACCAAGTTCGAAGTAATGTGCCGTGAGGTATCACGGGCACAGGCTAAGGACCGCCGAGCCGAACGAGAGTCCTCCGAAGGTCGGCTTCGGGGCCTACTGGCTGGTGAAGAGTCATCGGCCCTGGACGAATCGACCGCGATGCGCCCCGTTCTGCAACAATGGATTCCCTTCTTGCGCGAGGTGTTTAGCACCAATGTGATCCGGCGGACCCTGGACTCCCTCGACCATGCCGGGAACAAAATATTTGGCTTACTCCCGTATCAAGAGCGCGTGATGCTCCTGGAACTGCGAGAATGGGAAAAGGTGCGGCTGGCAAGAATCACCGACGAGCTGGCACACTCGCCGACTCACAACACCATTGCCGGTGCCGGAAAAGTGAGTAAATTTCATGTCATGTACGATATAATCAGCGGGCGTCCTGGACGCCCGTGTGCGACAGAGACACTTTGTTGTGTCATGTTGTTACAATGGACATTCTGTGTGTGGGCGTCCTGGACGCCCACGCACGACAGAGACATTTTGACATTTTGTTGTGTCGTGTTGTCACAATGCACAATCAGTGCTCGGGCGTCCTGGACGCCCATGCACGAGAGACATTTCTGTGGCTTCTCTGCATTAACGCCCGTTCTGTGCACGGGCGTCCCGGACGCCCGTCTGCTGTACACCTTACTGACAAGTCACTTTGCTGCAGAACTTTTACATCGAATTTCGTCGCGGGCTCCTCCATCCTCAAATGAATCCAAGTGCAGGAACTGACACCTGGTGCACGCCCTCTTCACTTCAAGATTGGAAAGGCGATAAATGCTCCACAAAACTTGACGTCCTGGCCCAGATCGTCGCACACCACCTATCCACCGACAATGCGCAGCCCCTCAACGTCAATGAGGATGGTATCACCCTGCAGCCAGATGACTCCCCGACTAAAACTGCAATAGCCAGCAAGGAACCCGATCGGATCATCATCTTCTCGGCTTTCCCCAGTTCGAATGCCGCTATTATTGATGTAAGCGATCATCGGCCTGCCGACTGATGCTCCCACTTTACTATTTCGCTAGGTACTCAAACTCTATGGCATCAAAGCATTGGAGTTGCATGGCAAGATCGGTCCCGCCAAGCGCAAGTTGGTCCTTAATGAATTTCGGTCGTCCACCCGTGATGCAGGATCCCGCGTGCTCATCCTGTCTCAGGTAGGCATGGTGGGTCTCAACCTCGCTTGTGCAAACATCATGATCATCGCGGTAAGTACTACGTCCCCACTGCTTTCCTTTCTCATGCCATCCGACAGGATACCCTCTGGTCGGCTCTCGAGGACGAACAGCTGCGTGGCCGAATATACCGATATCCTCAACAGAAGGAGGTGCTCTTCTACCGGCTGGTCGCACGTGGCACACCCGACATTTTTCTCAACAACATCGCCTTCGACAAAGGTAATCTCCACAAGGCTTTCGTAGGCATGGACGAGCAGACTCGTAAGTACTTCCAACTATATCCTCATGAGGCAAAAAGTAATTTGCGTCACCAAGGGGCCTTGTTCACTGGAGATATCGAAGACGCACGTGCGACCGATGCCGACTTCGAGGAAGACGATGGGAGCAAGGACGAGGAAACCCCCATGGATCATACACCCCCCTGGGTAATTATAATTACAAAGTGCAAACCATTTTCCGGGAAAAATAATGCTGGGAGTAGTTAGATAGACCCATTGGGAGGCCACACCTCAATTTTTAAAGAAAACGGCGGTCGGAATAATTTTCCATGGGGGGTAGAAGTTTGGCCATGCAACAGTACACTATCTCGTTGGGAAAAAATCTGGGAATCTCAGAACCACTTCCATCGTCTTCAGAGAGCTTCATAACCCCTGGGACAGCTCTTCCCTACATGATATGGTGCTGTCCTGATTTTATTGGGCACTGTACTGCTAGGTATGGGGAGGAGGGCGACCATGTTGGTGAAATAAAATATAGCATGATCTCTGATGGCTTGGCCATGGTCCTAGGACTCAATAGACATCAGGGAGACTCGATAGGGACCATCCCTGAATGATCCTGATTTTATGCCTGAGGTCAGCATAGGATGACCAGGCACAAGTAAGGCATCATGCTGGAAAAAAATGTTGGACCTCTACAATCATTCCCATCATCTTCATGGAGCATTACAATGCCTGGGGAGACAGAAATACATGTGGTGCAGTGCCAGCCTGATTTTATTGGGCACTGTACTGCCTGGTATGGGGAGGAGGGCGACCATGTTGATGAAATAAAATATAGCATGATCTCTGATGGCTTGGCCATGGTCCTAGGACTCAATAGACATCAGTGAGACTCGATAAGGACCATCCCTGAAAGATCCTGATTTTATGCCTGAGGTCAGCATAGGATGACCAGGCACAAGTAAGGCATCATGCTGGAAAAAAATGTTGGACCTCTACAATCATTCCCATCATCTTCATGGAGCATTACAATGCCTGGGAAGACAGAAATACACGTGGTGCAGTGCCAGCCTGATTTTATTGGGCACTGTACTGCCTGGTATGGGGAGGAGGGCGACCATGTTGATGAAATAAAATATAGCATGATCTCAGAGCCAATCCCACACCCAAGCTTCGGATAAACCATGTTCAACCCTTACTGATGATGGTCGAAACCCTAGGGTTTCATTCATGTATATAACCTAACCCTAAATCTTCAATAATGACTGTTGAAGTTAGTGAATTTTAACTTAGGTTAAAGTTGATCATGCAGGAACACCAGGGGCCCCCCCAGCGGGGGGGGAAAGGTGTTCCTGCATGATCAACTTTAACCTAAGTTAAAATTCACTAACTTGACAACAATCACTGCAGAAATGAGTTTTTCAGTGCATGCAAAGTTGACTGGAATACTAGGTAGGTAATCAATTGTTCTTGTTTCAGACTGCATTCATGTCAGATTTGTGAACATATCCCAATGGTAATATCACCGATTGTATGCTGATCGAACATGGTATTGAGTGCGCCAAACCGTGTTCAATTGCATCCAAACGCCATGAAATGAGATAGGTCAAGGTCCACATATACTTTGAAGGTGTTCAAACACAATCAGACACAGTATTGAGTGTACCAAACCATGTTTGATCGCATTCCAACACCATAAAATGATATGGGTCAAAGTCCACGTATACTTTAAGGGTGTTCGAACATGATCGAACACGGTTTGGTGCATTCAATACCATGTTCGACAATGTTCGAACCCCCCTGGCATACCTCACATGGTATACACGCCCCAGAGCCTCTGGGGGACCTTCTTGGCATATTCAACAATGCACCCTTGCAGTGGCCCATGATTGCTCTGCACATCCAGGCAAAGTTGAAGAACACGGTTTGATAGCTACCAATGCAGCCCATCCATCGCTACACAGATACATCATATGGATGATACTGGCACTTCCCAAATTTGCATCTGACCATGCAAGTAAGTAGTGTCTGATTATCAGAAGGATGAACACAAATCAATAACCTCACCACAGAAATATTTCAACTCAGGCCACTTCTGGCACTAATTTCTTTCATGGAAAATGCAGAAAAATATAACAGTGCAGAGGCAAAGCAGCTAATGCCATGTTCTGTAGATCTCAGAAGGGACGTGATGGCATGGGAAATGCGTGCAGAAATGGTAAAGGCCAAGGAAATAATGGCGAGGCTGAAGAATGGTTTGGGAGTGACCAATATAGCTGCCAAGCTCTGCGAAGCTTGGTCCTGGTCAGACCCAGGACCGATGTGTAACCTAAGGACGATATTCAAAGAGAAAAGCATGTATCATATCGATATATATGTGACTGAATTAGCAATTCCATAATGATGGTACATATGCCTGTGTCTGCATCCATCTCATGTGGTACCAAACCATGTTCGATCATGTTCGTACATTACCTAGAGTCCATACCATTTGTTCAGTAGATTTGTAACAATGTTCGAACATGCAAAATTTCACAAATGAAACCGTGTTGGATCGTGCTCGAACACCTTTGAAAGGCATGTACAATTTGTTATATGGCATTTCATGGTGTTTGAACATGATCGAACATGGTTTTACATGCACAACACCATGTTTGAATATGTTCGAACACCATGGACTGTGATTTATCAACCTCCAAATGTGCTTTAAAGGTGTACGAACACAAATGGACATGGTTTGACATGCCAAATACCATGACCCTTAAAGCACATTTGGACTTTGGTACATCACATTTCAGGTGTTCGAACACGATCGAACACGGTATTGTGCATGTCAAACCATGTTCGATCATGTTCGTACAGCTTTAAGTGGAATGTTAACCTTGGTCAGTCACATTTTATAGTGTTTGAACACGATCAAACATGGCATTGGGCATGTCCTCATATACCAGTGTCCAGACAATGAAGGTTTGTTATGGTGGATCGGTAATGCTATACCGTGGTCATACATGGTTTATGGCTGATATAGGGGGCATTATAACATGGGTTATAACAGGGTAGGAAATAACTGAAGCCATATTTTCCATGTTCCAACACGATCGAACACAGTATTACATGCACAATACTGTGTTCGAAAGCGTTCAAACACCATGAAATGGGTGATAAAAAACTCCGCATGCCTTTTAAATGTGTTCGAACATGTTCGAACATGGTTGGACCTGCATTATACCATGTTCGATCGCGTTCGAACACCGTGAAATTGGTTGGAACATGGTCCACAGTCTTTGTGAAGGTGTACGAACGCGATCGAACATGTATTTTTCATGTCCAGCCATGTTCAGCTGCATTCGATCACCATGAAATGAGGTGGAACATGGTCCACAGTCTTTGTGAAGGTGTACGAACGCGATCGAACATGTATTTTTCATGTCCAGCCATGTTCGGCCGCGTTCGGTCACCATGAAATGAGTTGGAACATGGTCCACAGTCTTTGTGAAGGTGTACGAATGCGATCGAACATGTATTTTTCATGTCCAGCCATGTTCGGCCGCATTCGATCACCATGAAATGAGGTGGAACATGGTCCACAGTCTTTGTGAAGGTGTACGAACGCGATCGAACATGTATTTTTCATGTCCAGCCATGTTCGGCCGCGTTCGGTCACCATGAAATGAGTTGGAACATGGTCCACAGTCTTTGTGAAGGTGTACGAATGCGATCGAACATGGTTTGATGTGCACAATACTATGTTTGATGGTGATCGAACACCATGAAATGCGATGGACCGAAGTCCACACATGCTTTAATGGCATACTAATGCGATCAAATTACCTAACATGCAGCCAATGTGTGTGACTACATGGAATCATGTACGAAAATGATCTTTAGTTTTGGCCGCCTAACATTTACACCACGTTCGATGGCGTTCGAACACTGCCATATGCTGTGTATACATATCACTTGGGTGATTAATGTATTCGAACATGATCAAATGCGGTGCTATGCACACCAATGCTTTCCAATCATGGTTATTACTTACATAAGTTGATACGACTATTACTTAAGCTACCTCATTTATAACTTTTGATCTTTATCCGATAACACCCATCCTCTCCCTGCATCATATCGCTTCGCCATGTCTCACGCCTACTTCCCAGAAACTGTACCAGATGATACCACTCTCTATTCGATCATGGAAAAAAGGAAGACAGTAAAAGGGAGCGAGGGTGGCAGATGTGTAATCAAGATAAGAGATGATGACGATGAAACGAGGGAGATCGACATTCCCGGGTCTTATTTCACCCACATGCAACGATTTGTGTGGAGGGAAAGGGCGATACGTGCAGTCCTAGCCAATAGTGAGATGCTTGGGATAGGGGAAGGTCTGGAAGACACTTTAAAGAAGGTACTGTGGTACATGGGTGGTATATTTGAGCGTATATGTGTGGAATCGCGCAAGGCCATTGCACGAGAGCAGCAATGGCGGTCAGAGGCATTCGATAACTACCTCAAAATCGAGTACCACGTCATGCGCCACGAGCCATGGCTCATCAGGGAGTTCCGCCGCAACAATGATACAAACTTAGATCGCTCAAAGGTGACTGAATTAGGTGAGTGCTGATCACCCTTCATTGGATAGCCATTGTACTTATGAATACCAGACTGGAAGGCTTATGAGGATAAGCTGGGGAACGTCTGGTCTGGTTCCCGCATGCGGTATACCATTTCGGAAAAACAAGAAAAGGACAGGCAGATGCTTGAACTCCTTCATGAATGCATGAAGAAATACTACGATCCGATCGTGGAGGAGGATACAGACTGTAAGCCTGTCTCATTTTTTCCCCTATTATATTCTAATTGTCTTAATATGTATCAGTTGGGTACACCTTCCAGGAGCACTTGGAAAGTTCCGATGAAGATCAGGATAGTTCGTTGGAGGCTAGCGTCTGAGACCTACTCCATTTTTGTACCCCTGCCCTTTTTTTTGTACTTTCCTCTTTTTTGTACTTGCCATGTTTTTGTACCTGCCGTTTTTTTTTGCAATGAGTATGAGGGAGTGCCCAAAACGTCCTGAAACTCACCTCCAAGGAAGACATGGTGTTTGAACACAATCACACATCGAACACCTTTAAAAGGCATGTAAAATTTGTTCCATCGCACTTCATGGTGTTCGAACACGATCGAACTAGGTTTTACATGCACAATACCATGTTCGAACATGTTCGAACTCCATGGACTGTGATTTACCAACGTCCAAATGTGCTTTAAATGTGTACGAACACGGTTTGACATGCCCAATACCATGCTCAATCACAGTCAAACACCTGACACAAGAGCTTTTAGGAGATTTGGGACAGGTTCTAATGGAACACGAAATGCTGATCCTGTACTACAAATATAATCTTCGAATATTACATTATCAATAAGTTTAACCCCCGTGGGTCGTGAGAGGGGGCGATCGCCGATAGTCTAAGGGTAGTTCGTGTATTTCGGTACGGTCTGTAGTCTCGCAATTGTCAGTAGTCTCGCTGTTGTTGGTACTCTCGGTACTCTCAGTGTCGTCGCTCCTTTCGCTAAGTGCCACGTGAATTTCCTTTTTTGATCAACACAAGCCATGTGGCTTCGTGTGCCCACAACCGGTGCTGGCAGCCACAAGCTGTGTCCCCCTCCCTCCCCAGCTCCCAGTCCCTCCACTCCAGTGGAATACCGGCTGGTTGGTCTACTACTGTCAATTCACTATCATATGGACAAAAATATTGTGTCATCTGTGAGTGTCTGCTCTGATCTGGGCTACACATTACTGATAAGAGATCTCATGCACTGATAAGGCCCATATTTCGCATTTTTGACTGTTTTCTGACAGTCCTTTGGCTTCTGGTAGGCCCATGGACATTTGATCATGCTCAAGGGGGCACTGATTGCATCCCATGGCCATCTGGACCTGCATTTCCTCCACTTTTTAGAATTTTGTTCGCATTTTTCGAATTTTTGACCCCTTTACTGGTCACATTCTCTGGCCAGGCTTCCTTGTAAGTCACCTATACCTGCCAATGGTCAATCCCATCCATTTCTGATATTTTTTCATATGAATTTCTCATCACTCTGGTATATTTCCTAGGTTTTTGTTTGCATGTTTTGCATTTTTGACCCCTTCTTTGGTCACATTTCTGGCCTGGGTGCCTGGTAAAGTCTTTTCCCACTCATCATTGATACCCTTTCACCTATTTTCTCTCACCACTTTAGTTTTTTTACCTGTCTTTTGTGTTATTGGCAGATACCTGTGTCCAGGTTATCAGTGTAAGTCAATGTCACTCTATCTGCAGATGAACACTCACATGTGATGTAGGTCTGGGGTTGGCATTGTTGGGATTTTGGGTTGCCTTTGATACTTGCTTTGTGCTGGTAGTAGAGTGAACACTGTATACCAAGACAAGGTGGCATGAAGTCCCTACTACCTGGCTTCATAGATTCATCTCTACATGTCATCTGGTTGCTGAGGCCTCACTGAGGCTGGGACCTCTCTCACAGGGACATCATTTTACGTCTGCAGGGTGGGGGCCTACGTCGCATCAGCAACCTCCATCCCTCTAACCTTCCACTCCACTATGTCCTGTTGTTCCCCCATGGACAGGAAGGATGGCATCTGGATATTCCTTTGCAGGCAGCTGGTGGTGGCAATCATCGTTCCAAGAAGGTCACTCAGACACTGTGGTATGCATATCGTCTCCACATTCGTCCTCCTCAGGTGGAGCCAGCCACTCTCTTCAAGGCTGGGAGACTTTTCCAACAGCTGGTCTGTGATGGGTGGGCTTCCATTGAGCAGTGCAACCTTACCTGGGTGGCCAACAATCAGACCAAGCTCAGAGCAGAGTTATATAGGGGTTTGCAGGATCGTCTGGCTCAAGATCCTGATCAAGATCTGGGTAGGGTTGGTCGTGTCATCCTCCCTTCCGCTCATAAGGGGGGTCCTCACTACATGAACCAGGTGCTTCAGGACTCTCTGGCCATCTGTAGAGAGTACAAGAAGCCTGACTTATTCCTCACCATGACTGCAAATGGGAGTTGGCCTGAGATACCTGAGAATCTCTTCCCAGGTATGTTTGGATTTTTTTCTGGCTACCATTGACTCACCATCATGACACAGGGCAGTCACCAGTTGACAGACCTGACTTGGTCACCTGTGTTTTCCATGCCAAGCAGCAAGCTTTCCTGAAGATGGTCAGGGATGGTTACTTTGGAGAGGTGGCTGGGTTTGTCTACATAATTGAGTAAAAATTGAAGGTGCTGTAACCATTCTGCAGGTTGACCAACACCATGTTGTATTTGTTCTTCCCCAATGACCTACCTACTCACACAGAGTAAGGGGGAAAAGTTGATCTATCTGCAAAGCAACATAAGGGGGAAACTGAAGTGGAGCTTTCAATATAGTTGAAGACACTGTCACCATTCTGCAGGTTGACCATCCCCATGTCATATTTGTTCTTCCCCAATGACCCACCTACTCACACAGAGTAAGGGGGAAAAGGCGATCTACCTGTGAAGCAGCATAAGGGGGAAACTGAAGTGGAGCTTTCAATATAGTTGAAGACACTGTCACCATTCTGCAGGTTGACCATCCCCATGTCATATTTGTTCTTCCCCAATGACCCACCTACTCACACAGAGTAAGGGGGAAAAGGTGATCTACCTGTGAAGCAGCATAAGGGGGAAAAGGCGATCTACCTGTGAAGCAGCATAAGGGGGAAACTGAAGTGAAGCTTTCAATATAATTGAAGACACTGTGAGCATTCTGCAGATTGACCATCACCATGTCATATTTGTTTCTGGCGCCATCAGCTCTTCATGGGCATGAAGGAGTGAAGTGGCAAGCTGGCCCTGGCTGTGGGCTTGTGCAGACACACTCAATGTTACATCCATTACATGGATGGGATGATTGAAGGTCTCTGCATTGAAAGATGAAGACCTTGACCCACCTACTCACACAGAGTAAGGGGAAAAAGTTGATCTAGCTGCAAAGCAACATAAGGGGGAAACTGAGGTGGAGCTTTCAATATAGTTGAAGACACTGTGAGCATTCTGCAGGTTGACCATCCCCATGTCATATTTGTTCTTCCCCAATGACCCACCTACTCACACAGAGTAAGGGGGAAAAGGCGATCTACCTGTGAAGCAGCATAAGGGGGAAACTGAAGTGGAGCTTTCAATATAGTTGAAGACACTGTCACCATTCTGCAGGTTGACCATCCCCATGTCATATTTGTTCTTCCCCAATGACCCACCTACTCACACAGAGTAAGGGGGAAAAGGTGATCTACCTGTGAAGCAGCATAAGGGGGAAAAGGCGATCTACCTGTGAAGCAGCATAAGGGGGAAACTGAAGTGAAGCTTTCAATATAATTGAAGACACTGTGAGCATTCTGCAGATTGACCATCACCATGTCATATTTGTTTCTGGTGCCATCAGCTCTTCATGGGCATGAAGGAGTGAAGTGGCAAGCTGGCCCTGGCTGTGGGCTTGTGCAGACACACTCAATGTTACATCCATTACATGGATGGGATGATTGAAGGTCTCTGCATTGAAAGATGAAGACCTTGACCCACCTACTCACACAGAGTAAGGGGAAAAAGTTGATCTAGCTGCAAAGCAACATAAGGGGGAAACTGAGGTGGAGCTTTCAATATAGTTGAAGACACTGTGAGCATTCTGCAGGTTGACCATCCCCATGTCATATTTGTTCTTCCCCAATGACCCACCTACTCACACAGAGTAAGGGGGAAAAGGCGATCTACCTGTGAAGCAGCATAAGGGGGAAACTGAAGTGGAGCTTTCAATATAATTGAAGACACTGTGAGCATTCTGCAGATTGACCATCACCATGTTGTATTTGTTCTTCCCCAATGACCCACCTACTTTCCATGAGATATGACACATCAATCTTATCAGGTACAACACCTTGCCCCTTGCTGGAGGAAAGTTCATTGTACATGTGTTGAACACTGACTGCCATACATTGGCCTGTCAGCCTTTTGACAGTCTGAGCCACTATTATGAGCACATGAGGTGCTTGGATGGAAAGCCTTTGTTGTAGCACTGCCTGCGAGGTTTCAATGGTGAAAATAACAAGGACAGCTATAGGATGTAAACAATTCAGCAAAGGTGGTGTGCCAATCATAATGCATACAAAGATAACACTACCCCCCCACCCCCAGATCCAGCAGCACTTCCACACACTCTCTTTTGAAGACATCTTCCTTGACACAGTCTTGAACCTTTCTCCACTGCATTGCAGTAGGTGACATGAACAGATAGTCAATATAAGTGGAATCACTCACATTTGACCCCTGGGATGGCAAAACCAAGATATTTCACAACCACATCAGCGAAGAGTTGCCAGTCACCATTTCCTACATTGGTGATGTCACACTGATAGGATAAACCACTCCAGACTGGATCACTATCATCTGCAGCAGCATAGAAGGTCTCCCAGTCTGTAAAAGCACTATAGTCACTATAGTCAAAGCAGAACATTTAGACTGAGTGAAAGTTACCCAGAGTGGTGGCATCAATTACCTCCAGAATTCGGCCAGGATTATGCAATGTCCACTGCATACCTTGGTGATACTCATTCCCACTGACCTTGTAGTCCACTACAAGGTATAGGTCAAAGAGGCTTGACTGCCAATCATGCTTGAGTCGTGGTCTTTGTCTTTCAATGAAGAGACCTTTGATCATCCCATCCATGTAATGGATGTAACATTGAGTGTGTCTGCACAAGCCAGCAAGCTTGCCACTTCACTCCTCCATGCCCATGAAGAGCTGATGGCGCCAGAGGAAGCACCTCATGTGCTCATAATAGTGGCTCAGACTGTCAAAAGGCTGACAGGCCAATGTATGGTAGTCAGTGTTCAACACATGTACAATGAACTTTCCTCCAGCAGGGGGCAAGGTGTTGTACCTGATAAGATTGATGTGTCATATCTCATGGCAAGTAGGTGGGTCATTGGGGAAGAACAAATATGACATGGTGATGGTCAATCTGCAGAATGCTCACAGTGTCTTCAATTATATTGAAAGCTCCACTTCAGTTTCCCCCTTATGCTGCTTCACAGGTAGATCGCCTTTTCCCCCTTACTCTGTGTGAGTAGGTGGGTCATTGGGGAAGAACAATATGACATGGTGTTGGTCAACCTGCAGAATGCTCACAGTGTCTTCAACTATATTGAAAGCTCCACCTCAGTTTCCCCCTTATGTTGCTTTGCAGCTAGATCAACTTTTTCCCCTTACTCTGTGTGAGTAGGTGGGTCAAGGTCTTCATCTTTCAATGAAGAGACCTTCAATCATCCTATCCATGTAATGGATGTAACATTGAGTGTGTCTGCATAAGCCCACAGCCAGGCCCAGCTTGCCACTTCACTCCTCCATGCCCATGAAGAGCTGATGGCATCAGAGGATGGAGGTAAGGCATGTCGTTATGTAGTTTTGTATCCCCCAAAAAATAGAAAAATAAATGCACAATCCCTTAATTCATACCAGTGCATGATGTTTACCAAGGGTGGTTCGATTTACACTTCATACAGACCAAGTGTTAGTTAGGTTTAGGTTAGTCATTGAGAATTATAATGCCATTAAAGACAGAGATACACATGGTGCAGTGCTAGCCTGATTTTATTGGGAAAGATACTGTGAGGTGTGAAGAACAGCAAGAGGACCAAGTTTATTTAGCATAGTACTATGGCAGTATGTTAATTATATTGACGAATAATGTGAAGCAATGTCCAGCACAACTACGAGATTACCATCCGCCTTTCAGGAGGTTTACGGGCATTTTTTGCTTTGGCTGATTTTCGGTTCCTAGCCTGCTCTAGTCTTGATCGCTCTGACAACTGTGCTTTGCTACTCATCAGTTCTCCATACCCTGCATGCTCCATGAGGTCCATGTGGACTCTATTCCGTGACTTGACTGCTCTAGAGATCTTCCTCCTGGCTGGACGCTGTTCCCCCTCTTTGGAAATTCCCTCGATCTTGTAGAACTTTGGATTGGTCACCAGAACCACCCTCTCATCCTCCACTCTCCATGTCTTTCCAGGAGTCTTTGCACTTCCTTTGGTAGCATCTGGCAAGGTCTGCAGAAGAGAGAAGATCTTTGCTAGATGATTGGTGACTTCCAATTGCTCCAGTACAGTCCTACCCTTCATCATCTCATGGTACTCTGAAATGTACCCAGGCTTTGTCCAAAATATATTCCAGGGAGATCTGCGTGCAGGCTTCCCTTGTGTGACTTCTGGAAAGAACACACTCATCCTGTCTGAAAAACTGGGCTGCCGGCGACCTGTCCCCATGCTCCCATGTACTTCTGCATTGCAGGGATTGAATGCGCAGGCCCGAATGGTCTTGAAGGTCGTGTTCAAGGTCCAACATTCGACAGCATCCTCCAAGGATGTCGGCTCTGGTCTTTTCTCTGGATCAATGAGCCAAGCATCTTCCATCTGAATCCACAGCTGACAGGTGAACTGAACAAAGAGCTTTCCTGCCACTGGTTCCAGATAGGACAGCTGTCTTGACCATGTCCACGAGCGCATGACCAACCAAGGCTTATCTCGGATGGTCTTGGTTAACCTTGACCATGTAGGCATGTTTCCGATGGGAAACCTCTCCTCATCATCATCCAATGTTATCCTTGGCCATGCTTGCTGTCCCTGCGGCTTTGTCAACTTGGCTTGCATGAGCTTCAGAACCTCCAAGTCATCGTGTTGCTGGACTTCTTTCAGGTGTGGTGCCTTCCACATGTCCAGGTCGGACAGGAAGAACAATCCAAATCGTTCACAAATCCTGGAGAACTGAAGAAGAGCCATGGATTCACGGACATGATAATCAAGAATGATAGGGGTAGAGGAGGTGCACCGAATCATATGACAGATGATGCCTGTCAGTATTCCCAAGTTGGGTGGGTCCAGTTCTTTCAAGGAGATCTGGACCATCTGAAGCGCCCTGACTCGTCTGGCCTGAAACTCGAACCACACTTTGGAAGGTATCCACAGAATTGCATTGGATGCAAGAAATATTTCCACCTGACCAAGGAGCTTAGGTGGCACCTTCAATGGAATGCTGGGTGTGACTCACCCTGTGTGCCAAGTCATCCATGATCTTCTCCATAGCCATCCCACCCATCCTATACTCATCTCTCACCCCATATGACCTCTTCTTCGCCTCTCCAGAATACATTTTGATGGCCTCTCTGCACTCCTGCATGAAGTCACTATTCAATGCATAGGCATCCTTGTCCATGACAAATGTAGGCAAGTTGTCATTGGGTCGGATCACCTCATAGGCAAGGCTGTAGGCACTTCTGAATGCTACATGAGTCTGCCTTGCTCTCTCCTGAGACATCTCTGCTTGCATTGCCCCATACCTCCCAAGAGTGCATGTGTGGTGTATGTTCCCTCGCAAATACCCACCAGCCCCAAAGGAGGCTTCCAGACAATCGAGTCTCCACAAGCCCACGAGGTTCTCATCCCATTTGGGATGGATTCCAATGCCCAAGTCAACCAGAAGCTCGCCATTGTTTCGGTTGACCATATATGGCCAGTCTAGTGCAGGGATCCCATCCAGGAGGGCATCGATGGGGGATGAACCTTCTTGAAACAAAAGTGCCTTGGCCCACAGCTTGATTCCCTTGCAATCAACGACGAAGAAGAAGGACCCATAGTTGGCATAGCGCAAAGGGTCTCCCTGGATGATCTCCTTCATGGTGTGGTTGATCTTATTCAACACACCCATCGAAAAGGGGACTGCCTTTGGACGACCAGGCCTTTTCTTCGTCCCCTTCCGTGCCTTAAACCGCACCTCACCCAATGTGAGAGAAACATATGGGGCACTTCCAACATCTGCATGTTCACTGATGGCAGGGAGCAGAACATGCTCCCAAAAAAAGTCCAAAACCTCCTTTGGAATACGCTTAGCCCGCCTGTGTGTCATTTCATCCCGGTGTATCATCCTGGGGAAGCAGATGTAGATGTTCATGCTTCCAGAAGCATTGCTCAAGGTCCCAAAGGTGGTGTGAGGTATCCCACACAGGGGGAATGACATGGTTAACCACTCAGTGCGACCACCGGTGTCCTTTGCATCCTCCACTGACTGGGGTATGAGGATGTCGACATAGACATGATTGTTCTTCTGCATTAGAGCCTTTTCCTCCAAAACTGGGCCGAGATAAACTGCCAGTGGTGTGCGGAACTGCGGATCACGGGTTACCCACACCAGGCTGTCAATGTCCACAGTCACCTCTAGCTGTTCCGAGGTCAGAGGAACCCGATCCAATTCCAGGTTGAGACAGATGTGACGTCCATCTTCATACTTCCCACGCACAAAAGTATTGATGAGGGTACTGGAGTCATCTGTGCTCGTCTGAATCATATCAGAGGCACTCAGTATAACAACATCCTCAACAAGCACTTTTGACTTGGAAGGGGAACTTGGAGGTGGAATGCGACGCAGTGAATAGTCACCTGAAATGACTGGTCAGAGATACATGCATGTCAGAAAATGTAGTAACTGACCAGTGACATGGTCGTTGATCTGATGGGAGGAATCATAGCCATCTGGGATGCCCACAGGAAGTATGTGGTCAGCAAGTCTGACAGGAGGGTCTAGATAGAACATCTGGCTGAAGGAACTCAGAAGACGATAGCCATAGTCTCGGAAGGAAGTCCATATTCCAGGGCGATAATAGGCCTCCTCCACGATCTCATAATGGTTTCGATCCTGATATAAACTCTCCAACACCGGACCACATTCATACTCATCATATTTCCTATCAAAAGGCCTCCACCGACGACCTTGATATGCAGGAAGGTGTACTGCAGGGGTTGGACGAGGAAAGCGAAACATGGATCCAGTGGTCCAATCCTTGACGTGCTTTCGTGTCCTGATGATTTCCAGAGGATCCTCAGTTGCAGACTCGACCTGTATATTTGCTCCATTTACTGCATGTGGAGCCCTGGAATCCCTATCCCTTGCTTTGCTCACATATGGGTAGCGCCTGAGGAGATCTCTAAGTCGTTGGGCCTTGGCATCCAAGGGAGGCTGGTCCCCTGTGGGAATGTCTTCATCTTCATTTGGGAGGTCATCATCAGAGTGAGTAGCGCAGTGTTCGTCCATTCCAGGATCAATCCTGTTGCAGACGGGACAGTTGGAACCAACCACATTGAGTTCACGGATAATAGAGGCATCTTGCTGTCCTGAGACTTCATTCTCAACTTCCATAATGGCATCCTCAGTGAGTGCCTGTGTGTCATCCCACTGTGACCATATGTCACCAGGGGGAAGTATGGTGGTAGACAAATAGCGATAATCTTCCCAGCTCCTTCTGCAGGCCTCCCTCACAGTTGCTAACATCTGGAGTCGCAGACGATGACCACAGGGGATGGGGGGAATTTGGATGGTGTTGCTAGCACCATACAGACCACTGGCCATGAGAGACTCCATGACAAAGGATGCAATTGGACCACAGTCATAGCCATTCTGAGTCCAGTTGTATACCAGCACACTGACATCTTTGGGGTCTGCAGAATCATAACCATGGAGAGCTGCAATGCGAGACCAGTAGAAGGGGCCATTCCACCTGTTCCAGTCATCATGCAACTCATCATAGTAAGGATGGGGGGTGTCTGGGACATTGGAGATGCGTCTTCCCAGGACAAAAGCAGAGTCGTCCTGATAGTCAAAGACAACAACAAAGAAATGACTAGCATGCATGACCACAAAGGCTATGGGAGCAGAAGGATTTGCGGGTAAAGAATGGATGAGATGGCGCTGTTTGAAGAGGGATGTCTCCTCCACCTCAGGCAAAACATGGATGCCAGAAGATATGGATGGAATGGCAGAAAAAAAGTCGACATATCGAACTTGGGTCCTGCCTTGTACAGAATACCACCGAGACAGAAGGTGGAAGTTAAGGACAGTAGCATCAATCCAGGTCTGATACCGGAGGGTGCCCAAGTTTTGAAAAGCCATGGCCCACATGGTAGGTCTAGCCATGGAGCACACTGTCCATTGAGAATGATCAATAAGTGAAGGTGGGGAAGTGTAAAAAATATACTTACTGATGATATGATGGACAGAAGGTGCATGTGATGCATTGCTCAAATCTGGCACAGGTGGGAATAGAAGGGATTGAGGGGGGGAGTTTGGCTCAGACGTGTGAGCAGAAAAGTTGTCAGAGTCCTGATTGAGAGACTTATGCTCCTCGTTTGACCCAGAATGATCGATATCCAAGTGATCCATCATTGCCTGACATTTCTGATATACAAAGTCAAGTTCTTCCTCGTCAAAAGAGGATTCCTGATCCTCTTGAACACTGCGGGTTGGAGAGGGAAGAGCATTCATTAGCAAATCAAAGGAGGGAGATAATGGCGATGAGGAGGGTGTTCTCAATTCATGATCAGAGGAAGAAGGGGTGATTTTAGTTTCAATGGATCTAAGCTTAGAGCGTGTCTGGGGTGCCATGATGGTGGTATGTTCAACGAGGATGACTGCCGACATGTAATTAGTAATTATATCAACAGTCAACGGCATATCAGGGTCTGAGAGTAGGCGATAACTGGACATTTTTCTGATGTGACTCTATCAGCCACTATTACCTCAATATCATTTCAGGGTCTGACCTTAGGCGATGTCAAATCTTAAGCAGGCACTTTCCAACGTCTCCCTAACTCCCCCCTCCATTCCCCCCCTTCTTTCACTCCCTTCTTTCACTCACCTGCTACTCCAAGTCTCTCGATCAATGTCACGCCCATCAAAGAATAATTTTTCCAAGTTTACACCCTGCCATGAACTCGAAGGTAATTCCTGTTCCAAGATGAGCTGTATGACAAGCTCACCCATCCAGTGGCAAATGTCATGGATGCAGAGGATGATGTCTTAGATGGAAAAAAGAAGGTCCCAGATGCGATGATGCATACCTTCAGACCAGGGGATGAGTAAGAGAACACTGAAAAGTAGGGAAGCTTGACTGATGTGGACCTACACCAGTATCATCATACAGGGTGAGAAAGGCGTACTGTGGCATGGGGTCATTGAGGAAATCAGGGTCCAGCATCTGAAAACCATCTATGTAAGTGTCCATAGAGAAACCTGGGATTGCCATCCTACTGACATAAGTACAGAAGGCATGGGTGGCAGTACGATGGTATTATGGAAAGTGGGACATAGCAGACAGAAGGTGAGCATACTTGATGATCCTACTAAAGATCATCTATTCAAGATATCAATAGCATTCAAAATGATGTTGGAGAGTGTGAGTTGGTGTTGTCCAACCACATAGACATAATTTCACCACAGGAGGTCGTATGTGAGTCCTTTGAATTACTTTTTATGTCACCTCTGAGGCACAGGGTCTCAGCACCAGTGGATGTCATTAAATTCATGGAGAGAGAGGCCCATGGTCCTTCCATAGCATCAGATGACCTGTTCAGTCGGTGGTCCATGGACACAACAGGGAAGGGAGCCCTGAGGGTATGTTGGATTTCATGACATCTCTGATATGTGATCTGATATCCATTACTGCCTCCTTTTAAGGTAACCTTCAATGCCTGTCAGGTCTGTAAGAAGGCCTATAACCCAGACAGGGACCAACAAAATCACTGCTGTAGATGCAAAAATTGGTTCCACATTGGGTGTTTGGAAGGCATTCCAGGGGGAAAGAAGGGGGTGGAGAAGATGGTGACTGAGCTGAGCATGGAGTCAGGGCTTTCTTTGGATAGTGAGTTTGTGAGCATCTTGTGCATTCCCATATCCAGAGGGAAAGGCTATGGTGTAGTGGGGAATGGGACAGTTATAATGCCCATCTGGGAGGAGTTCTGGAAAGCATTGGAGCAGATGAAACAGGAAATGGGCTTGGCATGGAGGTCCCATATCACTTCAGACCTTTTGGAACAAGCAGGAGAGTCGTATGTCCATTATCAGTGTCCAATCTGCTCCAAGGATGGTAGGGGGTGGTACCTGTAGTGACATATGTAACACTATAGCCATTTGATTGTAAGCTCTAGCTGATAATTGTATCAGGTGTGTTCACTCAGACTGTGTTCACATGCTAGGATCCCCAATTCAACATCCCCAGAGTATTAGAAAAGGTTTTCAGAATGGATTTGCTTGGATCTTTTTGTTTCCTCGCCTGTTTGGTCTGATTGAATATCTATCTTCTGCATGCCAAGAGAGTGTGGGGTTCACCAGTGGACTTATGTCTCCTAGGGATTCTGATGGGATTTCAAGTGGGTAGTGAACAGGTATTTCAGGCTCACTGATGTGCTCTAATTCTCTGACTGAAATGAATCTTGACGGACGCAGGGATGTTTTCATGAAATCAAAGGACTACCCAAATAAATGCTTAAGTGTTAAGGGTGGGATCAAATCCCATTGCCACTGTCCCACTTCCACCACTATGACCTGATCCTCCCTCTTCAGGTGTCCCCCCATGGCTTCTAGAACCCATCTCATAATCCATTCCCTCATCTCCATCATTCCCTCCTTCTTCAGTGGTTTTATTACGAGTCTGAAATGACATTATGAGATATAGATCCTTTGTCTCGAGGATAAAAGATACAGCTTTGCTTACTGGTTGGATTACTCTTCCAGTTCCATCGTCCCATTGCACCCAAGAGGATACTGCACAGATTAGGGTGTATACTTGCAGTTCAGAACATCAAAAATAACTTACTCCAGGCAATGTCAGGCTTCTTCTTGTGCCAATCCTGCACCTCATCCCACAATGGTTCCCACTCGTCACCATCGATCTTACTGATATCAAAGTCAAATTCTTCGCCACACATTTTTTTTGACATGTTATCCTTGTACTTGTCAAAGTCTGCATAACATGGAAGTTTCAGGAATATTAAATATGAACATGGAATGGCTCACCAAAATCAGCAAATGACATCCGTTCTATGTTTATAGGACATCTTGAGCGGAACATATTCAGCGTGTCCGGATCGTGTCGTCCTAAGAGGAAGTCGGTGATCAAATACTCGTTGAAGTTCTGCGAGAGGTGGTTGGATATTTGAGGAAGGGAAATTTCCCTTAGTGGTCGGATGAACGCTTCGATTACATTGTCCAGGTGGACAATGCACTTAAGGAGGTGGGGGAAGAACGATTTGAACTTCTTCTGGCGGCGGCGACGAAACCTTTCATATAAATTGATGTAAAGATAATAGGTCCACAGCGTCATCCGAAGCAAACGGTCATAAAATTTTGGGAAAAAGACATGGTGCTGGTCCATGGGAACAGCGTCATGCAGATTCCTCACCACAATCTCTGATACGTCCCCATCGTCGGTTTCCTTCATCGAATAGCGAACTTGAAAAATATAGTCCCTGTGTAATTCACTGGGAACGCTTCTTGGCCAGTAATAGTCAGACATGGCAATGTGATGATGGTGGGTGGAAAGCAAGAGATTTGTGGCAATGCAATCAAATTTTCTGCAGCTAAAAATAGAAGTATACCCAATTTGGATGAGCGCTATGAAAGCCGGAACATTCTGTCATGCATCAACACGATTGAACAACATTCGACACAGAGATACCATGTTCGATCGTGTTCGTACAGCTTTACATCACATGTGGACTTTGCCAGATGTTATTTCATGGTGTTCGAACATGATCTAACATGGCATTGGGCATGTAAAACCATGTTCGGTCGTGTTCGTACACCCTTAAAACACATTTGGCCATTGGCACTATCACGTTTCATGGTGTTCAAACACGATCGAACACCGTTCGACACAGCGGTACCGTGTTCGATCGCGTTCGAACACCATAATATGCTATGGAACAAATTGCAAGTGCCATTTAACGCTGTACGAACGCGATCGAACACGGTATCTCTGTGTCAAACAGTGTTCGTTCGCATTTGCACACCTTTACGAAGCAGGTGTACTTTGGGCCATCACCTTGCATGGTGTTCGAACACGATCGAACACCATTTGACACAGAGATCTTACCATGTTCGGTCTTCCATGGTGCTTGAACACGATCGAACACCGTTTGACACAGAGATACCATGTTTGATCACGTTCGAACACCATAATATGCTATGGAACAAATTGCAAATGCCATTTAAAGCTGTACTAACACGACCGAACATGGTAAGATCTCTGTGTCAAACAGTGTTCGATCGTGTTCAAGCACCATGCAAGGCGATGGCCCAAAGTACACCTGCTTCATAAAGGTGTGCAAATGCGAACAAACACTGTTTGACACAGAGATACCATGTTCGATCGCGTTCGTACAGCTTTAAATGGCATTTGCAATTTGTTCCATAGCATATTATGGTGTTCGAACGCGATCGAACACGGTATCTCTGTGTCGAACGGTGTTTGATCGTGTTCGAGCACGAGGGAATAACATCTGAGAAAGTCCACATGTTCTTTAAAGCTGTACAATTTGTTTAATCGCATACCATGGTGTTCGAACGCGTTTCGAACATGTGTGGCACATGTTGGATGGCGTGGATGTCGAACATGACACCAATGAAGTTGATCTATGAGGCATATTATGGCTAGGATCTATGGTTTGGGCTACAATACATATGGATTTCGAATGTCCTTTATCCACTGCCTGAACACCATTGCGAATGTGTCTGCCATGGTCCCCATGGTATTGGAGGGATTGCAAGAAAACCACAGGCTTGTGGTTGGGGATCGTTCGACCTCGTTCACAAAATATTGTGGAGGTCCTTCGGGCAGGAATTTAAGTCCAATGTCCATTCTGCAAAACACGGCGAGGGAGGACTTTGCTCCCCCTAGCCGTGTCTCCCGCAACACAAGATCCCTCCAGGTATCCAACACAAAATTGCGGAATTGTGACTTTCCATCGTCGCGCACCAGGATCGTACCGCTTTGTGGGTTGACGATGTTCTTCCTCAATTCTGCTGCATTGATTGGCTTTGGTGCATGTTCTATCAATTCCCTGTGGGTAGAGTTCAGCAAGAAATGAAACATTTCCCTGTCAAACAAAAATGCACTTTATCTCCTCAGTCTTCAGAAAAGACTCTGTTTGAACCCCAGTCCACATTCCATCACTTCGTTTGTGGGTATGGACGACCGACATTATCCTTCCCCCTATTACGAAGGCCCTCCACTCGCCTATTGTCCCGAGGGTCTCCACATATTCCTGGGCCATCCAAATTTCGTCATCGTTGATACACGATCTCAGGTGGTTCCATGTCCGGTATTTCGACGCTGCACTGGGGAGGATGATGTGCTTTCCACAGTCGCTGTTGGATCGCTTGAGGACAGTGTCTTCTTGGATATCTGCACCATCTTCGAGCTGGGATGTAAAGGGAGAGTAGTTCCCCTTTAGTTGTGCGATCATCCGCAGATGGCAAGTCGTGGGCCATTTCTTTCCTGCTGACCGTATTTGTTCAATTGGAGGCCAGAGTTGTGTTAGGAAGGCGAGGGCCTTTATATTGACCTCATATCTCGCGAGTCTGCCTTTGTCGAGGCCATAGGCATTTTGGTCCGACCTATATGACAGATGTCATTCATCACCGTCTGTGGCAATGTCAGAGTGTGGTTTCCCTCACCTGTAGTCTATGCTGTAGTCTATTCCACCAATTATGCCATCCTTGCTCGCCAATCCATTCCAAGCTGTTGGATCAGCCTTGGGGTTGAGGACAATGTCTCGAAATGTATCCCATGGCATGAAGTCTATCTTGAATGCTTCTCCTTTATCGTAGTCATCCATTTGTAGGATAAACCATAGCTGTGATGTTGCATAAATATAAGTACATGAAATACATGGGTCCACAGTGACTTACCCATTCAGTCACGCGCACCTTTACCCCTGTTTTGTTTTCGCGCTGCTTATACACAAACCCGGTCAAGTCTTTGATTGCATCGAATTGTCTGAATGTGATTTCCCTCGTCGCCCATGCAAGATCGGATTCTGCTTCACGCCTGCTTACCGCGCGACTTGGGTCGGGAACGTATAGAATGTTGAAGCTCCTCGTCTCAGACTCTTCGATAGGGTACCAGTCATCCCTGTTGACTGATGCTGACCTCGAAATGATTGGGGTTGTGAGGCGTGATTGACGGGGTGATGGGCCAGTCGATCTGGTCATAGGGGACGAGAGCCGATTGGACAGCATCGAAGGCCCTGCTTCTGCTGATGCCTGCTGAAATCCATGACTGCTTTGGCCATCTCCATTATCAACATCCATATTCATTGATTCATCCTCATCCATGACCATATCCAAACTAGTGGAGCTGTAATAGTTTAGACAGACATTTAGATCCAAGAGTAATAGTCAGGTTTGGTTCAATGTGGAAGTCTCACCCAGCATTGCCTATTTCCTCCTGCGTCATTGGCAGGTAGGTTACACCTTGCCAGCTCGTCACTTGCAGGCCCCATTTGCAGTCCTGATATTATTTCGTCTCGGGTAGGTTGTCGTGTTCGTTTATTCTGAGGCGCATTTACATTAAGTCCAAAGTGTCCTGGGCATTCGGGGGTACAATTTGGGTGTATCCTTTCGGATTTGGCATGCCGCACCCCAGAGCCACCCTCCATCCGCCAGAGCTGCCCAGATCTTGCATTGGTGCACCCACACGTGTGGATGCACACTTCGAAACCTACCATGGGCCTATGAACTCTGGGCTTTTGAGTCGATTTTACCATGATGCGATTTCTATCGATCTTGTGTAGACTGGTTGGTGATAGAGAAGACGGTATGGAAGATTGCTACGGAAGCATCTTATGGAAAATTGATTGTATTACATCCGCATATGGTAATTACATATCTTAAACCTAATCTCACCTGTACACAGCGTTCGTCCACGTTCGACCATGGCTAGTAACTGTACCAACACGATCGAACACGGTTTTATTTAGGCTTCTGCATGTGGTCATTCCTATTGCTATTATTATCAATATTCGTCAGGGAGGGCTTTGTGATGCTTACATGGGACGAATATTGCTATGGCATATTGATAGCACAACATTCCACACATGCCAATCACATTATATTGCCTCTTTTTGGGATGAGTGGTATATATAGGGGGCATTAGGCTATTGAACACGATCAAACACAGTCTGATATGCAACATACCATGTCCGATCGTGTTCGAACACCATGAAAAGGGCGAGGAAAGACTCCACGTGCTTTTTAAAGGTGTTCGAACACCATGGAAAGGGCAGGGAAACACTCCAAATGCTTTGTAAGGGTGGCCGAACGTGGTCGAACATGGTTGCACATGCGCAATACCATGTTTGATCGTGTTCGAACACCATGGAAATGGCGGGGAAACACTCTGCATGCTTTGTAAGGGTGTTCGAACGCGGTCGAACACGGTTGCACATGCAAAATACCATGTTCGATCGTGTTCGAACACCATGAAAAGGGCGAGGAAAGACTCCATGTGCTTTTTAAAGGTGTTCGAACGCGATCGAACACGGTTGGACGCACACAACACCATGTTCGATCACGTTCGAACACCATGGAAAGGGCAGGGAAACACTCCAAATGCTTTGTAAGGGTGGCCGAACGTGGTCGAACACGGTTGCACATGCGCAATACCATGTTCGATCGCGTTCGAACACCATGGAAATGGCGGGGAAACACTCTGCATGCTTTGTAAGGGTGTTCGAACGCGGTCGAACACGGTTGCACGTGCACAATACCATGTTCGATCGCGTTCGAACACCATGGAAAGGGCAGGGAAACACTCCAAATGCTTTGTAATGGTGTCCGAACGCGGTCGAACACGGTTGCACATGCGCAATACCATGTTCGATCGTGTTCGAACACCATGGAAATGGCGGGGAAACACTCTGCATGCTTTTTAAGGGTGGCCGAACGCGTTCGAACACGGTTGGACATGTTCGATCGTGTTCGAACACCATGGAAATGGCGGGGAAACACTCCAAATGCTTTGTAATGGTGTTCGAACGCGGTCGAACACGGTTGCACATGCACAATACCATGAAATGGGTGTTCAAACGCGATCGAACACGGGTGGACTTGTCTGCTGAGCTGAGCTTCCAATTGAGTTCGAATGTGACACAATGGATATCCAAATAGGTCATAAGTGGATATCCAAATGGGTCATAAGTGGATATCCAAAATAGGTCATAAGTGGATTTGTAATCATTGCCTAATCATCCTACAAGGGACAAACCGAACCCTCCCGATCCAAAACCAACCACTCCCGATCCACGACCATCGCCATGTCCGACTACTACTGGCCCATGTACCCCCCCACTGAGTTGCACATGGACTACATAACTCAAATCAGATACTCAATCACCATTGACGACGACCCCGATGTCTTGAAAATAGAAATGGTTAATCTCCACCATAGTCGGCCAACACCTGAACATCGGACGCTCATCCCCGAGCGTTACAATAAATATGCACAATCATTATTTTGGAAATATTATCTCTACATCGCGCTCTACAATAACTTCAATCGCCGGCGTAATCAGAAGCGGTACAAGAAGTTCTGGCCGACATTACTGAAATACATCGTATTCCTCGACAATGTGGTGGAGGCGTTCATCCGCCCATGCTTGGATATCGGAAGAGACGAGATACGGAACTACCGGTGCACAAACTTCGAAGAATACAACATTACCGAATTCCTTCTTGGGTTTCATGACCCAAAATCCGTCAAGTTCTTCCGCTCCAGGTGCCCGGAAAATATAGAGCGAATGGCGCTGAAGAGTTGATAGAGAAAGGGTGTGGGGAGAGGTCCAAGGAGTCTCCCGTTGGGAATGAGGGGGTCAGTTCGACCCAGGGGGCTTGGAGTTGCCTGGCAGGTGGTCAGAGGGTGGTGGAAAGACAAGGAACGCGCCCTAGAGGTTCCAATAGGTCGAGATAACGTCTAACGAGAGTCTGATAGAGGAGAAATAAAAATCCGAGGCTTCCGGCCTTCGAATTCCGTCCTATTTCGTCTGAGGTGGCTGTCTATTATTGTTGCTAAGTATGTACAACACTCATCTAAGTGCGAGTCTGGCTTACATAAGCCAAACTCGTGCAAATACTAAGTAGCAGAAGAGGTAGAGTAAAGATAGAAAGAAAAACTAAAGTAGAAACAATGAAATAAATGAAATCACCTACTAGGGAGGTTACTCTCCCTACAGCGCTAGAGGATTTCAGTGAGTCCCAACTGCTTCCATTCAATTGAGCGAACTTACATCCATACAGATTGGGAAAAACTCTTGCAGCGTTTACCAGAGGAGATTGCGGGGCCAAAGTACGGTTATGATATCGATAGCGTGCCTGATGAGGACTGGGAGGCGATTTGGGATGCTGTAGAGGGGTGGTACAGCAAACCAATCGACATTCAGTGGAGTGAGTGCAACCTTTTCTACCCATACACAACATCTAATACTCATTTGATCATTACCAGTCACTTCTTGGGTTCAGTGGGAGGACGATTCCGGGAACATTGTAGGAAAGGTAAGTGCACGTATGAATTTCATTGACCCTCTGCTGACGATTGATGGACAGGATAGGGGAGGCATGGCTGGATCCAGTGGCAGAGACATTGCTAGATCCAGTGGTGGAGACGTGGCTGGCCGCTCAGACAGTGGGGCTGCCATGGGTTTCGATACATCCTTTATGGCTTGAAAGAATTACAGGTGGAATACGTAGATCACTATGACGCTGCGCCTGTAACACTAATAATAGAAAATTTTTTCTGGCAACATGCAACTCTTTTTTCCTGCCTCTGCACTTCGTTTTTGGGTGGGGGGAGGCCTTTCATTTCTGTACTTAAGTGCGTCAGGGTGGTGAGCCCTATGTTGTACATGAAAGTGAGAGACACAGTGAGAAATTGAGTAAGATACGGCATACCAAGGTGCAGGTAGGCTGGGCTAAACCCGTTTGTGAGTATCCTATCCTACTAGGGGCCCTTGCACCCATGGGAACTACCTGTACTTGGGTTAGGGGTACAGTTATGGGTTAGCCGTGGGGATACCCACGGGTCACCCCTGCCATTCACTAATCCCACCGAGGCTGAGGCCTCCACTTGTTGCACTACTCTAATTCCTTGTATATACGATTCTCCTTAGATATCTGAAACATGTGCACTCTGCTTATGTGATATAGTCTAACGCTCCCCCCACCCAAAAAAAAGTGTGGAGGCAGGAAAAAAAAAGTTGTGTGTTGCCAGAAAAAAAAATCTATTATTAGTGTTACAGATGCAGCGTCATAGATCACCCATATCTGTGGCCAGTTATTTTGTTTTGAGCTTTATTGGTTTTGCTTTCTTGCGAGGGCCTTCTTTGTTTCTGTGGCTGTGACATGGGCATAGTTAACTGTCTTGGCACCAATTGTGGTTTTCAGCAGTAATATCATACAACGTCACGCATGTATGAGTTGTATGTTGTCTTCACCATGAAATCCAAAAATATCATGTTCCACAAATTGTGACTGTAAGCCAAAAATTGCAAAAATGTACTCATTTAGTTCCATTAAGACTACCCCCCCTCCTCCCCTCAAACGATTGCTGGAGAGAAGCAGATGCGTGTCTTGTATCACAGTTTTGGAGTGTTTGCAAGTAACCTATGCATATCTTATGGATCTGAACAGAGAAATACGGTGTTCGAACATGCTCAAACGCGATCGAACATGCTTTGATGACATCCAGCCACACCTAGTTCCATCCACCCATCACACAAAACCAGAAGCACAGCAGAATCGGAACAATAGGTACATTTACGATATGCTGTGCATTGTAATTCCATTTTAGGCACATATGATATCCATTATATATATAGCCATCTGATAGTCGATCTCACACCAGTCAACCATCCTGATCCGCATCGATTACCATGTCCGATTATTACTGGCCCAGATCCTTGCCAACAGAACTCCACAAAGATTACATCACACAAGTCAGGTACTCGATTAGACCCGCTGACGATGAAGAAGTCTATCAGATCATGCAGATGAACTTCCACGATGATCATCCAGTGAAAAAGCACCGCTGTTTCTTCCCATGCTACTATTTGGTACCCCTCACGGACGTTCTGTGGAAATATTATCTCTACATTGGACTATACACCAGGTTCCGTGGTAGTCGTCAGAAGAAACTCAAACGATTCTTTCCACATCTCCTCAAGTGCATTGTCCATCTGGACAATGTAATCGAGGCATTCATCCGTCCAATTCTGTCTGTCCCTTTGGGCGAGATGAATGACTATCGCTCACAGAACTTCGATGAGTATCTCGCTTCAGAGATTATCCTTGGGCGCCATGACCCAGAAAGCTTCAAGATATTCCGCTCTCGATGTCCCATAAACATCGAGAGAATGAAGATTGATGATGTCGCAAAAAGTGACTTGCATATTCCCTCCTTTATATTTAAGTGGCTCATGGTTCTGCAGACTGGGCGATGTATAGGGATCGATTACCACCACTCATGGAAGGGGGAAAATATGATCATGATATCGACGTGGTACCCGACGAAGATTGGAAGGCACTGTTGGTCGAAGTACAGGGGTGGCTCCAACGCAAGCTTGATATCGAGTGGAGTGAGTGTGATCCCACTACTCGTTTTTCACATGTTCATATTTTTCCCCATAGTAGCCTCATGTGTCCAATGGGAGGATGATAGGGGAACAATCATATATCCAGTGAGTGATATTAATTGCCTTACACCTCATTATATATTGTATCATTATAGCGCCAGTCCAGTGACAATCTGGATGAATCTCATCCAGTCGGCCAAGATTGTGGCAGTTATGGTATAGAAAATCCGTTCAATCAAAATGATCTGATCATGACAATGCAATCAGATCCCCCATTTTCTGGTCATACACACACAATGCAGATCAAGGAGGCAGATTCAGCTGAGGGTGCAGGCAGCCATCTTCAGAGGGGTCTGGTTGGTTTCGATTTGTCACTGGTGGCTGGCACATCAAGTGGGAGTAAGTGTCCCATTTGATTGAGGAAATATACCATTTAAATGTATCGCTTCTCTCCAAATAATAGCCTCAGAGGATCAGCCCACATCCTCAATCCAGTCTATGGGGCCATTTCAGGGAGCTGATCAAACAGTCGAAGAGGAAATTAGATATCCATCTCCAGCACCCCCAGAAAATTCACAGGATTTGGGATATGATGTTGAAACATTCAGTGGTGATGGAGGGACTAGCTTCCATACAGAGGAGACTGGATTCGGCGATGTGCATGAGACAGACGACAATCCAAAGGAACACAAGAAAACTACCTCTACTCTCACTGACACAAATTTCCCCTCTGAACCCCAACCAGATCCCGAGTCAGATGGACTACCATCCAGTAGAGATGATGGAACTGGACGTCCACTCCTGAGTGACGATCCACATGGCCAAACCGAAGTTGTGAAAGAACCCCCCACCACCAAGCGCTCGAGGGGGCGTCCAACAGGCAGCAAGACAAAGGGAAAAGTGAAGCAGACCCAGAGAGGTTCAGCGGTTATCACTACACACGTCCTGAGAAGCCAAATGCATCGTCCATCCTCAGAGATCTGCTATGACAAGGTCGTTGTCACTGTCAGTCCACGGAAACAGACCGTAGTCACCTCTGGACGATCTCGGTGCCTACGTGAAGTTTCTCCATCCACCCTCATGCCTGTGGCGGGGCCATCCAGTCACATCAAAACGACAATTCAGAATTCAAGTTCATCCTCGGATGAGGCAACAAAGGATGAAGTGCCCTCCATGTTGACAAACCTTCCTGCAATGCTCCGATCACTGGCAAAAAAAAGCATGAGTGATGCAGAGGATATAAGTCACCAGGTAAGCCTCAAGCCATCTCACCATTCCATGCTGACATGTGCCTTTCAGTTTGTCGAGCTATTCTCCACTCTAAAGGACATCAGCAAAATGCATGGGCCTCAACTCTCGAAGATGTTTTCCCAGATCAAGGCTGACAAGCATGTCTATGTATGTCTCTTTCCCCCATTGACCTCCAATATTGACAGCCATTTAAAGAATAACCTCATACAAGATGCAACAAGGCTGGGTATGTATCTAAAAAGTATGGAACGGCAGCTTAGGAATGATGGAAAAGAAGTGGATGTGAATGTAAAGAAGGGCTATATGATCCTAGCACGCGAGTGTGGTCTGAGCAAACACACTTGATACACTTATCAGACACAGACACATGTCACCATGTGCTTTACATGTGTATGGACCTGACGAAACATGGTTTGAAATGCAGCATACCATACCACGTTCGATTTCATTTGAACACCATTGAACGTTAGGGAACAAAGTCACATGTACTTTCAAGTTGTATGAACATGATCTTCGATGAACACAGTTCAGCATGCCAATACTGTGTTCGATCGCATTTGAACACTGTGCTTTAAACATGTATGAATGGGATTGAACATCCCTTAAGGTGTACGGATGAGATCAAACACGGTTAGACACACCACATATCATGCTCGAATGCGTTCGAACACCACGATATGTGATGTAAGAAAGTCCAATTGTGCTTTAAAGGCGTACGAATGCGATCAAACATGGTTACATGTTTGATCGTGTTCGAACGCTGTGACATGTGATGTACTGAAGTGTGGGTGGTGCATGAACACAATCGAACACGGTTAGACACACCAAATACTATGTTCGATCGCGTTCGAACAACATGATATAGTGTACAAACGATGCATTTAAGAAGCAGATTACTTCAATACATCTCATTTCATGGTCTTTGAACGCGATCGAACATGGTATTTGGTGTGTCTAACCATGTTCGATTGCATTCGTACTGCCATGTTCGATTGTGTTTGTACACTGAAGCACATTTGGTATTGTGCATGGGGCGAGGTTGGAATTCCAGCAGGTTTTTGGACTTCCTCTTATCTATTTCACAAACCATGATGGGTACAACAAATGCGGCAGGGGAAAGTACAAAGACACAGTAGATACAACCAATGGAATTACATATCTCAGACCACATCCAATGCACCGTCCTCATCTTCATCAGAACTTTGTAAATGTTCCTTAAAGGTATACCCGACTGATACATATGAAGACAATTAGAATATAACATGGAAAAGAAAGGGACGGACTTACAGTCTGTATCCTCCTGGATGATCGGATTGTAGTATTCCTTCATGCATTCATGAAGGGTTCTGAGAAACACCATGTCCTTTTCAGACCTTTCAGACATGGCAAAACGCATCCGGGATCCAGACCACACATTCCCCAGCTTCTCGTCATATGCCTTCCAGTCTGGTATTTGTAAGTACGATGGCTATCCGACCAAGGGTGATCAGCACTCACCTAATTCCGTTACCTTTGAGCGATCCAGATTCATATCATTGTTGCGGCGGAACTGCCTCACGAGCCATGGCTCGTGGCGCATGACGTGGTACTCTATTTTTAGGTATTTATCGAATACCTCTGACCGCCATTGCTGCTCTCGTGCAACGGCCTTGCGAGATTCCACACATATATGCTCAAATATACCACCCATGTACCAAAGTACCTTCTTGAGGGTGTCTTGCAGTTCTTCCCCTACCTCAAGCTCCTCGCTATTGGTGAGGACTGCACATATCGCCCTTTCCCTCCACACAAACCGTTGCATGTGGGTGTAATAAGACCCAGGAATGTCAATCTTCCTCGTTTCATCGTCATCATCTCTTATCTTGATTACACATCTGCTGCTCTCGCTCCCTTTTACTATCTTCCTTTTTTGCATCATCGAATCGAGAGTGGTGGCTTCGGGTGCTGTTTCTGGGAAGTATGCGTGAGACATGGCGACAGAGATAAGATGCAGGGAGAGGATGGATGTTTTCGGAAGAAGATCAAAGAGTTATCAGTGAGGTAGATTACATAAGTAATATCAACTTAAGTAATAACTGCGATTAGAAAGCAATGGTGTGCATAGCACCGTGTTCGATTACATAGCATTAATATAATATTGACCTATCCGTCGTGTCACGAAAAGTTTGCAATGTGGACATTTTTTTAATTAATTCTTTTAATTAATAACCATTCATGATCAAATCATGGTTTTGTACACGAGGCATTCCTATTTTAAAATTGACTATATGGAGAAGTGACAAATGCGTGCCATAAGGCCATTTGACCTAGTATATAAGGGAGTTGCTCAGTATATCCAATGTCTGATCTCACACATTTGAGCCGACATCACTCATATACAACTCCGCTCCGATCCAAGATAATAATGGACAAGCCAAGCTATGAGCAAGCGCTCCTTCAGCCTTCAATTCCTAGTTCGTCACTCCCAATCAACTTGACGGTCTTCCGTGGTAGCACATCCCCACCATCTACCACTGATATAGAGTGTCAAAACGGTGACATCTATATTGGTTCGATGGACATATGTATATTCCGTGACGGGAAATGGGAGAGATGGGATCCGGCCAACCCGTTTCGACTAGATCTATATGGAGACATACTTGATGTTGTTCCCTGCCATCTACAGGGCATCAGGTTAACTAATGATCCTGACATTGAAGTCGAGCCCATGAACTCCAGAGATATAATACAGCTCATTGATAGCCTGCTCTGGAATATTGAGGTGATGGTGAGTCTAACAGATTGCATCGTTTTCAGGTGCTATCTCCTGATTATCATGACAGCCAACTACCACAGGAGTCAGCCAGACAGGGGCTGGTGAAGGCTCTTCAAATATAACCACTGCTAATACAGGGGAACTGCTTGGGAAGGGTAGGCGAAAGCGCAAGGCTCGTGCAGGTACAGAAACACTGGAGAATCCTGTAAAAAAGGAGGGGAAGGGGAAGGAAAAGGAAAAGGAGAGCAGCGGTGACATAAAGACATCCGGGGAGCATCTGCTAGCTCCCAGTGATCCAAAGCGCAGGAGAAGTAAGTCAATATTCATTGGAAAAGATGTATTCATCTAAACATACATCAAGCTACTCCTGAAGAAGGGGAGACAAGGATTCTGGTTAGACCGCTTCTAGATGGGATTTCCTGTCCCGAAAAGACGCCAGTGATAGAGTGGAAAAAACTTGGGATCAATACCTATGCACCATGGTTCAGTCCAACAGTATGTACTCTGCCAGACATTTGCAAGGTGCAAGGTATACTGATGAATGCTGCATAGGATAAGAAGGCAGTGGAGCATATGGCCGAAGCTGAACGAGCCCAGGAATATCCACACATGCTGGTAGAACTAGAATATGACAACAGTGCACGGTCAGCTCGAAGCCTGATGTCCAAGATCGAGGACGCCATTTCCAGTGGTTGTTCGGTCCTAGTGCGTGGTTGGGAACCATCACCACCGCTTTCCTTCATGGAGGAGGACATAGGGTTGTATAGACCCACACTATCACAGCAAGTGAGCGTGCAGGGTGCGTAATCTGATCAGATGTTTGCATGGTAGCAAGTAAATTTGCATGCACTCATAGATGCAGTCAAGCGCGCCAGGCAACAGGCCCGTAGATCCAAGGCAGACTTGAGTGACGTCCACAGGACTGTCACCATAAAGGAATTTATAGACCTAGCCAAGAACGAGAAAGAATGCCTGAACCTATTGGATCTACCAAATACCCAACCAGAAATTCCGATATTTCTTAGGTATGACGATCGCTTCGAGCTTCTGAACCATACTTACATATGTACAGGCCATTGTCAGACAATGTAAATGCAAGGTCGATGACTATGAATGACTGCTACCTGCCCAAAGAAGGTGCAGACAGGGGAAAGGAGTTCTTCGGCGTGCAGACGATACATGGGGACGCCGAGAGACTTCGGGGATGGGATCTAATGACTCATGGTGGATTCCTTACCTATCCCCATCACGATGCTGGGGGGCTATCCACATATATCACAGTGCGATCAGGGACAAAGGTTTGGGGTTACTTCAACGTGGGAACCAGCTCCACTACAACACGGAAGGAGCTGTTCGATGCCTGGGACAACATACTGTCGCTTGACCAAGAGATGAACTTCAAAAAGTATCCCATGGGAGTGGTACTTCTTGAGAAGGGTGACACGCTGTAAGGATATCTCCAGTTAACCTTAGCCAATCCTAACAAATTAACCATGTACTAGGATCCAGCCCCCTGGCATACCTCACATGGTATACACTCCCCAGAGCGGTTTGACCTCTGGGGGACACTTCTTGTCATATTCGACAATGCACCTGACCGAGGTTTCGGTGGCCTATGATTGCTCTGGATGTCCAGGCAAAGTTGAAGAACGCGGATTGGTAGCTACCAATGCAGCCCATCCATCGCTATACAGATACATCATTTGGATGATACTGGCACTTCCAAAATTCGCATCTGACCATGCAAGTAAGTAGATTCGAGTTATCCGAAGGATTACCATAAATCGATAACCTCACCACAGAAATATTTCGACTCAAGCCACTGCTGGCACTAATTTCTTTCATGGAGAATGCAGAAACATATAGCAGTGCAGAGGCAACAAGGCTGGTTCCATCTACCACAGATTCTAAAAAGGACGTGATGGCACGGGAAGTGCGTGCTGAAATGTTAAAGGCAAAAGAAATAATTAGAAGGCTGAAGAATGGTTTGGGAGTAACTGATGTCACTTCCAGGCTCGAGGATGGGTCCTGGTCGGATCCAGGGGCGGTATGTGACCTAAAGATGATATTCAACTAGAACCCCATGTATTGTAACCACAGAAATGTGATTGGAATGCGGTTTTCCTCTTGAAACAGAAGTTCCTGACAGAGGGTGCCTATGCCTGTTGGTGCCTTCATTAATTAGAACGACCTGCCATGCTGTCCTCTCATGGGGTACATGCAAATGTCCATGCATTCCACATACCACAGCACCATGTTCGATGGTGTTCATACCCATTTAAAGTCCATCAGAGGTGTTGGGTGGATTTCTAACCAGGTTCGAACACCCACAATCATGGCCGAACCTGGATCGATCATTATATTCATACACTATTTCCACACTATTACAGAAATCAGCCGCATGTCCAATCATAGACGAACATGGGGAATATCATGGCAGGTGGTTCGATCATGTTAGTACACCCTTAAAGCACATGTGGACTATGTTCGACCGCGTTCGAACACCATTACAAAGCATTTGGAGTGTTTCGCCGCCCTTTCCATGGTGTTCGAACGCGATCGAACACCTTCACAAAGAATGCAGACTTTGTTCCAACCCATTGCGTGGTGTTCGAACGCGATCGAACATGTCCTGTTCACGTCCAACCGTGCTCGATCGCGTTCAGCCACCCTTAAAAAGCATGCAGAGTGTTTCCCTGCCATTTCCATAGTGTTCGAACACGATCGAACATGGTATTGCGCATGTGCAACCGTGTTCGACCGCGTTCGGACACCATTACAAAGCATTTGGAGTGTTTCCCTGCCCTTTCCATGGTGTTCGAACGCGATCGAACATGGTATTGTGCATGTGCAACCGTGTTCGACCGCGTTCGAACACCCTTACAAAGCATGCAGAGTGTTTCCCCGCCATTTCCATGGTGTTCGAACGTGATCGAACATGGTGTTGTGTGCGTCCAACCGTGTTCGATCGCGTTCGAACACCTTTAAAAAGCACATGGAGTCTTTCCTCGCCCTTTTCATGGTGTTCGAACGCGATCGAACATGGTATTGTGCATGTGCAACCGTGTTCGACCGCGTTCGAACACCCTTACAAAGCATGCAGAGTGTTTCCCCGCCATTTCCATGGTGTTCGAACGCGATCGAACATGGTATTGTGCATGTGCAACCGTGTTCGACCACGTTCGGCCACCCTTACAAAGCATTTGGAGTGTTTCCCTGCCCTTTACATGGTGTTCGAACGCGATCGAACATGGTGTTGTGTGCGTCCGACCGTGTTCGATCGCGTTCGAACACCTTTAAAAAGCACATGGAGTCTTTCCTCGCCCTTTTCATGGTGTTCGAACACGATCGAACATGGTATGGTGCATATCAGACTGTGTTTGATCGTGTGCAATAACCTAATGCCCCCTATATATATCACTCATCCCAAAATGAGGCAATATAATGTGATTGGCATGTGTGGAATGTTGTGCTATCAATATGCCATAGCAATATTCGTCCCATGTAAGCATCACAAAGCCCTCCCTGACGAATATTGATAATAATAGCAATAGGAATGACCACATGCAGAAGCCTAAATAAAACCGTGTTCGATCGTGTTGGTACAGTTACTAGCCATGGTCGAACGTGGACGAACGCTGTGTACAGGTGAGATTAGGTTTAAGATATGTAATTACCATATGCGGATGTAATACAATCAATTTTCCATAAGATGCTTCCGTAGCAATCTTCCATACCGTCTTCACTATCACCAACCGTCTACTCAAGATCGATAGAAATCGCATCATGGTAAAATCGACTCAAAAGCCCAGAGTTCATAGGCCCATGGTAGGTTTCGAAGTGTGCATCCACACCTGTGGGTGCACCAATGCAAAACCTGGGCAGCTCTGGCGGATGGAGGGTGGCTCTGGGGTGCGGCATGCCAAATCCGAAAGGATACACCCAAATTGTACCCCCGAATGCCCAGGACACTTTGGACTTAATGTAAATGCGCCTCGGAATAAACGAACACGACAACCTACCCGAGACGAAATAATATCAGGACTGCAAATGGGGCCTGCAAGTGACGAGCTGGCAAGGTGTAACCTACTGCCAATGACGCAGGAGGAAATAGGCAATGCTGGGTGAGACTTCCACATTGAACCAAACCTGACTATTACTCTTGGATCTAAATGTCTGTCTAAACTATTACAGCTCCACTAGTTTGGATATGGTCATGGATGAGGATGAATCAATGAATATGGATGTTGATAATGGAGATGGCCAAAGCAGTCATGGATTTCAGCAGGCATCAGCAGAAGCAGGGCCTTCGATGCTGTCCAATCGGCTCTCGTCCCCTATGACCAGATCGACTGGCCCATCACCCCGTCAATCACGCCTCACAACCCCAATCATTTCGAGGTCAGCATCAGTCAACAGGGATGACTGGTACCCTATCGAAGAGTCTGAGACGAGGAGCTTCAACATTCTATACGTTCCCGACCCAAGTCGTGCGGTAAGCAGGCGTGAAGCAGAATCCGATCTTGCATGGGCGACGAGGGAAATCACATTCAGACAATTCGATGCAATCAAAGACTTGACCGGGTTTGTGTATAAGCAGCGCGAAAACAAAACAGGGGTAAAGGTGCGCGTGACTGAATGGGTAAGTCACTGTGGACCCATGTATTTCATGTACTTATATTTATGCAACATCACAGCTATGGTTTATCCTACAAATGGATGACTACGATAAAGGAGAAGCATTCAAGATAGACTTCATGCCATGGGATACATTTCGAGACATCGTCCTCAACCCCAAGGCTGATCCAACAGCTTGGAACGGATTGGCGAGCAAGGATGGCATAATTGGTGGAATAGACTACAGCATAGACTACAGGTGAGGGAAACCACACTCTGACATTTCCACAGACGGTGATGAATGACATCTGTCATATAGGTCGGACCAAAATGCCTATGGCCTCGACAAAGGCAGACTCGCGAGATATGAGGTCAATATAAAGGCCCTCGCCTTCCTAACACAACTCTGGCCTCCAATTGAACAAATACGGTCAGCAGGAAAGAAATGGCCTACGACTTGCCATCTGCAGATGATCGCACAACTAAAGGGGAACTACTCTCCCTTTACATCCCAGCTCGAAGATGGTGCAGATATCCAAGAAGACACTGTCCTCAAGCGATCCAACAGCGACTGTGGAAAGCACATCATCCTCCCCAGTGTAGCGTCGAAATACCGGACATGGAACCACCTGAGATCGTGTATCAACGATGACGAAATTTGGATGGCCCAGGAATATGTGGAGACCCTCGGGACAATAGGCGAGTGGAGGGCCTTCGTAATAGGGGGAAGGATAATGTCGGTCGTCCATACCCACAAACGAAGTGATGGAATGTGGACTGGGGTTCAAACAGAGTCTTTTCTGAAGACTGAGGAGATAAAGTGCATTTTTGTTTGACAGGGAAATGTTTCATTTCTTGCTGAACTCTACCCACAGGGAATTGATAGAACATGCACCAAAGCCAATCAATGCAGCAGAATTGAGGAAGAACATCGTCAACCCACAAAGCGGTACGATCCTGGTGCGTGACGATGGAAAGTCACAATTCCGCAATTTTGTGTTGGATACCTGGAGGGATCTCGTGTTGCGGGAGACACGGCTAGGGGGAGCAAAGTCCTCCCTCGCCGTGTTTTGCAGAATGGACATTGGACTTAAATTCCTGCCCGAAGGACCTCCACAATATTTTGTGAACGAGGTCGAACGATCCCCAACCACAAGCCTGTGGTTTTCTTGCAATCCCTCCAATACCATGGGGACCATGGCAGACACATTCGCAATGGTGTTCAGGCAGTGGATAAAGGACATTCGAAATCCATATGTATTGTAGCCCAAACCATAGATCTTAGCCATAATATGCCTCATAGATCAACCTCGTTGGTGTCATGTTCGACATCCATGCCATCCAACATGTGCCACACATGTTCGAAACGCGTTCGAACACCATGGTATGCGATTAAACAAATTGTACAGCTTTAAAGAACATGTGGACTTTCTCAGATGTTATCACAGAGATACCGTGTTCGATCGCGTTCGAACACCATAATATGCTATGGAAGAAATTGCAAATGCCATTTAATGCTGTACGAACGCGATCGAACACGGTATCTCTGTGTCGAACGGTGTTTGATCGTGTTCGAACACCATGCAAGGCGATGGCCCAAAGTACACCTGCTTCCTAAAGGTGTGCAAATGCGAACGAACACTGTTTGACACAGAGATACCGTGTTCGATCGCGTTCGTACAGCGTTAAATGGCATTTGCAATTTCTTCCATAGCATATTATGGTGTACGAACGCGATCGAACACGGTATCTCTGTGTCGAACGGTGTTCGATCGTGTTCAAGCACCATGCAAGGCGATGGCCCAAAGTACACCCCCTTCCTAAAGGTGTGCAAATGCGAACGAACACTGTTTGACACAGAGATACCGTGTTCGATCGCGTTCGTACAGCGTTAAATGGCATTTGCAATCTCTTCCATAGCATATTATGGTGTTCAATCGTGTTCGAACACCGTGAAACGTGATAGTGCCAATGGCCAAATGTGTTTTAAGGGTGTACGAACACGATCGAACATGGTTTTACATGCCCAATGCCATGTTAGATCGTGTTCGAACAGGGTATCTCTGTGTCGAACGGTGTTCGATCATGTTCGAACACCATGAAATAACATCTGGCAAAGTCCACATGTGATGTAAAGCTGTACGAACGCGATCGAACACGGTATCTCTGTGTTGAATGTTGTTCTATCGTGTTGATGCACGACAGAATGTTCGAACACTTTAAAACAGAAGGGACACGTCGACACTCACGTGGTGCTTGGTTCAAATCGTACCGTATCATCGTTTATGCACGATATTTCACAATCCTGTTCCGATGGTCCCTTTGGATTAGGGAATTCCGGTTAATATATGGTTTTTAGGCACTGATGTCACACGTATCCCGATCACATTAAAATCCCGGTTATGCCCACACCTCATCTCAGCACTAACTCCAGTCCTCGATATCAACGTTTGCACTTCATTTCCCATGCATCGCACCTCCACGATGAATCAGATCGCTGTCATCACCTACTCGACTCAACATCAGGCGCGTACCCATCTACCTCCAATGGAAATCCCTCCAACACTTTCGAATCTGCCTTTATACCACTCCATACGATGTACGTACTTCCCCTTCCGTCAATTCCATTACCTCATCTGCCACAGGCATATACAATTCCGATGGTCAAGATGACGCTCCAACACATGTCACTTATTCCGCAGGCGACACGTTCGTTCCCCCCCCCCCCCCTTTCACATCGGCTCATACTTGCTCATCTCGTCCAGTATAATCGTGCATCCAGATGATGGGATCTCCTTGGACGCTGATGGTCAACCCGTCCTCATGTCTTACTGGTTTGCAAGGATAAAGTGGTTTCATGTGCGTCACCATCCATCTCGACAAGGTCATTCTCCGGTAAGGCATCTTCTGTCCCATTTCATCGGACGCTTATTGATTATCTGTTCATTCAATAGATCGCTTTGGTCGTCGTCGATTGGCTGTATCGCCGGAGCGACGTCCAACCCTTCCATCCTCGGTAAGTTTCTCTTCATCCCATCCAACATCCTCCAGCTTACCATTTGTCACAGGCTCTCTTGGTGCATGGCACCCAACGAGCTCGTATCAACCAACCATGAATCCATCATCGACATATGCTGCATCGAAGGCGTGTTTTTTTTTCTCTAACTCTTTATGCGAGACTGATACAAAGGTTAGCTTATCAAACTGTCCTTTCTATTCATTTCCCAACCACCCAACTGCCAACAATCACGCCCTTCACTCGATATAAGATACTCGTCACCATGGAGCCCTCCAGACCCCGATACAATTCTAATGTTACCTCCATCACTCTCGACAATGTATGTGACGAGGACCTCGACTTATTTCAAGGGTGACTCGTGTCGTTATTTTTTCCAGGACGCATAAGCAGTCCTGGTTTTGGGTGATTTTCTACCTACTCTCCCATGATGCGCCGGCGGGCCAGGCTTTCTCCGACAAAATTAGTCATTTGCGGTGTGCATTACTACGTTTTGTGTGTGCTCGTCTTTCTGTTGTATCTACCACTTTGCTCGTTTTACCTTACAACCATGGGCAAGGATGGTATCAATGCAAGTTCGCCTCGACATCAGACTCATGTGGGAAGTTTTGAGACTTGATCGCAATATGAACTTGTGAAAGGCCTTACTGCAGAAACAGATGTACAGTAAGGCTGGGGGTGTCAGTGTACGTCTGTCTTTGTTTTAAAGTTTGAGCTCACTAAACAAGCTGAGGAATTTACGTGGTGAAGCCAAGAAGGCGAAGGTATGCTGTAGAGGCTTCGAAAGTTTCCCTGAGACAGTGTACTACGGTTATAAGTCGAGGGTATGGGCGCAGTCTAACAAGGGTGTCGAGGCTTGGCCGTGGCGAGACACCGAGCTAGAAGAGGTCAGCAGGTCGACAGTATAATCAGCACGGGCGGCTCTCGAGCTTCACGGATGACATATTGTTCGTCATCACCTCCTTTCATCAGTGCCCTGAATTCGCAATCGAGTGGGCGGTATCGATTTCCCGTTGTATCCTAGTGCAGTGTCAATAATGGACCTCGCCGAAGCGAGAACTCATCATCGCATAGTACAGAAAGTCCTCATGTCCAGAACAGACGAAGCATGGGGCCATCCAGCTGGCTCTGAAGGTTTCAATCACTTGAAGTGCGACTGGAAAATACTTGAACAAATTGAACCACAGGGCCTTAGCTCCTGAGCATCCCATCAATGTACCACAGTTGGTAGGAAAACTTGCCCTATGCGTGTAATGTCTATCACCTTAGTACCAGGCTCAGACGCTTTGGCGTCGAGATATTTTGCAGACACATTTACAGGTTATCCACTTCTTAAAAAAATGCCTGTAATTTTGTACTTGTATTATTGCTGGAAAAAAAAAAAAAAAAAAAAAAACACGTCCTGGGATGCCCGGAGGTCCAGTGTACACCAAATATAGAGTAATTGGACTTGGTAAAATTCTTGTTGATTATCCTGACTACGACGGTGATGTAGGGAGTGTGGGTCCGGGTTAACCCATGGGTACCAGTCATTCGTCAGAACAGCTGTGGTAGGTTAAAGTGGTATTCAAAAGGAGCATGAATCAGTGTCTATTGCAGTACCCATGGCTGTAGTGGACTTCTCAGTAACCCTACATTGTTTCATCTTCTTATTGTCTATACCAGCAATGTACTTTGTCTCTGGAAGTATTCGAGTGTTTATTACCATGATCTGACATCAACTTTAGCCTTGAAGCCTCGAGAACTAATATGACATCACAGATGACCCTAATCAAACTCCCCCCCAATCCATCTGTACCTACAGCCCACCCTTGAGGCAGGCTGCCCTACCCCCCTCCTGTCCTACATGCTCCCAACTTGTAAATGCCCACCCAAGAATGTTAATTGGTACTCGGTATCAACCGAGGGAGTCAGGCGGTGCAGTGTTAAGCTAATAATGCAGTTCTGTTTGCAGTAATATGCAGTCAGATTTGAGGTTGTGAGAAAACAATATGAAAAATATGGGCAAATGCAAGCCAGAGTGAATTACGCACTGAAATTCATATGTAGTTGCACTGGATGATACCTCATAAAATATTTGTCTGCTGAAACGAATCTGTTCAGATATTAGCTGGTGCAACTTGTGGACAAATATCACACCAGACGATACCAGGTCCTGCCTGGTGTGACGTGGTATCACTTACCCCCTTAGGCTATAATAATTGTCACTCTGAGTCGCACCAGCTCATGTCCAGCTTTCACTGGGGGGGATCCTTCAAGTTCTGCTTCCCTACCTCCATGAAGCATGATGGCAGGCAAACCATCTCTTGTTGAATCTTCTTCCCACTGGGCACCATTGGAAGTTGATGTGGACGAGTCAGATTTCCCAATCGGTTTCCTGTTTCCTTTTCGCGGTGCCTTTCCCCTGGCTATTCAGCATTTCCCTCAACTCAACCTGATGGCAAATATTTCTGGAGACCATGTAGAGATAAGTGATAACCTGACATCTACGGTAGTCACCACTGCCCCAAAGCACTACTGGGAGCTTATCCACCACTTCCTGTGGTGAAGAGGAATATACCATAAACTGCTGAGTGACAAGTTCTTGAACTCCTTCTTAGACCACATTTCCAATAGTGGCCACTGCAACAAAGTGCATATGAACTCTGTTTTCCACTGGATCCAGCAGCACCTTGCCACCGTGACAAATTCTACTCCGCGAAGTCAAGTCAAATTTTTCGAGGCATGCTTAGCCTCACACTTAGTCACCATGAGTCATTTTTCGGCTCTAAGCTTCGGGTATTACCAATCAAACTTAGTCTCACCCTTTTTTGGAACGGCTAAAAGCGTCTTTTTCATAAGTCGCCTTCTCCTCCACATTTCCTCTAAGAAAATTCCTTCAAAGTCATGCCCCTATTCAACTCTCATTTTACTCGTCATCTTCCTGCTTTTCCTGCTCTAGCCAGGATTCGTCAGCACCATCTCCCACCACCTAACCTCCCCACAACATCTACCACCAGACAAGTCCACTCTTTGGAGGTTCCAAGATCAACATTATGGCAAAGGATTGCTTTCGCATTTCAGACAGAGCCATGGACTGCATCAAAAGTTGCCTTCCTGGCATTGATGGCAGTGACAGTAGTTATTTTTGGCGCATATGCAAGTACCAACAATAACTTCCCTGTACTACTTCCCCACTATGGGTAGTACTGGCCTTTTTGAGGATTATGTATTGAAGTATGTGGCACACCATATAGTCTAACCCAGCTTGAACCATACACCAACCCACATTTATTTAGCAGAAACAAGGCTCATTTGAGCAGTCTCCAATGTATGACACATGCATGTAATGCATTCTTGGTGGTATCACATATAACATTGCAATATTTCACTTAGGGAAAATGTTACAAAGAAGAAGCAGACTAGAAATATCATGGAAGGGCAATGTGACATGGATAGTGTAGCAACGGTTTGAATAGAATGGATGGAGCAAGCTGTCAACAGTAAGCAACAAGCAGACTAGCATAACCATATGCGAACCTCCGTCAATTGAAAGTCAGGGAAGTTACGAAATAATAAGTTGAACATGTAGAGGATATAAAAGTAGGACAGGTAGAAATTAGAGAGACCTTTCCCCCACTACGCTGCCAGCCTCGGACAGACGAGATACTATCAGACCGAACACGATGCCAATCTTCCCTGCAAATGGTGATGTGGAAATGCGGTGAGTGAGAAAGGTGAAAAAGAAAGATACAGCATATGATGATGATTGACAGAGTGGACGATGCCCTGTTAGTCGACTTTGCAGAAGAAGTTGAAGAGGAAGTACTAGCTGATGAGGGGGACCATGATGTCCCCTTCAATGTGGCCGAAGTTCCACAACAGTTAGAGGCCGCAGATGGGCACCGCCAGGAAGATGTGAACGTGAGCCTGTATGAAAACGATGGTGCTTACGGACAGGACCACGTCGACAAGTTCAAGGCCAGTGTGGTGAAGGCAGTTCGACTGAGCACTCTGCGCTACATGCATGAGAACAAACGAGCAATGGCAGCAATTGGGTTGCTGAAGCGCAGGCACCGTCTGGAGGTTGATGGTGAGTATGTGGTGGACGTGCATGGGGCCAACATGGCTGCAAAGGTAGCGCCACATTACCTGGACTTCCAGCTGTACGTTGGATCGCGACGGGGACTGGATGCAGCGTTACCAAATGCGGATGTTGACCATACATGGGGAGCGAAGTTGCAGCTGAATCTGGGGCACCGACAGTGGCCAGCAAGTCACGGAGATGCACTTGGATTTGACCCGAAGGGGCGCATGATGTTCATTGGGAAGCGGATGCAGGAGCAACTCTGGATTGCGATGTTGCCGAATGAGTATCTGGAGGGAGGGGAGTTGAGGAGGGTTGTGGAAGTGGAGGGGATGACATGGGTGGTGAGCACGCAGCACAGGTACATGCTGACGATGTTCCTAGCATATGTGCTGGATGGGATGCGACATGAAGACATCGCATGCATCACACCGTATCCGGAGCCACTGACACTGGAGAGCATCAAAGAGTCTACGGAAATTCTGTGAGTGTCTGATTACCCTAACCAGAGAGGGGGGAACGGAGAGGATGAGTGGATATGCGCATTTTGAAGACAGTCAGATTTGCGCAAGATGGAAGGTGGGATGGGCGACATTGGATTCTAAGGATAAAAAATAAACACCCTTAGGGTTAGGCATGGTAAGAGTAACCTTTTTACCAAAGACCCCCTGATCTGCGCATTTCCTGCGATGTCAAAAATGCGCAGATAAGGGCTTGTGAACACACATAAGAGTAAGAGCGGTGCAGTGGTGGGTGAAAATTGAAGACATGCACCATGAGAAGACTGTGTTACACAGTCACAATTGCGCAAACCAGAAGAGGATATATTTGCGCGAAACAGGGACATGGCACAAATGTGTGATAGACACAAGTAGTGTGGTGCACAAATAGGAAGCTCATGGATTTGCATGACACAAGGGCACAAGGGATTGTCAAGTGAATATATTTTGATGAAGAGGGATGAAAGATGTATGGACCAGTATGTGTTCAGAGAAGCTACCAGTGGGACTTGTGTGTGATACACAGTGAAGACTGGCACAGATTTATACACAGGCATATGGCACCCATGGGAAGAGGTTAAGAGATAGATAGGTAGAGGTCGCGCAAATCCACACGATGCTATAATGCGCGATATTGAGGATTATATATTGAAGTATGTGGCACACCATATAGTCTAACCCAGCTCGAACCATACAGCAACCCACATTTATTTAGCAGAAACGAGGCTCATTTGAGCAGTGTCCAATGTATGATACATGCATGTAATGCATACTTGGTGGTATCACATATAATATTGCAATATTTCACTTAGGGAACGTGTTACAAAGAAGAGGCGGACGAGAAAGGGCAATGCAAGATGGATAGTGTAGCAACGGTTTGAATAGAATGGGCGGAGCAAGCTGTCAACTGTAAGCGACAAGCGGACTAGCATAACCATATGCGAACCTCCGTCAATTGAAAGTCAGGGAAGTTACGAAATAATAAGTTGAACATGTAGAGGATATAAAAGTAGGACAGGTAGAAATTAGAGAGACCTACTCAACGTTTTACGGGACCGGAGTGTCGTCATTACCTTTCGTGAATGATGGAGCATGCTCCGGTGCTTGCACTCCCTGTGTCGCAGTATAGTGTAATACGGCAGTTATCCGCCCTTTTCAGTGCGTCAGTAGAGGGTACAACGAGCTGAATAGAACATGCCCACGACTTGTAAGCCACTCCGCCGTTACGGCCAGTAGGAAGTCTACCCTTGTAGATCCCTGTATATCTGCCGTCATGTCAGTAGATGCAGCACAGCTGTATGAGCTCCCAGTTATCTGTGTTGCTAATGCGGCCTTGAGTGGATAGTTGTCTTTATCACTTGGATGGCTGGGGTAATTCAAGCCAGTGACTGCGGGGCGAATCGGACACCAGTTAATGTTGGTTGCCTTGACATACCTTCCAGTCTAGCCGGTCAATGGATATTCGGTTACGTTGGGAGCGCTGTTGCCGATGGAATAGCATTTGCGTCGGCACCCGTGCTTCAATAGGTATTGTTTTGCAGCTCTCGCTTCCATGAGATGAGGGAACCAGTGTCATCCCCTTGGCTTCCCACCATCCCGGGCTCCATCTTCGTATCTTCTAAAAGTAGCAACGGTGGGGAAGAGTTGGCGAAAGTGTATAGAATGTTTGTTAGGAGGCTTGATGCAAGTTCCTGGTTTTAAATTGAGCAGTACTAGCTCGCTGCTCTAGCACGCAAGGACCCGTCTCACTTCTGAGGAAGAGATATCGCAATCACGAGAATATTGGGAAACACTCGCCTACCTCATCATCGAAACTGATTACGGCGAGCAAAATCAATTCGGTTGTGGTCCAGCGTTCGAGTACACCTAGCAAACCGAACTTCAGAACCTCAACAACGGTCCTGGGGAGACAAGAATTCGAGAACACCCATTCTTCTAGGGGGAAATTCCAAAGCTGACGGTGATGCGACCCTCGTGACGCGGTCATTCGCAGATGCGTATGGTTCTGCACGTTCACTATTTCGTGTACAGCGTTGTGTCGCTTACCGGGCATAGCTAGCATGTAAACTGCGACAAACAATCCGTTTGCTGTACATCATGCCAGTACGCACTTCTGGGAACACGAGCGAGCTCGGCGACTGCTGTCCAAGGTGGGCGAGAGTTTTCCAGCGGACCAGACCATGTGTCGCAGCTCCAAGGTGATTGTTTCTCGAATACTAATGACGAACGGTTGACATTGGTTTTAGGGGTCACAAGGGGCGAGTAAGAGAAAGCGTGTAGAAGACGCGAACGGTGCAACAATAGGAACGGGACAAATTGCAAAGGTATTTGCGAATACGATCTCACGCTTTTCCCAGTTGTGAATTCTTTGCTCTGTGCCCCAATTGCAGCTCCAAGTCAAGAAGGAAGAAGACGACCACGTGATAGTCCTTCCCCTCAATGTCGTCCCCATCAAAGCGGAAGCAGATGCTGTACACCCCCCTACCAAAAGGCGGAGGGTTCAGGACCAGGTTCAAGTGCAGACGGTTCAACGTGAAGATCAACAGCGCAATGTTCGACTTCAGGGCCGGCTTACGCTGCAGTTGCTCGTACATAACTTGCTTGCCATGTTGGAAGAAGTCAGAAAAACAGCACTACGGACTGCGCGGGTATTGCAAGATGTGCAAGAGGCAGAGGAGAGCGATGTAGAACTGCTGATGACAGAGGCTGCACATGCACATGAAGAGGCTATGGCACAGTTGATTGAGGCAGAAAGTGTGTGGACGATGGTCGTCGCGGCCGCAGTACAGAACGGCGGGCATATGCATGACCTTCGAATGGCCCTTGGCTTGGGAGGGATGCTTCTTGGCACTTTAGCCTTACACTATTCCGTGGAAACTTTACTCGACGCAGCAGAGACGGAAGTGTTAGAAGGAACAGCCACTATCGAGGAAGGTTCGTATTTCTCGAGATTATTCGATTCCATGCGGTTGAATGTTTCGAAGTTCGAGAGTAGTTGTCTTCGCACAGATCAGGCTACTCTTCACTCACGTCAATCCATGTAGTGCGTACAATTCTCATACTTATCAGATAATCGGATACATTGGTAATGCCTTTCCCCCCGGAATGATATTTTGTGTCGGCATCTGCGCTTTCGTGACTCTTCTCTCAGTAGAGGTATATATATTAGGTCGAATTCCCCTCAGTCAACGGCACAGAGAATCTGTTCCATCAAATAATTGGTTCAAGTCATCTATGCGAGAAGTTTGAATGCTCTACTGCGGTAAACTCAGTGGCGAAGCCCTTTGCCAGTCTATTGGATGTTGCCGTGTCGAGGCGATCATGATTTTACCACGATAAACAACACATCAGTGAAACGTGGTCGGTTCTCAACAATCCGGCCCATTGATTTGAATGCTGAAGATTGCCATGTGGTAGACACGCCCCCGTCCTGATGGCTGCAGGGAGGCCAAACAAGGAGGTGTACGACTATCGTGCGGTGTGGTCATTCTAACCCATTTTCAGTAATCCCATTCAGGCCAGGTTAGGGTTCAGGATGACCTCCCGGAATGCAAGTCTAATTTCCACGCAACTCTGCACCTTGCAGTTTTGTGTGATAGGGGAACAGATTTACAATAATGCAACTCTGTTACATACAAATTGTGATGATATCACTATGTAGTGTGCACTATGTAGTATAAACCACAAGTGTTTGCCACTTCTTTCATCACACTATGTATAGCCCCAGCCTGAAACAAGTTCAGAGTGGGTACAAACCTGTGAGAGGATGGGACAGAAAGCAAGGGAGATACTACGCTAGTAGCCTAGGACAAAGAAAAATAGATATCCTGATACCTATGAGTTCTGGCACCACCATGCAAGACACTGAGAGGCCCCACACAAAAATGAGCAGGATATAACATCATCACCTCTCCACCCTGTTCAGATCTGAATATCCAGATTCCCAACTTGAGTTGGGGAGGGCACGGGTAGGCTCAAGCGAGTGCGTCAAGCCGCACTCGCTTACTGGGAGCACAGCTCGGTGATCACCGAGTCACGTGACTATTCGCCACACTGCAGGACCCACACATTTGGGGTTGTTTCCATATATGATACCTAGTTTTACACCATCCCTTTTTTGGCTTAGCTCTAATACAGGAATTAAAGAGCAGTAAATGAGACTGTGCAGTCCTGACCTCTCTGAAGCTTAGCCAGTGGAGCATGTGAGTTCGCAGTGACAGTGTGGACAGCCAAGAAATTTAGTCATTGCCAAGCAAATGCCAATGCACAAACAAAGACTACACGGAAATCTATTGAGCGGGAATTAAGCAACTGTCGGTACGCGTTCGTTGAATATGTAAACGCCCTTATAGCAGAGTGTGCCGTCAGAAAGCTTGTCGGAACCGCCAACAAGCAAGGAACGACACGTCCACCCACCCCCACTGCATTCTAGCACGCACTACCATCTCACTGCTATAATATCAAGATGGACCACGGTTCTGGATAGTAAGCAGGCTTCTATCCTAATAATGAGAATCCCTATGGTAACCTGATGCCCTTAACCCAAAGCCAGATTGCTGATGTGCCCGAAGGCACATTCAATGTTGATGAGGACGAGATTGATGCACCCTTTGCGGTCGCTCCCATCCCAGCTCAATATGATGGAGATGGTGGCCACATGCAGGAAAATGTTGGGAAGATCATCGCACGCTGCTGGCAGGAGGGAGTACCACCAGTTGACTACTTACAGCAGTTCAACTCCGCACCACCGAGAAAAACCAAGCTGAGCAGCATGAAGCGTCTCTTTGATACAAAGAACTCCAGAGATGCACTCCGTCTTCTCAGCGACAGGCGATTCATCACCATTGATGACGATTTCAAGCTCAACCCAACAGGTGAATTGGATATGCTGATGCACATGTCAGGTCACTTCTTGGACTATGTGATGTACATGGGCAACCGCCGTGGCCTCGACACTGCGCTCCCCAATATCAACGTTAACCATACGATGGAATTTTGACTTAACCTCAACATGACACACCGCCTCTGGCCAACCTCAAATACTGGTGATCTTCCGTTCATTCCCACTGGTTGCATGATGTGCATAGGGTCACGGATGCAGGAGAACATATGGCTCGCAATGGTTCCGAAGACGATATTGGAACGCAACTGCACTGAACGTGTTCATTTGAACAGCGACACTCCGGATGCACCCACATCTGCGATGACAAGGGAGCACTCTCTTATGATCACGATGTTCTTTGCACATATACTGCACTCCATGCGATTTCAAGATGTTCATTGTATTGAAAAATACCCGGAGCTCACAACACATGGAGTAAAGCATTCGACCAACATACTGTGAGTACCATGTCTAAGACTCGATCCCACATGCACTGTGCACGCAGACATGCAACATGCACAGTTGCGCAGATATGATAGCTGCGCAAAGATGCAGGGTGCACAGTTGCTCACGCGTACGCAGGAATGCATCTTGCACAGTTGCGCAGATGGATGCGTGTTTGATCTGCATGGGTTACGCAAACATGCAACTTGCACTTATGCTCAGTTCCTCGTGTGCCATGGTACTAATTAATACATTCAGTTCCAGGCACAATGAACCACAACGAGTCCTCACCCTGACACTTCTGCAGTTCAGGATGCTCCACATTGCATTCAGAAACTTGTGGAAGAATTGGGTGAGACAGGCACCTGAACTTTGGAAGAGGGATCAATTCCTTCTCGACAACTACCCAGTGGCCTTGACAATGCGCTATGGACAGAACCAAGACCTCCGGAGGTCATCGAATTCTACACAAGTAGAGAGGGAGAATTGGAACAAGGATCATGACTATGAGCATGTCATGCTGTTTTCATTTTCTCTTGCAAGTCACATCAAGTAAGATTGTGACGCACATCATCATATGGACATTGATTGCTGATAGACTATCATTTGATAGCTTCTCTGTGGTCCACGAGTGGGCGAATGTCCCACCTGAAGTCATACTTGCCAGGGAGGGTAATGTTTTTACAGCTCCTCCAGGACATCATGGCCGACAGGAGATTGAAGACCTTGAGAACTATGATCTCTTGGATGAAGATGGCAAGGAAATCCCAATATACACAGCCGAAGGTTACATGGTGTTGAGACGTGCTCCTCCAAACAATTGTTCCACATCAGGCGGTGCTTTTCTGGATCTAACTAAGGCACCGACTCTCTTTGTCCCGGAGGATGCAGAAGAAGATTTCAACATTCGTGCTGTTCCATGCTATCTCTACCCTTTGGCATTTACTAAGACACTTGGTAACATGCAAGCAGATGGTCTCATACATAGCTTCCAGCAGCAGCTTCCACTCATCAACAGAAATCTGAGCACTCATCTGGCTGGCCATGATGAAGATGATAATGACTCACTGTTTGGGGACATGAATGATAATCACAACCCAATGGATGGGCAGCCTATCCTCCAAGGTCTCCGGTGCCAGGCCTACAATTCCCTCTCCCACCGTGTCCGTGAAAGAATCAAGTTCCACAGTGTCCAGCTGGGGAGGATCACAGCAGCAGTATCAGGTTGCACTGCAACAGGTGTATCCGCTGTATCCAAGTGGGAACGGTGTTTGCAAGAATGTGAATTCATGCTGCCCCATGAACAGTTCCATGTCAAGGTCACTGGAGGAAGTCAGCCTCAGTCAATGCGATTTGAGAATACCTACAGGCTGGAGGTTTCTGCCATGATGCCAGAGGATAAAAATGGCAGGTGGGTCACATTGTGCTCAGAATATCCTCATTTAACCCTGATCTGTCGATTAGTGTGGTATATGACAGAGTCATCACACCCTTGCTTAGGACATGGATGCATCCTGATGTCCAACGTAGTGTGAGGCAGGTCCTTGTACCATTGGCTGCTGATGTGAGTCTTTGTTCAACCCAGCTCCACTTCTTCATCTGATTGTCAACTACCAACAGGTTGTACCTGGAATATTTGAATGGACAACATATCCGATCACGTGTTTCCTTCAGTTGTCATGGGACAATCTCCGCCCCCAGTTGCAACAACTGGATGTCTCCATTGACCCCCATGTCATTGAAATCATTTCAGTGTTTGAGCGTGTACTGAACTATGCCCATACCGGTGCTGCTCGTGTACTTATTCGTGCGCTCATGGACCGTACTTGGACATCCCTTGGACTCATGTTTGATGGCTTCCCCTGCGTTTGGAGTCGTTTTCTCAATCATGGAGAACTCGTCAGGAACAACATCCGCATTTACTCCAAACAGTGGCCTTTGGATACATCCACTCAATGACCAATTACCTCGTCCCGTCGTGTGCAAGAGCTAACGTATGGCTGCAAACACTACAAGGTATGTTTGATCTCCCTTCCCAATATCATCATGATTCTGCGCAACCATGCACCTTGCAGTTTTGCTTGTAACTTGATCAAATCTCATGATTTTTCCAGTCATACATTGCCCGCTTCACAATCCTCCATGCCATGAAGAATCTACCACAACATGTATATGTCGATGTTGGTGATCCTTGCAAACGACTTGCTTGTTTCGCTGCAGAGGTTGGGTTGCGTGTTTATATTGAAGACGTAAAACACCTTGTGTCCGAGGCTGTTTCCAAGGAGCTTCGTGATTTATTCCTGGATGAAGATGACCAAATCAATGCGGAGCTGATTCGCAACAGGGACCTGGCACTTCAGAGGTGGTGTGATTCCATGAACCCCCTCTCCTATACAGAGTCCACTCTCATGGATCTCATCCGTGCTGTATCTGACCACCGTGATGAAGACCCTCATCTTCGGGACCCTCAGCTTGGGACACAGACCCTCTCTTTCTTTGTAGGAAAGATCATCACTGTATGCAAACAGGGGAACACCCGTCGCCAACCCCCTTTCATTCAGGATGGAAAGGCACTTCCAGTCTTGAAGATGACTATTGCTGAAATCAGGCAGGCAGCTCTCAGTGCAAGGGTCCCTGCTGATTCAATCAGTTCATTCACTTCCCATGCCTTCATTTTAGCTTGCAAGAAACTGAAGATAAATCACATCCCTTGGGTTCATCCTCGTGATAGGGGGGCTGGTGCACCTTCCACATACATCTCTCACAAGGTCTGGTTGAGTGTTGGGGCTGCAGAACCTCCTCCCGTGGCAGATGCTGTTGGTTATCGCACACCAGAGGAAACTTCCAGGGCATTGGTTCGCAAGTCCTCTCAGCGCCTCATAGCTGGTGATCCCAGTGGTGCTTGGTCTGTACTCCAAGTCAAGTTGCTCCATTTCCACACTGTGCTTCATAAGGCTGTCCTTCCCTTGGAATGTTCTATGGCCAATGTCAACATCCCTAAGACTTCCCCTGATTACATTTCAAGCATGTATCACTGGGTCCTACAAAACTTTGACATGACAAAGCCTATCCACTTCCTTGCTCTCTTTGCCAGCACTGCATTTTCTGGCCTCCTTCCTGCCATCCACTCTCCAAGTGATCATTCCCTTCTTAATCGTCATTCAGAAGACTCTCGCATGCAGTACATTCGCTCCTTGCCTTGGATCGAAAAGAATAGAAAGGGCTCAACAGACCCTTCCCCATTCATTTTCATGTTTACTGCTTACATCCTGGGATTTTATGAAACATCATCTCATCAGGGAAATTTTCATGGTTTGACATAGCCATATAATACTTTATCAAGTTCACCAACACTGATCTTTAAAATCATTATGACTGTCCAATAGATCAATGTATCTATTGACTGGGAGCGTTGGTATTGTGTGCAATTGAGTAGCTTTGTCACTATCACTGATAAGTTATACTATTATGACACCAATGATACTATATGTCAGGAAGGATGGTATTTGATAATACTGATCATTATTCTATTTTATGACAAACTTGCTTATCCTGGTCCCACTGACAATCAGTACCAATGTTGCATACACTGAAAATTGTCATTCACACTGATTTCACTGACAACCACTACCATGATTGTACAAGCTTACATTCACTATTCTCCCTGATCTCACTGACAATCAGTACCCCCATTGTATGTACTTGCAACTGTTATCTACACTGATCTCACTGACAATCAGTACCCCCACTGTATGTACTTGCAACTGTTATCCACACTGATCTCACTGACAATCAGTACCCCCATTGTATGTACTTGCAACTGTTATCCACACTGATCTCACTGACAATCAGTACCCCCATTGTATGTACTTGCAACTGTTATCCACACTGATCTCACTGACAATCAGTACCCCCATTGTATGTACTTGCAACTGTTATCCACACTGATCTCACTGACAATCAGTACCCCCACTGTATGTACTTGCAACTGTTATCCACACTGATCTCACTGACAATCAGTACCCCCATTGTATGTACTTGCAACTGTTATCCACACTGATCTCACTGACAATCAGTACCCCCATTGTATGTACTTGCAACTGTTATCCACACTGATCTCACTGACAATCAGTACCCCCACTGTATGTACTTGCAACTGTTATCCACACTGATCTCACTGACAATCAGTACCCCCATTGTATGTACTTGCAACTGTTATCCACAGTGATCTCACTGACAATCAGTACCCCCATTGTATGTACTTGCAACTGTTATCCACAGTGATCTCACTGACAATCAGTACCCCCATTGTATGTACTTGCAACTGTTATCCCCACTGATCTCACTGACAATCAGTACCCCCATTGTATGTACTTGCAACTGTTATCCACAGTGATCTCACTGACAATCAGTACCCCCATTGTATGTACTTGCAACTGTTATCCACAGTGATCTCACTGACAATCAGTACCCCCATTGTATGTACTTACCATCATCATTCACCCTGGTCTAATTGACAGCCAGTACCACAAGAAACTATCCATACCAATAGGAAATCTCATAGCAAAAACTGGTATCGAGGTTAAAGACAGAGACAGTCTAGATATGTTTATGCTAATGATGCGAAGGTAATGGAGATCACGACACTGGACAAACTCGCATGCAACAGTTATTCATCTTCAGCGACAGCTGCATTAGCCTTAAGCTCGGCCCGTTTCTGGCGGATTCTAGCCAATGCACTGTTCTTCGAAGGTAAGCGCTCGCTTTCAGTAGACAACGGAAAAATCTGTCTATGGACTCTTCAATGTTATACCAAAAATATCCACGAACACGTACCAGTTCCACCATCCTATCAGTAACTCTACCTCATCTATTTCATCGGGATCCTCGAGAAGTTCCATGATACTATTATAAAACCGCTCCGAGTCCGTCACTAGGTCAGTGCGAGAGAAGACTTGAGTAGACGTCAGTGCAAAACGAGCCTGTGTAAACATTCAGCTCTTTGTTTGTATATTTCGAACGTGTAACACTCACCTGCGTGGCACTATATGCGATTGATGCTTTAGTGACAGTCTGCATACCATGAATGCGGGCGTTGCCGGATCGCGTTGCTCTCGGCTCTTGATCGACAGAGCTCGGAGATGTGAATATATGTTTGTATGCCTGCATACAGTCCAGGTATGAGCCGCCAAACGAAAGAAGAGAAGCTTATAACTCGCCGAAACTAGAAGGGTACTTCGCAACAGGCCGTTCCATGGGTCTTCCGCATCGTAAGAATAGCCCGCATACAAAAAAAGCGGCCACTGGTCACCAGCAACCTGCAATTGACCGCTGCGCAACTTCGCCTTTATCCTACAATGCGTTATGCCTTTCCCGAGTATAGCAGACGAAAAACATACTCAATATTTTCCCATTCATAGCCCGCAGGACAAAGTAATGCACCGGTGCGTTCGTGATGGAATCCTCGCCCCGTCTTGACATTCCTGGGAATGTGTGGACTGAGAGTTTGGCCCTTGGGAGTAATCCAATCTATTATCGCGGCCTTCATACTCTTCGTGTCGTCAGCCCTAGCACCACTAGCGCCCTTTTGAATCTACTAAAGCGGTCAGATGACCACGAAGTAGGCAAATACGCATGTGCTTACCAACTCTGCTATGGTCATCACGTCTTCCTCGGAAGAGGACATCAGGCGGTCTTCAAGCTTCGGTACAATCTTCAACAATTCCCGAAAGGCGGAATACTCCCTCCTTTCGCTGGTTGCGTCGTCAACATGCATGCCCTGAAACGACTATTAAGGAAAGTACTTACTCTTGCGTTAGAGTCTCCAGTCCCCTCTCCTCTACTTCACTCATGAGGACTATTGCATTGGTTAGCAACGTTTGGACATTGCAAAAGGCATGCACGGCACGACCGAAGTGGCGGCCATGGTGCACCAGCGGGTCTTGTACACTTCTGTATGGCAATCAGTATGGTAAGACCGAGGTTATTGGCAACATACGGGCGTTTTCTAGGCCCCAATTGCAGCGCGTTCGATCGTGAACGTTTCGTTCCACGGGACGTGGCATCTTGGTCCGAATCGAAGTGCCCATCGTAACGAGGCATGACGAAATGCGAGAGCTGCACAAGGAAGGAAGAGGACCAGAGAGAGCACAAGTAGGCTGAGTGGTGAAGCGGTTGGACTGCCCTTTTGTACCCTTACCGCAGCGTGACAGGAATTACAAGATTGTTGCATGTCACAGTTTGCCGTAACGTCGGCTCAGATGGGAATCCCTCATAACGCTCACAGCGCGTGACATAGATCAGAATAGCGAGAAATGCTACATGTCCGCCTCAGATCACCCAAATCACAAGATGCATGAAGGTATCGAAACTTACATCTTTTTTTGGCTAACAGGTTTATCTTGCTGCCCAGCCGCCGGCCAATCAAATAAAACCATCAATATCTATATCAACACGCTGGAAGAAACCCATAGCAACATCTCCATTGTCCTAGAAAGCAGTGAGTTCACAGTGACCGTAATCGCAACATACTTCAGCCAAAAGCAGACGGAAAAAGGACATCGCATATCTCTGCAAAACGACCAAGAAGTCTGAGTTGTGAACGACTTGAAGACGACGTGGGTGCCCCGTCACCATCAACGCGGGCCCAGGGTGTTCCATGAACAACGGCCAACGCAGAAGTTCAAACGGATGCGGCATGGGATATAACTCCACATCTGCATAAACTACTGTGTATTCAGGTACATGAAGCCCTCGAGAAGCTGAAAAAGCTGACAAGTAACATTCGAGAAGCCACGGGGCCGAAGGACCTGGGGAAGCAGACAGTAGACGAGGGAAAATGCCAGAGATGTGAAGAATGGGAAAGGCTGTGGACGGATATGAATGTTGACGATGCGTAGCGTAGGTTAGATGGTAGAAAACATAGCCTTGCAAAGGACACATTATTGCTCGTCCCGAATTCATCGATGTTCTTGTCGTCGGTGGCATCGGCTGCGACTATCTGGGGCGAACCTCGAGTGGAAGTGGTAGACTAGGAGGTGGAGCTGAGACGAAGATCGTGAACCCGCCGCCAAAACCGGATCGCGGTGTACTGGGACGAGAGCCTGAGCTGGCATCGCTCGAAGTATGTGGTGTCGTGCTTCCCGGCGCATGTTGTTGGCGGAAGGGGCAATCGGAGTTTCTTCCGCTGGTGCTTATCATCCACGTCGAATCCAAAAGAATTTCGGGAGAGGGGAACGGCAGCAGAAGTTCCAGGTAATCTATGATTGGCCATGACATCCTCCATCCATTCCTGCAGCACTGGAGAATGTGATTCAAAACTGACCCACGAAGGACTACAACCTCAGATCTGACCCAAGGAACCAGTATCGCAGACGCTCACCCACAGGCTGTTCCTCTGGCATTACAAGATCGGGGACTGTTTGGGCTTGAACTAAAGGGTCCTACGTGGACATCGCCTAGACACAGATTCGAGTGAGTACAAGCTGCTGTAACTTCTCGAGTCATTTCTTACCCGCAACATCCCTTCTCGCGAGGTAGGTTCGTCGTATCACTTGAGTTCACTAACCGGCTATTTGGCGGTATAGAATTGCTTTTAACGGACTCTATGGTCAGGCTGAGAGTGTCGACCATAAAATGCATTGATATGAAGCTTGACACAGCAGTTGGTCCGTGGTTAACTGGTTGCTCAGTCGGGTATCGGTCGATACCATCGATAGCCGGAAATGGCCGACAGTCCAGCAAACAGTTAGCATTACATAATAACTCATTCGAGCCCACTGAGCTCAGTGGAAACGAGTAATCATGGCCAGTGATCGGATTGTAGAACACTCGTTACCATTATGAGTTATATTCACAAGATGACTCGCTCGTTGCTACACTGATACAACAAAGACGCAAGGACACGCTGATAAAAGTAAAAGGAACGCGCTATCTGCAAATCAACCAGATTTCAAGTCGAATCCCGTCAAGGTGGTGAAAAGAAAAGATGCTGGCAAGCAAGTGAACGCCTGCAAAGAACTCGTATTGCCTTCTCAGTAGTCACTGGGAGACTTGCAGCTTTTTCAGAAAACAACAATCAGCATCACGATAATATGCTAGAGCTCGAGGGGGAACTTACTAGTGGTTCACGAGATAGACAAAAATCGCGCAAGGACAAACTAGCCATCGCTGCCATGTACTTCCCTTTCACGGTTTTCGGCTTCTCGATGACAAAGTGCGCCTTCATGAGTCGTTCTACCTCTGCATCACCAAGATATCGACGCAGAGCAGTTTCACAGTCCTCGCAAGTGACCTCGATGTCTGCTAATGCTGCAAGGAAAACTTGCTTCTTCTGTAGCACCTCTATAAACTTCTTAACCGTGCCCCCTACATCAGGTGTGGGAATAAGATACGGCAACACCTAGGCGAGTTAAGCAATTCAGAATCTCGACATTATCATAAAACCTACCATGTATTTGCCTGCCTCTCTCACCGCTTTCTGGTATTCAGAAAACTCGTTCGTGTCTTCAAGCCCAGATTTCTCTTGATTCTCAGAGATAGTGAATTTCTCTTTCTCTTCCCCTCCATGGGGTCGGGGAACAACGTTTACTTGAGGCAATCCATAGACCCCATTCCAGTGGTGAGAATGCATGCGCACTCGAGGTTGGGCATTAGGAATGGGTGACTCTGATTCCTTCAGCGCTAGATGAGTTCCTTTGAACATGGTGTTTGATGAAGAATTCAAGGGGGTCAATTGACAAAGTTGTGACTGTCACAGTTTCTCACAAGTGAAACCAATAACTTTTAATTACATAACCCGCTAATTATGGACTTTCCAACACTGCCCACTGAGTGAGACGTGAGACATGAAGTTTGAAGCTTGAAGCCTTGAGCGCGCAGTCTGAGAGATAAGAAATAACATACAGTAGTGGCAATTTCCGAGTGCCGTGCAATTCACCTTGCCCCGCTTAGCATCAAGAAGAAGGCAATTGCCAAGCACACCTGAAGCAGAGTTGACTCTGCGAGCTTAAGGAGAATCGACACAATGGTCGTGGGTTACGCATTCCTACAGAAAGTCCAAACGTGAACTCTAGTAATCCGATACGTCCTCACCGCGCCAATTAGAACCATACATCTCGTACATCGCAGCGAGTTCATCATCTGATGCGGCGTCTACTTCCGAATCACTACTTTGAGCCTCTGCACCAATTCCCCATTCAAGTGCATCCCGGTCAGTCAGCGAGAATTCAGCAGATAGATCAGATGCGTCCAAGTCAATCTGAGTTCTTGAAGTACTTGCACCAGAAGGAGTTTTGTCGAATCCATTTTTATCCACTGGGCGTTCTTGGTGCAAATCGCGCTCTGATTTCGAGTCACGTTGTGCAGGTGAACGAACATGTGAATACGTATGACCAACACCGAGGCCCCAGTGGTATCGAAGCAGCATATCACGATCTGCAAACCTTTGAATGATGGTGAGTGAAGAACTTTACTCGGACTACTTTAAATTTCACTCAACCTATTGATATAGTAATAGTTCCAGTCGTCAGAGTCTTTGGCGACGGGTGATAAGGAAGTGTGGTCGGAGTGGGACCTCCCTTTCGCGAAGGCTGGTATGAGATGACAACCCCGTAAGATACTTGCCGGGTCGATAAAATCAAATGCGCCGCGATCATTCATGGGAGGGAATCGCAGAACGTCAAGCCTGCAAGAGCCATCTCCAGGATTAGGTGCGACTTGCTCGAACCATCGGACATGTAAGAAGTCGAGTCGGCGAGGGAGGTAATTGCTAAATCCCGGCCCAATATACTGGACATTTGCATGATAAATGCCGATGATGCGAGCATAACAGAAGCGATGGCGACGTTCGTATGCGTCCTCCGATTTGTCCGCATTTTCCGGGGTCGCCAGCATCATAACGTCACGATGGTCAGTAGTCGGGTTGAAAATATCCTGCCCACGTTTGACATCATAGGTCGTGTAATTCACCCGGAGAATGCAATGCTGGTATATACGATTACCTTTAAATAGTAGATGGTCAGCAGCTGCCTCCGACGTGCTATAGCTAGCTTCAAGGCCCCATAGTGGCTGCGACGAAGTTGGCTCGGAGGCCAGCGCATGCATTTCTCTGACGCGAGGAAGGAGGTGGTTCTTCAATTTCGGAACGAAGTCCTAATAGCTCTGCTCCATCATTGCTGATGCGGAAAATCAGAATAAGTACCTACCTGCAGAGCAGGGTCGCCAGAGTGTTTCCTAATGAAGTCAGCGATGTCTATGGGTCTGTGTTGAGATTTTCCAACATTGTAGCGTTCCTCCGGCTTATCGGGCACAGGTTCGAATGGACCCCTGGTTGCTTTAAATGAATCACGGATCTTCCGGATTCTTGCCTGCCGACGCTCAATACGAGCCAGTTGCCGAACGAAGTCTTTTCGATTCGTGCGAACGAACCTTCCCTTCCCGACTCGGTGCTCTCGCTCACCCTAATACCGAGTTAGAATTCGCTAAGTATAAGTGAAAGCTGTAAGACCTACGGACTGCGTTGAGTAAGAATCTGATGTTCCAAACATCCTGATGGTAGTCGTGTAATCACCGAGTGCATGAAGCTTGTAAGTACGAAGGTTAAGAGTATTTGATCGCAAGTCCGTCGTCGTAGATTTGGAAGGTGCTCTACCCGATGCAGCAGATGAGCGACGTAAGGGCTCACGACGCTGGAGCGATTGAACTTCACGTTTGAGTGGCTTCGTGGAGAATGCTGGGCACGTCTCAGCCTGGAACACGCGAATGAGATTTCCAACCAATTGCGTGAGGTCGTCCATCACGCTAAGCGTTTCATCAGTATGCATCCGGAGCTTTGCGAACCCATGCCAATGGCAGAGTGTGTAGAGAAGTTCGAGGACAGTCGAATTGTGGGGTTCGGGCAGTAAACCTTCAAATACAGGAAGTGCACACTGCAAATTGGTTAGATGAATGTGACCTAGCACAAGGAACCAAACGCCACGGACCTGAAGAAGGTCTTCGAAGTGGTGAGCGGTCATCCTCCTCATTTCCGAGGAATTTTTTGAAAAGCGCCGGATAGTATCCCGCCCAAATGTTGGAACCTGCCGATATCTATAAATCAAGTGTCAGCCGCCACAGCTGGGAAGTATTTCTGGTAATACTTCACCTCCGATCAAGCTCATGCAGCTGACTTTCCTTCAGACTATCCAGAATGCGTAAGAGGTGGGTAAAAATGGCTTTCCATACACCAAGTTCAAATTCATGCAGTAAGTCAACTACGAGCATGAGAAAGAAATTGAAGCCCAAAGCACAGAGCCGATCTGAAAAGGCATTCTTCAAACTTGGGAATGAGTATGCTGCATTGCATCAAATGAGGCGTTCGATGCACTCACTGACGCGGGGACGAGAGACTCGTCTCGAAGAAGGGCTTCAACTTGCGGGGTGTTGACAGCATAGTTGCCCTCGTAGATAAGCTCCCTTGCCTCATTGACCCTTTTCTGCCTGGCAAAATCGTCAACACGAGAGAGTCGTTGCCGCTGCAACATATCCTGCCGTGTGCCCATATTAGGCACTTCCGTCATGGGTATTGTGCACCTAGGACATGGGCATACACCAAGGTTGCGAATGGATGCTATCAAAACCCTAGTATTGATAGATCGAAACCGGTCAGCATATGTTAGAATGGTGGCGAGACACAAATCATACTTCTCAGGATAATCGGCAGAATACGTGAATATTCGGGGGTAGAACCGCCGCTTGATGCCATCACAACACATTATAGCCATCCCGTGTTTGTATGCTTCGATGAAATCATCATCAAGCAATTTTTTCCACTGCTCATGAAAAAACTCCCTGTTGCAGTGCGTCAAAAGGACTTCGCCAGGGTATTTTCCTCCGAACTGTTCTGTCAAGAAGTCCTTGAACTCGTCAGGGAGCTAGTAAAAAAAGAGGTTATCTTTGAGCCAACCAACTGCCCAGTGTACTTACCACTTGAAAATATGCCGCGTGAGAACATGAATGATTCGATGGCTGGCACCTTCGATACTTAGACTCGTTCCCAAAAAATACGTAGAGCGGCCACAGTTTAGCAGAGCCAAACTGTGTCAGCTGGGTCGAGTCCGACCAGAACATGAGCGCTGCAACGACACGAGGAAGACTGCACCCAAGTGTTGGGGGAGAGTCTTGCAGCTCTTGATGCGCTTCAAGAAACGCAGTGGACGTAAATAATTCGCCATAAACCTTCATGTCACGATCCTTGTGAGTTGGCTGCCACCGCAGTTCATACGGTACAAAGTGGAAATGTGACGCATGTGCCGGATTTGTGACCTTTTCTCGGATGATCGAAGTAAGCGAACGATGGTAAAATCCACCGACAGCATAGTTCTTCGGGCCAGGGTCCTTCGCACGACTGTGAAATGGAACTGATATTGTGACCGATGAACACGTCCATCCGTGATCCTCCTCGAGCCACTCCGGCCGATCACCATCGAATTGGTTGTGACCGAGTTGGTCATCGATGGCATCCCACGAGGTGTGAGTCACAGCAGCCGGTGAAAATGAAGCGTCCCCGACGATGTCAATCAACTGCTTGAAGGACTCCCGAGACTTGTGAGCACCTTGATTCCAATACCAGTCGCCGAGGCGCATCGCACTCTCGTTTGGGTAAGGCAGGTACGCGTTCGCAGATGGTTCGTCTGAAACCCCAGGACTGAGGCTAACCACGTTCCGTGAGCACGTATTAACGACTGAGTAAGGATCGTCTGGATCGTGACTCGGGAGTGCGTCAGTGTTGTAAACACGGAATAAGCCAAATTTGTTGATCTGCGACTTGAATGTCTTGCGCGACGAGGAGCAGAGAGGGGAAGCAGATTTCTCTGCATGACCTAGTGGTGTATCACAGGACGAGGTCACGTCCGCTTGTGGTGCTGATGATATTGAAGAATTGGGCAGGAAGCTGGTAGGGGGAAGTGGCAATGGCGGCTCTGGAAGCATGTCCCGAAAGCGCAAAGGCAGCCGGCGATTGGCACGCCGAGTCCTTCTCTGAGCTAAGGGTAAATCGTCGTCCTGCGACGGCTCATTCTGTAAATCTGAATCCATCTAGCATTGGCTCTGTCAATTACTTGACTAGAGTACTAGAGTTCCGAACACATGCCTGCTGCAAAGCGGACTCGGTAGGCTGCACCTCACGGGTTTCATGCGCGCGACCTGCATTAGAAGTGCTGGAAAGCCCTATGCCAGTATCATTCGCTTCGGAAATTGCATGAGCACTTGGAACTCTAGCTTTTTTGCTTCGATAGGCTTGTTTCACTTTCTCGAGGGCACTGGCAAGTCGCTTTCTGCCTTTGCAGCATCCTTTCTCGTGACGCGTGAAGGCGCCTAGGTCGCTGAAGACTCGACCGCAAACACAATTTTGTGAGAAGGTAGCTTCCACCATGGCTGTGCAGTAGCAAACTAGATCAGGTAAGATACGGCGATGATGTGAACGGCTCATACCTAGGTGGTGAGGAGTTGGTAGTTCGAGCAGCTGTTTTGAGCTCGCCCATGTGTCACGTGATCTGGTCACAGTCAAAATCGTGACATGACCCAGCAAAGAATAAACTACTCACTGCGTTGCTAACCACACCACGAAGACACTGAGACACTGAGAAGACTCATAAGTTTGGTACGAGTTGCTGTTACCGTTACCAGGTCCTGTTCTACTCATGTCAGATGTGATCCCAGACGACAAAATACCGAGAGAAGAAACCTCTGTGAGCCCATAGTTCCACTTGGCACAGCCCACAGCTTGAAGCAGCACGAGTCGAAGAGCAGGGGGTCAAGAAAGACAGCATCAAGTACTAGTGAGAGGGGGAGAACGAGTACACATATAGGGTGCAGAAATGTTCGTGAGTTGGTCCAAGGTTTTGTGTGGCGAGGGGACGAACCTGTGTCTACGACACACAGCTAGGACTGCAATGACTTGTGTATGCGCCGCTACAAGTCCGAATACAAGAGTGAGTCCATGACAGCGGTGTGCCTTGCGGTTGCTATTCCGGAACTCCATCGAGGTGATGCGAAGAGATAGCTGGTGGGTAGTTGGAAGGCGAGGAGGATGGCATACTGTAGTAGGCAGGCAGATCTGTTAGAATTGTTCGATATGCGTATACAACGTACCTTATGCTTGTCACGGTGTGCATGGTGAACGGGAGAGCCTAGAAACGAAGGGAAAAAATTGCTAAGTCCATCAATTTTTCCGACGGGTAGCAGAGGCACTTTTCAGATAGTAGTAGGGTTGGACTACGAAGGATGTGTCCGTGCATAGTCGGGGTGGGGTAAGGTGCGATGTGCAGGCCCACTTCGGGTCGGATTACGGTGCGCCGTGTATAATTCACGTCAGCTTACAGCTGTGTGCGAAAGCATTGGCAATCACAAAATATTTCCATGGCGTGGGTAAACAACTCCCGAAAAGGAAATGTAGGAAAGTGAGTAGTAGAGTATGCTAATAGCACTACCGTTCGACCCTCGCCTCGTCATTCCAGTACAGCACTCCTCCATGCCAACAAGGTAATTCGATGGTCATTTTTTAACACGATCGGATTATGCTACGAATATTGATTATTCACTTTGACGGGTCGGGTTTTGCTACAAATGTTGCCTATTAGACCTCCGAGGTCGGATTATTTCAGTCTAGACCGTTGGATTATTCCTCCTCCAAAAATCTCGTTTCTGCAATTAATGATTCTCGATGAATACATGAATGACTGCGAGGGCAAAAGCATTGTCTGTAAGTATAAGGAAAAAAAAAAAGACGCTCAGTACAGCGCCGCTCTGTACAGACATACTGTAGCGCCAGGCGGGGAGTAAACACTGTCTAAAACCGCGATCAACGTGAGCTGTTTTGTAAATGTAATATCGAAGAATCTGTGACGGTCAAGCTGATCCAGTTTAGAAGAGTAGTTCGGGCAGTTTCGCGTGTCGCTGGAGGAAGTTCGTTGTTCGTCGCGTTCAGGATGCTATAAAAATAGTCGTTGATTTGGTGTTGGAATTGAGAGACCCGTTGAACACGCCGAGAATCCAGGACTGTGTGACTGAACCAGTAGATGTCGAAAATGAGCTCCTGTAGTTCAACGATAACCTGGAAACTTGAGACACGAAGAACGACACGAATAATAAACTCACCCATGCAAGCACAAATGAAAACTTCTCCAGAACGAACCCAATAACCGGGCTAACTGTGGTGGCATTGCCGCGAGAAACGACCTCCATTACACCTACCCAGCCGATCGAATCCGGTCTTACCAAGGCATGGAATAATAGATTGTGGATGGATTCATTGGAGAACCACCTCATCCTCTGCTCACCAGGAACCATGTGGTGGAACAACGGATAGCCGATGGTTGGTTGAAACGTCGTCAGATACTCGAGGTAATGCCTATCGTCTGGATGGAGGTCAAGACCGGAGACGAGAGGGAACGTAGGAAACGTAGAGGGCGTGGTCTGGAGCGGCGGTTGTAGATATAGAAGGTGGTCGATCGCGTGCCAAACATGCACCAGGTATGGCTCAGCAACGTTTTCAAGCTTGATAGCTCAAATATTCAGTATATACAAAACATCCGTGTCGACATTAAATATACCTCCTCGAAAAAAAGTTGACGGAACGTTGAGTCCATCATGGAAGATCGAAACGCCAACGTATGGGCAGCAACAAAGAGACCGTCAACTGCACTAACCGAGTCAGTACGATCCAGATGAATTTGGAAACCCGGATGTACTTTCCTTCTATTGGCTGCCAAGCTGGATCGTTGCGTCCCCGGCGATGATAGTAAAGTACGTGGTGGACGACTTCCACGATTGTACGAGTATCGACTTTGAAGTTGGCGTCCACCAGTGACTGTAACCTGATTCTGCCGATGAGAATACGGTGATGTATGGTCAGTATGCAGTCCATCGCGAAGAGCCACCAGTCGGGTGCTCTTTCGCGTAATAATTGGAAGAACCGCGCTATGTAGAGGGGGAAGATCAAACCGTGGTATCAGATTATAGTCGAGGCTTACCTTGCATGATGAAGTGCCGAAGTGCAGCAGCAACTTGACAGTCGTTTCCCGCCGCGGCAGGAAATATATCGGGTCCGTGGTACTCTGGATCGTATACGGTCTCACTCGCTGCAACGGAACTGGTACCATCGTCATCGTATAAATGGACAGCGGTGGGAGTGGCATCATCAAGCTGCGAACGAGACGGCGACGATTCCGATACAATAGGACTTGGTAGCGTGGAAATAATCTTGTCGAGGTTGAGATCTACAGTATATGGACTCAGGACTAGTCATAAATGCGTTGTGAACTCCGTTACTTCCCTGGTGGATCCGAGAAGTCGCCAACCGATCGAAAGATCACGCCCAGAAGGGCCTGCGATAGCCTACTAGGTGGTCTCGCGGGGGAGGATGGAAGGGATCGCTCATCGTTCATCTCTAAGACCAGCGCGCGAACGGGAAGCAGTTTGCAAGGACACGGTGACAGTAAATGTGTGACGAGCAGCCAAATTAAGAAACGCGAGTTACCTTGTTGAAAAGCAAGGTTTCTCCGCACCATAACTGCGTGGGAACCGGTGCTTCGTTTCGTACATCGTAGGTTCGCCACTTTCGCATTTCGCGCCTGTGCATTTTGCATTCCGTACATTCAAATTTTTGTACTTGGTACTTATGTATCTTTGCCTTCAATCCCTAAGCATTTCGTTCAAGGCACGGGTGTGCCTACGGCCCACATCCAAACCTGCCTTGAACTTGACTCTGATGCAATCACGACAAATAATTCGCCGGTAAGAAACCTAAGAGTAAAGGAGACCATTACTCGGAAGTTGTCCCTCCTTCCGCACAATGCAGTTCAATCACCTCCTCTGAGTCGTGCATGTCAGCTCGTTTCTGGAACCTCGTCCGAAGGTCGTAAGCGGAACTGTGGAGAGAGACGTCACGATCTGGATGCCAGGGCAGACAGAGCTCTAGTGCTGCACGTATGAACGTCACGGCTTCTTCCAGGTCAGGACTGCTTCTACTTTGCCAAATCTCTCTCAGGCAGCGACCAAGGGATGAAACCGGCAGGGGTGCCCAAAGGGACGTAGTAAAGCTGCATGGTGGGGCCCATTCGCCTTCTCTAAGTCGCGTAAGTCAGCTTGTTTCTCAGACCACGGCCTAAGGTGGCAAGGGGGTCGTTGAGAGATGCGTCGCGATCTGGATGCCCGGGTGGACAGAGCTCTAGAAGTACCGAACGCGTGAGCGGCATGACTCCTCTCAAATTAGCAACTACCCCAAGAATGGTCACGCATGGTAGTTTCTCTCCAAAATCTCGTCCAAAAGTCGCAAGCGGGGTTGCAGAGAGATACATGACGATCCGGATGCCCGGGTGGGCAGAGCTCTAGTGTTGTGCGGCCAAGAGTCACGTGTATTGAAGAACCGGAGGTGCTCGTGACCAATGGTTGGTGAACGTACATGAGAGAGAGGATAGGCGCCTACGACGCATGAAAAGTGCCCTATTTGAAACAGGTTACCGCATGATCAGTATGCAAGACTCACCCACTCTCGATGATAAAACGGGGACTCTTTGCCGTCGACATCACCTTTTCCTTAAGCATCGTGGTCAGCAACACATTTCCTAATAGTCCCTTGCTCACTCTTTAAGCACCGCCGTATGAGCTCTATCTCGTGTGGTAACAGTGCACTGCCGATCTCCGGCACGAACGATCGGTAAAATGCGTCTGTAGACGCTCCGCTGGTGTTGGTGCCGTGTAACTCGGGAAAAGTCGTAAGCGGAATCGAAGATGCTGATACCACCTTTCATGGATGCACCAAGTACCCTGACCAGAGATGGCATTTGGTCATTGAAGATGCTATGTGCCATATTCGCATCACAGGACCGACTGCCGCCGAAAAGGTCTGACGACGCCAGACAGCCGCCACCATAGGATTTACTGTTCAACGCGGGGGATCCTAGGTCACTCATGAGTCATCCCAGAGAGATCGTAGCGATTGCCTCCGAAATAACACACTCACGAGAGAACAAGTCTTCGTTTATTGCACGTTAGCCTCCAACGAGTTAGTCACGATCAGACGGTTGATGACCTCGGTACTGATCATTTCGGACATGACATGCCACAAGATGTTCTGAACTCGCACGGGACTCGCACCAGGGGGTAGTGGTTCGTTGCTGCCTGTGGTATCCGAGATGGCAGCTGCGAATATGATATCCAGATTTGCAGGTGGGGACTACTCAAGTTCCTACCAAAGTGAATACATAGTAGTTACAGATGTTATAAATGAGCGACGGCCGTAAGATAGAGAGCGAGAGATGACGGAATGATCCGTGCCCAGTGGTCTCGGAACCTCGACGCTGGGGGACGTCTATTGCGTATCCAAAATCGTCTTCACTGTTGCGGATGTTACTCACCATTTTCTCCACCACCATTCACACCCGGTGTCCCTCTTCTAGGACCATTCCCAGGCGCCCCTGCAATGGTTCGTCCATTTCCCTGCATGCTCGGATTTCCCCCTGGGTGTGTCCTACCACGTGATGGGAGGACCCTAACGTAGTAATCCATGATGATGGCCATACTGTTCGCACTGAGGCGATACGTCTTGAGCATCGTACCCTTTCCGAAACGGTACTTGAGGTAGTTGGAGCACAGCAGTCCAGCGAGAGTAATCGACATATGGAGGGGAACGAGTGAGAAGATGATCAAATTTTGAGTATGCGTCTCTCGAAACGAAGGTAAGACGCCTCGCATTCGGGGCAAAATCTACCTAGCATAACACGTCTGCGAGACAGTAGCTAGAATGGTGAGTAACATCCGCAACAGTGAAGACGATTTTGGATATGCAATAGACATCCCCCAGCGTCGAGGTTCCGAGACCACTGGGCACGGATCTTCCTCTGAGCTGTGGGGTCATCGAGCACACCTAAATAATCAGATCGTACACATACGCGAAATTCGACGTGCGCCAAAGGGTTTGTTTCCAAATGCGGAGGCGCGTTGAAGAGTCTGAAAGTAGGGTAGCCCAGAATCTAGGGCACAGACAAGGAATATGCGAGTATGTAGTTTCGTCCCAAAGGGGCTCCTCGAAACCTAGCACAAAAGTTTAGAAGTATACCTCTCGAGACTTAACAGTTGGTAGAGTAGAGAATAGAGCACTTCGAGACTTCGAATCCGGCCTATGAGACAGCTCAACGATGGTGGATGAATTGTTTTTCCATCGTGTTCTACATGCGTCTTATGCACGGCGCGGGCTTAGTCAGCGCCCGGCATCTCCCGCCACTTCCCCTCTCGCACCTGAGTCCCTCTCGACTCCTCGACTCCTCGAGACTCCCCTCGAACCCTCTAAACCTCCCATCTCCGCTCTCGAACACCTTCCTATGACCCGTCGAACCCCTCCCGAACCTTTCCTACAGCTCTTCGAACCCTCGACTACTCTCTCGAAACTTCCCCTCGCCCTCGAACCCTCAATATACCTTATTTCTCGTAGTCGGGGCTTCGCCGCGCCTACATCCGATGGGGGTTTTAGATTACGACCGTCCTCGGTCGTCGTATCACGTTCCGCTTGGTCGAAGGTTCGCTCGAAGCTGGCACGAAGTCTCGAAGGTGGCTTCGAAGGTCTCGTAACGTGTTCGTAGCCCTGGGACAGGCTTCGTTACCCTTCGTTTCAGCTTGGACCACCGTGTAGGGATGTCGACTCGAGCCCGAGAGCCCCGTAGAGCCGTCGGGTCAACCTTCGAGGCTCGGGTGTTGCTTTCGAAGCTTCGAAGCGCCTCAGGTACCTATGGAAACTAGTCAGACTCTTAGATACACGCAAGAGGGAAAGAAAAGAATTGTTTCTAGTGTCTTCGTGAGTCGAATAGAACTTCTATTGTCGTTATCGAGCGCCATCCTCTCGTGCGTTTGGACCTGCGGGCAATCACTTCCAGATATAGCGTGATCGTTGATTTGTTTCACAGCCACATCTGTTCCCGCAAGACTGCACTCGACTCGTTCTCCCCCCCCCACTCTTCCCTCTCTCTCCCACTCTCTCCCGTGCACGATGGCCGCCCCCAACGAGATACCCCAGCCCCAGCCCCCGTCGTCGCCCGTAGCCGACCCCGACCGCGCCCGCGCTCTCCTCAGAGAGCTGTCAGCATCGATGGGGGTCGCCCCGGACAGCGAAGAAGGGCTGGCCGCCCTCCAGGTACGTTTTTCGTCCCCTCTCCTTTCCTTTCGTCTACTAACCACGCCTTTCTTTTCTCTTTTCTTGCAGGCCTTCATCCGTTCGTCGAGCACGTCCACTCGCTCGACGACTCCCCCACCCCTTCAAGCTCCTACCTCCCCCGCTGTCACCCCGCCCGACGCGCCCGTGGAGGACGCCGCACCCGGTACCACCGAGCGCCTACCCACTGAAAGCGCTACCGACCCCTTCGCACCCCGGGACGTCCTGATGGGTGAGGCGCCGACCTCCCCTGCTGACGACTCAACTTCCCGCGGTCCCCCTCCTTCACAAACCCCTTCCCGCCTCTCATCGACCTCCACTCTCACCCCGTCGACTTCCCCCGTTCGCGCCCCTGCTACCCACGAGACCACCCTCGAACACGATGAGAGGGTCGAACCTCGGGCTCCCGGCACTCCCCCCGTTTCGACTCCTGCCCACTCGATCCCAGCCGACTCTCCTCTCGTTTCCCGCGCTCAACTGACCGATCCCCGATCTGGAGCGCGCCCCGACGCTGAAATGGAGTGGCGCATGTATGGGCCGAACTGCCGTCTCGAGCTCGTCTCTCGCGAATCGAAGGACGACGGATGCCCGGTCTACCCACCCGTCCCCTGTTCCACCTGTACCGAGGGGAAGGCCGTTTGTACCGGGGTGAATGGCATCAAGTGCGCTCGATGCAAAGGGCGGCACTCGGTGTGCTCCCTCTACGTAAGTCCCTCTCTCGTCTCTCTTCGGTTTACTTACCCCGCTTACCATCTGCCCTTTACCAGCAAGACACGTTCGAAGGGCGAGCCCGCTCCAGGGCGCTCATCAAGGGCCGTAAGTTCATCGAGAGCCAGCTCGAAGCCGGACCCTCGACTAAACCCGAGTCTGCGTCCACGGTCGTCACTCGATCGAAGAAGAGGGTCCGTGTGGAATCCCCAACCCCTTCCAGTTCTCCCGCTTCGAACGACTCCCCCGCTCCCTCGAGCTGCCACTCTTGCGTCGCCGTCGCATCCGCTTTTCGAGACGTCGTCGTGGCAGCTGCCAACGACTTCGTTCGAAGTCTCGAGAATCAAGGTTCGTCGTCGAAGGGTCAGGGTAAGCGCCGCGCGTGAATAGAAAGTTCTTGCTATCATCGATGCCTCCTTATTACTTGCACGTCCGTCGCGCGAAGCTTCAACAGCTTCGCTTTTCTTGTATCTACAAAGTTTCGTCAGTGCAATCGATCTGGTCTCCTCGCGATGTTACGAAGTGTGAATATGAATCAGAATTTTTTTTTTTTTTTTTTTTTTTTTTTTTTTTTTTTTTTTTGATTTCATCGAAGGTCGGCGCCGTCTTCGAACGAAGATACGACACGCGTTTATATACGAAGGAAGCTCTAGACACCCTCACCTGGTTCGTCCCCTTCATCCTCATCTACGTAATTCTCTTCTCGACCTGCTAGATCGTCTATTGACTCGCGCTCGATCTCGAGCAGCTCTTCCTCGGTTCGACCTGTGAGTTCGAAGATCGATATCTCAACTCGTGACCTAGAGAAGTAAGGCAGTAAGCGAAAGGCTGCGTATCGAAGACGAGAAATAGAGCCGTCGAGCTCGGCGAGGAGGTATGCTCCTCCTCGAGTCTTCCTTAGCACGACCATCGGCCCTAAGTATCGAGGCTTGGTCTTCCGATCGAGCTCTTTCTCGATCCTCGTGTTCCGAACCAGCACAAGATCGCAAGGCTCGAACTCGTACTGCCTTATCGAGCGCTTCACTCTAGCCTCGAACTCCTTTGCAGATCGACATCGAGCCGCATACACCTGATCTCGAACCTTCTCCAGATCTTCCTTTCTTCTTTCGAGCTGCCTACAACGGTGAGCGATCAACGACTCGGTCGAATACTTATCCTCATCCCAGTTCGTGAGGAAGGTCGCCTCGGCAAAGTCGAAGGGGAGCCGCGGCTCTACCCCGTGTACCATCTGGTACGGAGATAGCTTCGTGGACTTCGCTATCATCACCCTTTCGGCCCAGAACACATAGGCCGCGTGGTTCGACCACTTCGACATGTCCCCTTGGCAAGTCTTGACTAGCGCCTCTCGAACGGTAAGATGCCGCCTCTCCACGATCCCGTTCGCCTGCGAATTATAAGGCGAGATCCGTATGTGGTTGATCTTGTAGGTCTTCGCCAAGAAGTCGAGAGCTTGCACGAAGGCCGATCCGTTGTCGGTCACGATCTCGCCGACTGCGCCCCACCGACATAGAATCTGCTCGAAGATAAATTTCCCGAGGGCTTTACCTGTCTCGGATCGCAGCATCTGCCACTCGGGGTACGAAGTAAGGGAACACCTAGCTTGGACGATATACTTGAAGCCGCTCGACTTCGGTAGGTTCATCGAGTCCATGTACGCCTTGTAGAACAGCGGCTCGGGCATGGCCACGACTGGGGGAATATGCAGCTTGTCCATCCTTCGAATTTGACACTCGTGGCACGTCCGAACATACCAGTGTACGTCTGCGCTAATAGACGGCCACCAGAAACTGATCAAGAGTCTCATTTTAGTGGAGAACGCGCCTTTATGGCCCAGGCCGTCGTGCGCCTGCTTCAACAGCTCTAACCTCCTCTCGAAGGGTGGAACTCGTTGGTGTTTCCCCTTTGGATCTCGATGCCAGAGTTCGCCATCCTTGACAAAGAACCTGGTGGCGTATCGTATCAGAGACTCGAACTGCGGGTCGGTGAGCCCGGGGGGACGCTCGCTGGTCTCGAGCAGTCGCCGCACGAGCTCTAGCCTCTCGTCCTTTTCCTTCTCCCGTGGTGACCTAGGAATCTCGACGTCAGGCGCAGCATCTGTCCCCTCATCTTCCGAAGACTCCACCTGGACTGCAACGAACCCCCTCATCTTCTCACTCTCCTCCCCCCTCTCCTCAAACACATCCCCGCAGGTTGGTCGGCTCGAGCCCCACTGTTCGAAGTAAGACTCGGGCTTCCCCCCTCGTTGCGGGTTAAGCGCTTCGATTGCGAAGGCTCCTGCTTCGTCGATCCAGTCCTCGTAGTCGTCCTCCTCATCCGGATCTTCGTCGGCTCGGGGTCGCCTCGATAACCCGTCTGGGCCCTTGTGCCGTTCTGCGGGTACGTGGATCAGCTCGAACTCGAAGAGAAGAATACCCGCGATCCAGCGGTTGATCGACGCATTCGGCTGAAGGTCGGGATTGTTGATCATCCCCTTGATGTACTTCGCATCGACCTCGACTGCCAGGTCCTTGACTCCGAAGATATGGCTCCGAACGTCTCGCAAGGCTCGGAAGAGCCCGAAGAGCTCGAGCTTCGCCTGACTGTACCGACTCTCTCGCTCATTGAGAGCAATCGAGCCGTACCTCGAAGGATACCGCTTGCCATCTTCACCGATCTGCAACAGTAAGTACCCAACCGCGATATGAGACGTATCGACCGCTAATATCACCCTTCGACCCGACTTATAGTCGATGGGCCGAAGAGCCGGCGAATGCACGAGAGCGTTCTTCAAATCGTCCATAGCCTCCTCGTGTTCCTCGTCGAACCTGAAGAACGTCCCCTTCTTCGTTAGCTCGATTAGAGGCCTCGCCCTCTTCGCGAAGTCCTTGATGAAGATTCGGCAGTAACTGCACAGTCCAAGGAACCCACGAACTTCTGTAACGTTGGTGCAGTAAGGCCAGTCACGAATTTTCTGAACCTTTGACTCATCTGGAATTCGCCCTTCGAAGGACACCTTGTGCCCCACGACCACGATCGAAGGTGCCGCGACCACGAATTTCTTCGCGGAGACAGTGCCCCCGACATACTTGATGCGCTGAAGCACCCGATTGGTATTCTCGAGATGCTCCCAGATGAATCTTCGAATCCCCGGATTACCCTCGATGGTCTCGTAAGTGCCATCCTCCTTCGGGTAACGTGTCCTCGGTCCCTTGACAGGTATGTCGTCAATGAACGGCATGGTGACCTCAGGGGTCTCGTCCTGCAAGGTAAACGAGACGTCCCCATGGAAAACTTGCACCGCATTCGTGTACCCCATGGGCAGTTTCGTCAGCCGGAACGTCCCGATTGGCGTTTGGAACGTCGTGAGGTCGCGATAGTCCTCGTGAATGACGCGATGGTCGTACCCCACCATCAGATCGTACATGCCGAATACCGCGTGGCCGGCGAAGGCTTCCGCGATACTGTCGACGTGCGGGGGTACTGCCGAGTCCTGAATCGAGACTGCGATCAACGGTTGGAGGTCGTGAACGAGACGTAGCGATTTCCCATCCTTCTTCACCACACAGAACCATCTCGATCTATACGAAGACGTCGAAGGTTCGTAGACTCCAGCCGCGATCTTCTCCTTAATGATCTCCACGACATCCGAGTAGATTGCTGGTGGTATCGGAATATTTCTATACACCCACGGCTTGTGGGGTATGGTCGGGATCTTGAGGGGAGGGAAGATGTCTTCTCTAAATGTCCCTCGCTCGCTCGCGTCCCAAGCGAAAGCCGTCTCGTGAGCTCGAACGAGCCACTTGACGAGCTTCAGCTCCTCGGGCCAAAGGAATCCTCCTGGGTCCCAGTCGAACTTCTCCCCCCTTTCCTTCGTCAACCTCGTTCCCGGCTCCCACTCGGGGGGATGGACTGGTAACTTCGGTAAGTCGGCCAACGGATCTCCCACCATTCTCCTCTCCACTCTAAACTCTGCAGGGGTATCGGTCGCCACGGGGCGAACCTTCTTCGCTACCGGCTTATACTTGAAAGCTCGGATCACGGGGCATTCGTCCTGCGAGGTATCAGTCAGCGATTGGACCACATACGAACTCAAAAATAAACCCGAGGACACGGCGTCCTCCTCTCGAATCACGAATGGGGTGCACGCGCCCCCCCACTCCTTCTCCTCGACTCTCCGACGGTCCATCCTGATCCGATCATCCTCGTGGTCCTCGACCTGCCCTCGTGACCTGGCCTCCACCTTCGGATCCCCTGTTCCTCCTTCTCGAACCCCTTTCGGTAACTGCTCCATTGATCCGAACCTCCTCGAAAGGTTCTTCGACTCCACGCCCTCGTTTCTTCTTTCCCGCTCTAGGTCGCTCGACGCCTCTAAGTCTGGCTTCGATGACGGAATATTTACACGATCGTGTGTAATCGAACTTCGGCTATCGTCATATACAGTCCATTCGTCACTGTACACCGCTATAGGCTGAGCCAGATAACCCAGCGTTACAGGGGCGGCCAGTCCCAATCTCACGTCTCCTCGGTGGCGATTCGATTCCCTGACGACATCTAAAAACCCATTTCCTTCCTTACGTCCTTCACAGATTTCAGTCGATGCCCCATACGACGATGATACTCAGCTTGCGCGACCGGGTCATGAAAGTGCGGCGCCTTCACGTATCGACCTTGTTGACGAGGGGTTACCACGATACGCTTCCCCGAACGTGGATCGGTGATTTCGACCTTCTGGTCGCCGTTGGGGAAGTCCTCGGTCTTCGCTCGAAGAGCGCACGAGAAGGGTCGTCCGAGAAGAATATCGAAAGCCGCATTCTTGACGACTTGAACCGGCACGCACACTGTCACTCCCCCGAAGTCGATCTCGCAGTCGCTGATGACCCCCTCGGTAGCTTCTCTCCCCTTATTTGCTGTCTCCATCGTGATACTACCATCCTTCTCGATAGGGAGGCGAAGCACCTCGGCAATCTCCTTTCGCAGCGCGACGATCTGCGACCCACTGTCCAAGATACCTTCGAGCACGACCTGCCCCGCGACCTCGACAGGTACGAAGGTTAGCGGCATCGTAGTCAGCCTCTGGATCTCGGGCTCGTCACCCTCGCACTCAACACTCGCGACTTGTGCATCGTCGACCGCCGGCTCGACCCTTTCTTCCTCTTCCTTGTCGCCCTCGGTCTCGACAGCGGCTAGCGCGCCAGCAGCAGTCCCTTCACCCGACACCCTCTTAACTGCCGTGTATTCCCGGAAGCTTCTCTGAACTGACTTGAGGGCGACGAGGTCTCGAAAGGGTACTGGGACCACCACGTCGAGCGCCATATTGACGATCTTCTTTTCGATGTCTGGGATGTCCGCCGCGGACCCGTAGTGGAAGCCCGAAGTACCCGACCCTGCTCGAGAGTCGTTCGGCGCGTTCGTAGGCCTCGCCACCTGCCTCTCTTTCCCCTTCGAGGGCGCTTCCTTCGACGTCGACGGTGCTGGGTTCGCGCCTTGAGCCTTCGGAGGTGCGTTCGATATTACGACGCCGTCGAACTTCTGCCTGCGCTGGGGCTTGTCTTTCTCATTGACGGCCAAGGCGTACTCGAGCGTTTCCTCGTCCCCCTCATCACCTGATGCTACCTCTTCGATTCTCGCCGTGGTCGCCATCTGCGCTGACACCAAGTGCGGCTCTTGGTCTTCGACCATGAAAATGTGAGCTCCCTGGGCGCCTGCTTCGGGTCTCGGGGCTGCTGCTTCCCCTCCTGCTCTTCCTTCAGCAGGGCCATGCTCGGCCAACCAACGATCGATCTCCTCCTTCAACGACCCATTCGTTCGACGAATCGGTACGCCGTCCAGGAAGCATAACTGCCCATTAACAACCTGACATTTCCCCTCTCTCAGATAGGTCATCCGCTGCTGGCAGAACGACACCTGGTGCCCGGCATTGAAACAGAAGAAGCAGATTCGCCCCGCCGGATTCGCTCGACCCACGAACTGGTTACCGGCTTCGGGGTTCCCCACGGCGGCTTGCTGCGCGGCTGCTTCGGCTCGAACTTGTGGCTGCCTCTGCGCCAACTCCTGCGCGACTCGAGCGGCTTCTTCGCCTGCCGAAAGCCGTACAACTCCCCTCTTCGCAGCCTTAGTCCTCGTCGTCTTAAACCTATCTTCCAGCAGAAACTTCAACTCCTCCATGACGCAGTCCAGAGGCCACGGGTCGTCACGACGGCGAATTCCGTAGCGGCACTTCAGGTTCGACAGAACCTCTTGCATAAGCTCAGGGTCGAGACCTTCGAGGAAGTGACTGTCGAAGTCGTCCGAGGTAATCTTCCTCCTCTCGACGAGGTAGCGTGCGATCTCGGTGTATTTGCGATAGTACTCGCCGAGATCTTCTTCGGTCTCGATGTCCTTTCTCATCTGCGCCTCTACTAAGTCGCGCAGGTCCTGTTTCACGAAGGTCCTCTCCAATCTCGACGCTCCTGGGTACATTGCGACGAGGCTCGTGACGAAGGCGTTCCAGTCGTTCGCCTCTTCGTCTGCGATGGCCTTCCAAAGAGTCGCTGTCTCCCTGTCGAGGTACCAGCATGCCCATTTAACCCACTCCCGCTCTCTCCTGCATCCTGCTCCTTGGCACAAGAACTGTATTATGTGCAAATAATCCACGAGGTCCCGCGCTTTGCCAGAGAACTTCGGTGCTTTCGGCGACCCTCGAAGAGGCATCCCTTCCAGAGGTTCGGGTGCTCTCGAGTTCACGGCCCCTCTGCCTAACATCTCCAGTACCGCATCAGCCTCCGATTCTCTTCTCTCGAGTGCCCTCTCGACGTGGCGTGCTCTTGGCGGCTCAGCCTCTCTCTGCGGCCTACCCAGGGCCTCGAGGCCCCTTCTGATTGTCTCGATAGGCTCCGATCTCTGGCGATGAATCGGCTCGGGGTAAGCTTCTTCTCTCCTCACTACTCGTGGTCGTTCCTCCTCGCCCCTCGGCCTTCGTAGATCAAGATATTCATCACGTTCGCCGCCCCTCCCGTACGTAGGCCTATCATGAGACAAAGGTCTCGCACGAGGGTGGTAACGTGGGGGTGGTCTTTCGTATTCGGGGTTGTCTAGAGGGATGGTTCTTGGATACCGAGGAGGCGTGGGTTCGCGCTGTGGCAACTGTCCTTCCTGCGAGCGCCTTCTAGGAGGAGACCGAGGTCGCTCGACAGGGTATTCTCGAACTACGATTCCCGCGCGAGCTTGCGGGCGTCCACGATCTTCCAACTGGAGGGCCAGCCTCCTTCCCACATCTGCTGCAGCCAATCTTGCCTCGATTTCCGCTCGACGCACTGGAAATGGGTACAGAGGTTCTTCCCTTCGAGGTGATGGCTGGCCTTGTGCCTGGTGATCCGCGAGGAGCGGCGATCTCCTTTCGCGCCTCGATGAGGCCCTCTCAACGACCTCTTCTCTTTCTTCTTCCTCCTCGAGGTCAGCCCACAGGGCTCTCACGGCTGGTTGGACAGGCGAGTATCTTCTCAATGGCGACTCCCTTCGCTCGGCCAGTCTAGGAGAAGCAAGCCCACTCTCTGGATATCGCGGAGGCAAGTAGCCTCGAGAGTTAGCCATAGTGTCTCGTGTACTACGTAGACGTAACGGAGATGGTGTTCGCAAGCGTGGGGGTGCAGACCCTAGCGCGGTCGTTTCGGATAAGGAAGAAAGTGGAGATAACGAGTTTCGTAAGATCCGGTCCGCTTCTTCGGCCGAGTTGATTTCTTCCTCGGGTGAAGACGGTATCAGAGGAGATGGTGATCTGTAAGCGGAGAACTGTGACTCGGAAAGGTTCGGAGTAGCCGGTGGAACTGCGAGGGATGCGATACGAGTACTGACGCGCGGCGACGCTGAAGCGACTGAAGGCGGTAGTGGAACTTGTGTTGGCGAAGCTGTAGGTGGAAACGGAAGTGCGTCGCTTGCTGGGGATGATGGTTCTGCGTGTCTCGTGGCAGTCGCTGGTCCTGCCTCGTGGTGCTCTGTCAATCTCCTTTGCCTTTCTTCTTCGGCGGCGCGAGCTGCAGTACGACGAAGAGGATACCTGTGTGCCAGATTTCCAAAAGAAGCCCCTCGCGGTGGGCTCCAGATGAAGAGTCTGAAAGTAGGGTAGCCCAGAATCTAGGGCACAGACAAGGAATATGCGAGTATGTAGTTTCGTCCCAAAGGGGCTCCTCGAAACCTAGCACAAAAGTTTAGAAGTATACCTCTCGAGACTTAACAGTTGGTAGAGTAGAGAATAGAGCACTTCGAGACTTCGAATCCGGCCTATGAGACAGCTCAACGATGGTGGATGAATTGTTTTTCCATCGTGTTCTACATGCGTCTTATGCACGGCGCGGGCTTAGTCAGCGCCCGGCATCTCCCGCCACTTCCCCTCTCGCACCTGAGTCCCTCTCGACTCCTCGACTCCTCGAGACTCCCCTCGAACCCTCTAAACCTCCCATCTCCGCTCTCGAACACCTTCCTATGACCCGTCGAACCCCTCCCGAACCTTTCCTACAGCTCTTCGAACCCTCGACTACTCTCTCGAAACTTCCCCTCGCCCTCGAACCCTCAATATACCTTATTTCTCGTAGTCGGGGCTTCGCCGCGCCTACAGCGTGTGCGCTGGTCCTGGTACAAGGGTGCGGGTGGGTATGATTGTGAGAGCGACCGTGATCGAACGACGTAGTGTGTTGCTTGGGTATGGTTAAGGGCTGACCGCGATAAGTGGGGCTCTCCGAATGAACAAAGCTCATCGGCACGGGCGACACCGCCGCATCACGCAGATGCAAGGACACACTCGGCCGCAATCGGGCGAATCTCCCGAAGACATTCGCATATCCCTCCTGGTCGTCCGAAGACATCTTGATGGGCCGTACGGCACCACGTATGCGGGTCTTGAGCTCTTCCAGCTGCTGCGGATGATACTGGCTATACCCCATCGGCCAACAGAGCGTCTTGATCCACTCTTCCATTAATGACGGTGTCCACTGTACTCCATTTAGCTTCGTCCCGTGTTTCAACATCACAACGATATCTTTTGGGTCTTCCTTCCTGTATCGTACTAGCTTGAGAGCGACGCCCAAGAACATGGTAACGCTGATGAGACGTAGACCAGGTGCTTCGTATATAGTGTTCATGTCTATGTTGTTTTGTTGTTTGGAGTCGTGGTATATGGGGTCGTAGATGTGACCTCTTGGACTGTGGGGTAATTTGGGTTCGATGATGACGACGAAGAGAGTAAGCAGTAGTTTACTCACTCCAGAGCGAAGGGAAGTGCGATGTCCGGATCGGCATTCATCCAATCAGTGCTGCCGGACGTGTTCGTTCATTTCATTGGAGGGCGATGAGTCTGAGAAGCGTACTCGACCTGGAATCGGGGCAGCATTCTGAGTGTTGAATCGTGCCAGACGTCAATATAACAATCACAAGAGGCCCGTGATGAGCGATGCTATGCGTGTGCCTTCGAGAAACACACGCACCTTGATCGAAAAGTCATCCACCGATGTTCCTCCTTGTTTCGTGAGCGCATCCTGCGACTCCGCGGTACCCTCCAAGAGCGCTATACACGCACGAAGGAGTCTGATCTGTCATTCCTGTTCTTCGAGTTGGCGTCGTTCTTCGACATTTTCGTGGACTATACGCTGTCGGGGGTGTCAGCCCATGATCCTGTATAGGAAGCTGCGGCGCATCGTGTAACGGTATGGTAGTAAGATGGATACCCACGGGGTTCGTGAGCGCATAGCGGTACTGCGCACCGCTGACGAGGTCTTGCGGGACATGGTCCTTCCCTACGAATCTGCGAACATTACGAGGGACAATGACAGGTGCAGGAGTTTGGGCTGATGCCTACAACCCCGATTGTCACACGCAAGGGGTTCTTCCGCCTGCAACTGTGAACGAAGACAACGGAGAATGATGGTCTCTTCGGTATGGTACGGTTGTTTTGTAAGAAGGTACCCTCCCCGACAGCACACCACTTCCTTGAGCACGAGTTGGTCGTAAATGCACATATAATAGTGTATCATCGCATTTTCTAAATCACGCGTAAGTTTTTGCTCACACTTATCCTCGCACCTATCTGCTATGGACGTCTTCGCAAGGGAGTGCACGGGATCGACGTCCAAGAATGTGCGCGGTGCGCCCCGGTCTTCCCCATCTTTCCACCCGAGAAACTACTCTTCATGTTATCGAACTTCTCAGTGCACAAGATTTGCTCCTTTCATTGTTGTCCATAGACGTCTTGGGAGAAAGGCTGCGCCTGGTATGTTACATTCTTCATACTCTCCTCTTTCCATGTTTTGTTTCTACGTCGGACAGTGTGTGGTGCACGTATATGTTAATGGACCTGCAAGTGTCGAATATACCATTCCAAGACAAAATTCTGCCCCCTTCAAGGCGCGCCTGGCCATCCTGCGACATCTTTTTGCATACACCAGCTCGGTAGCAGAGGTGCTACACATTGCATAACGTCCTCAAATGTCCCAGTAGTTTTCAGGTTTACTCGCTCTACCGAGAAAAGTGAGACATGCGTTGGTTCGTCGATCAAATCCCATCACTGAACCTCAACCAACGAATCTCATCGCATCGGCGTCGATGTAGTACTTGGCCACCTCTCTGGCTTTGACCACTGGCGCGACAGCATCCGGAATCAAAACAAATGTTTGGAAGAACACCCGAGGTTGGTCATCGACGGGGCGAGTTGAAGGTGCGTGCGTATGAACTAAACAGACACATATTTAATACGCTGACAGAGAGCACGGATTTTCTTCCCCAAAATTGGAGTCTCAGCCGTGAGGAAACCCACGAAGAACTTTATTTGCGGGAAACTACGCACAAAATCAAACCTCTTCGCGCTTATGACGTCGATGAGCATCTCATCTGGCCCCAAGCGTACCAACGTTCCCTCGAGAACGCCGTCGTTGAGCTTGACTTTAACCTCTCACACTGGCCCATCACTTCCAAAGCAGGTGCTGCGGCTTACGATTCCTACACTGCCGACATTGTCTTACTTCACGTTCTCGTTCCCCCTCCACCTCCCCTCACTAACAACGTCAACAAAAAAAGAAAGATTCCCTTGTTCCTCGACCCAGATGCATCCGTCACGCCGTACAAAAAGAAGCAGAAGATGATGAAATGAAACAATTCCTATGGACGCCCTCAGAAATCATACAGAAAGTAAGTCCGCCATCGCAACCACAGTAGCCTACCAACCTCATCAAACGATCCCAGGAAATCAAATGTAGTGACTGTACATGTACAATAGCGTAGCGTCCAAAACTTCCCTCCAAGAAAATGTATATTAGGCTTGTCGTATCTGTTGAAATCTCACAGTGAGCAATTTTTGCAATGTCTGCGGTGGACATGTCCATTAGTATAACACATGGCTAAGTTCGCCCTCACGATCATCCTCCAACCATCATCCATAAAAATTGAGAACAAACAATCACTGCAAGCAAGGTTGAAAGCCGCCCTCAGGCGGCATTTCCCGAGTTGGTCAATATTCGTGAGAACGTAGTACCGGCCTTTGCCGTTCGCACGAAGCAGACTGTCGACTTCGAGTCAGTATTCCTGAGAACGCACGAAGCAGAATCTACTTCAAGTTCCCGTCTTTGCCGTGTGCACGAAGCACACCGTCGACCTCAAAAGTCGCGTTCGTCACAGCCCAGTGCCGACCTTTGTCCCACGCACGTCGCACACATGACTCCGGCCAAGCTCTTACCTTCCATAACCGATAAACAAGGAAGATCGTACACAAAAAGACACCATCATTGACTCCAATGATCTAATGATGATGGCTGAGGTGAGCGAAGATATCTAACTGGGGAGTTACGAAGGAAGTTGTACTGACAACATATTGGATCACACCGCTCGGCCAACCTCCGAGAAAGTCTACGCTATCACATGCTCCACTAATGATATCGTTATAAGTCGTCTCCGCAGCTCGTTCATTATAGAGGTGGAAAATAGACCACGCCGTATTGGCACCACGGCTGGCCGGGACGACGACGCTGCAAAAAGAGAATCTCTGAGAATTCACGTCATCTTATTCCGATTCATGTGTGCGTACAGGTGTGGGATCGACTCGATGATCAACTGATACGAAAATTCCTAAGCAACGACCGGAACAGTACGAAGATGCATTCGTATGTCCGCGCGGATCCATTCCGAGATTTCCGCTGACATCATGTACCTTTTCCGGTGGCGTACAATGTGTGCGATATGGGCCTCTGCAAGATGATTGCAGAGATTTTGTTGCTGCCACCGCCGGAAGTAAGCGATAAGCGCAATCTATCTATACAGAGCCTACGGTACGCCGTTCACCTTTCGATGGCCTCATAGCAAGTTTCCGAGTCTTTGTCGTTTGCAGGCAGTTTGCCAATCTATGCCGACAGTACCTTGAGACAGTTCTGGCGTTAGACAGCGGGGCCGCCATCAAAGACCCGCAGCTTTTCTTTGTGGATGCTGCAGACGTCTCGAGACAAGTGAAGCAGTTTATTCTTTGCCGGGTCATGTCATGATTTTGACTGTGACCAGATCTACGTGACACATGGGCGAGCTCAAAACAGCTGCTCGAACTACCAACTCCTCACCACCTAGGTATGAGCCGTTCACATCATCGCCGTATCTTACCTGATCTAGTTTGCTACTGCACAGCCATGGTGGAAGCTACCTTCTCACAAAATTGTGTTTGCGGTCGAGTCTTCAGCGACCTAGGCGCCTTCACGCGTCACGAGAAAGGATGCTGCAAAGGCAGAAAGCGACTTGCCAGTGCCCTCGAGAAAGTGAAACAAGCCTATCGAAGCAAAAAAGCTAGAGTTCCAAGTGCTCATGCAATTTCCGAAGCGAATGATACTGGCATAGGGCTTTCCAGCACTTCTAATGCAGGTCGCGCGCATGAAACCCGTGAGGTGCAGCCTACCGAGTCCGCTTTGCAGCAGGCATGTGTTCGGAACTCTAGTACTCTAGTCAAGTAATTGACAGAGCCAATGCTAGATGGATTCAGATTTACAGAATGAGCCGTCGCAGGACGACGATTTACCCTTAGCTCAGAGAAGGACTCGGCGTGCCAATCGCCGGCTGCCTTTGCGCTTTCGGGACATGCTTCCAGAGCCGCCATTGCCACTTCCCCCTACCAGCTTCCTGCCCAATTCTTCAATATCATCAGCACCACAAGCGGACGTGACCTCGTCCTGTGATACACCACTAGGTCATGCAGAGAAATCTGCTTCCCCTCTCTGCTCCTCGTCGCGCAAGACATTCAAGTCGCAGATCAACAAATTTGGCTTATTCCGTGTTTACAACACTGACGCACTCCCGAGTCACGATCCAGACGATCCTTACTCAGTCGTTAATACGTGCTCACGGAACGTGGTTAGCCTCAGTCCTGGGGTTTCAGACGAACCATCTGCGAACGCGTACCTGCCTTACCCAAACGAGAGTGCGATGCGCCTCGGCGACTGGTATTGGAATCAAGGTGCTCACAAGTCTCGGGAGTCCTTCAAGCAGTTGATTGACATCGTCGGGGACGCTTCATTTTCACCGGCTGCTGTGACTCACACCTCGTGGGATGCCATCGATGACCAACTCGGTCACAACCAATTCGATGGTGATCGGCCGGAGTGGCTCGAGGAGGATCACGGATGGACGTGTTCATCGGTCACAATATCAGTTCCATTTCACAGTCGTGCGAAGGACCCTGGCCCGAAGAACTATGCTGTCGGTGGATTTTACCATCGTTCGTTTACTTCGATCATCCGAGAAAAGGTCACAAATCCGGCACATGCGTCACACTTCCACTTTGTACCGTATGAACTGCGGTGGCAGCCAACTCACAAGGATCGTGACATGAAGGTTTATGGCGAATTATTTACGTCCACTGCGTTTCTTGAAGCGCATCAAGAGCTGCAAGACTCTCCCCCAACACTTGGGTGCAGTCTTCCTCGTGTCGTTGCAGCGCTCATGTTCTGGTCGGACTCGACCCAGCTGACACAGTTTGGCTCTGCTAAACTGTGGCCGCTCTACGTATTTTTTGGGAACGAGTCTAAGTATCGAAGGTGCCAGCCATCGAATCATTCATGTTCTCACGCGGCATATTTTCAAGTGGTAAGTACACTGGGCGGTTGGTTGGCTCAAAGATAACCTCTGCACCGAGTCGGGAAGGGAAGGTTCGTTCGCACGAATCGAAAAGACTTTGTTCGGCAACTGGCTCGTATTGAGCGTCGGCAGGCAAGAATCCGGGATGCTAGTGGCTTCGCATCCACCTCGCATTGATACCAGGTGGTTTGCTATTAGTTGCATTTCCCTTGCATCCTTTTACAGTGTCTGCCTTCATGTATAGTACATGCTAATAAATGTGGTTTGGTGACCAAAATCAGTCCAAGCAAGGCCTAGTATTGAAGGTGGTAGCAGTAGTAGTGAGAGCTAGCAAGCAGTAAAGTGCCTAGCATGAAGGCTTGCTTGGCCTAGTACAAGCTGTGAGGCTAGCAGTGCCTTGGCTAGGTGGAGTACATCCTTGCTAGGTGCTGCTTGGCCTTGCAGCTTCTACCAGGCTAGGTAAGCCTAGCAAGGCAGATACCAGATAGAAAAGTACATACCATTGGGATACTAGCTGGACAAGAATAAATAAAGTCTGCCTGAGAATGTATAGCATGGCCAGAATTAAAGATGTGTGATTGTGAACTGTCATTTGTATTTTTTTCTTGTGTTGTAATTGTACTTTCCTATCTGTCTCTCCCAAGTGGGTAGGCATAGATAATCAATTGCCATGTGGTGATCATCAGTGATCAATGCATATCAGATTTGCATGAGTTTACCTACATCATCTCATAGTGGCAGGGTAATGATAAATCTATTAACATCATTAATTTCACTGATCAAGCCAAATAAGGCATTCATCAGGCAGATACCAGATTGAAAAGTACATACCATTGGGATATTAGCTGGACAAGAATAAATAAAGTCTGCCTGAGAATGTATAGCATGGCCAGAATTAAAGATGTGTGATTGTGAACTGTCATTTGGATTTCTTTCTTGTGTTGTAATTGTACTTTCTTATCTTTCTCTCCCAAGTGGGTAGGTGTAGAAAACTCATGACCAGGTAGTGGTCATGGATGATCAGTACATATCAGGCTTGCACTGTTTTATCAACATCATCTGGACATACCTGTGCTTCAAAGGTCCCCTGATGCTCCTGTGGGTGAGAGGATTAGGAAGGCAGAATGTCTCAGGAAATGGCTGGATAAAAACTGTCAGTATTTTCTTGATTGCTGCATTCTCATCCTGATATAGTCTGGTTTTTTGCAGCTGCTAAAGGCATGACCTTGTTGAGTCTGTGTCGCTTTGGCCTTGCTTCTCCCAGGAACAATGGTGTATTTCATGCTGGACAATGGGGTAAAGATGTCATTGCTTTGTTGGATTCTACATTGGCAGGTAAACGTGATGCAGTGGTGGAGTATCTGCGTTCCAGTCCAGAGTATGGTGCATTTGATGCCATACAATATCTGGCAGGTTCAACCACTGCCATGGCATTGGTGGAAAATGGTAGTGGGTATGTCAAGGCAAGGCCAATGGCCCAAGCTAGTGGCTCATCATCAAACTCTGCCTCTGCCAAGCGTATGGTTAACATCTTTACTGAAGATGATGACATCAGCACCTCTGCTGATGCAACTGCCATTACATGTACAGGACCTTACAAGCGTCCCCGCCTATCATAATATGCTTTGTATCATACTACCTATCTGATTTTGATCATACCTGCATATGGGAACAGAGAATGTCATGGGCTCTGTGTGGGAGTTTTAACCTCCATTGAATAGCTGGTTACACTGTCAGATCATAAGTTAAAGGGAGAACGCTTTTTTCGCACGCATCGGACTGCATGGGGAGCAGCAGTATGGAAGAGGCAGTTGTGTACAAGTGTCAGGGTCCATTACAATAGTGCTAAGTCACGGAATGTGTATAACACATGGAGGGGACTGCATATGGTGCAGCAACTGGCTTTGGGATGTAAGGTATGGAAATATCAGTGTCATGCAGGAAGTGGTTTGGCTGTGTAAGTAATGGAGGAAGCATTTAAAGGAACTTAATCTAATTGGGTAAGGGTAATGGTAGGTAATGGTAGCAAATACATCTCCAAACACGCACATGCGCCATGGTCGCATGTGCGTGAAAATACACTAATCACTATATTTGTGAGCCAAAAAGGAATGTGGTTGTGATTAGTCACCCACCCGTGGAGTGCATTTTGCATTCCAAAAATGAAGGTGGTGTGATGGGTCAACTGGCCCTCCCAATCTAATTCACTAAAGGTAAGACATAGGTAATGGTAGCGAATACATCGCTGATCACGCACATGCGACCATGGCGCATGCACGTGGAAATGCATATGGGTAACTGCTGATTACAACACTGCTATTATTTATTAAATCACTGGCTGAAATTATGTTAATGGCTGTCAGTTAATGTCGTGCAAGTGCCTGAATGGCAATTAGGGTTAGGGTTTATCACACACATTGATGGTGTCCAGTACTCAACGTTGAAGTTAGTGGGTTTGAACTTAGGTTAAAATTGACCATGCATGAACACTCTTCCCCCCCCATTGGGGGGGCCCCTGGTGTTCATGCATGGTCAATTTTAACCTAAGTTCAAACCCACTAACTTGAAAACAATAATTATGTATATGTTTTTTCTCAGAATACTGAAAAAATTATGTTTGAAATATCAGGTCATGAATCAACTGGGTGATCTGTGTCGCTGACATTAGATTAAATGTAATAATTTGATATTTGAAGGATATGGTGCATGATATACTACTATGCATTAAGAGGTTGTTTGGAAAAACAATTCTGGCCTAAAGGATATATTGTAAAAGAACACTTCTTAACTGGGATACCTTGTCAGTACTTGGTGTATTTGCCACAGGTATTTGGGAATAGATTTATATCACTGCCAAAATGGATGACTATGGCAACAATAATATAGTTTCACAAATGTTATTACCATAGAAGTCCTGTGTGAGAATCCATGAGGGGAAACCACATGCATCATCACATAAGCAACCACATTCAGGAAGAGCTCCTGTGCTTGAGTACAGTAATGGACTGGCACTTGCGCCACCGACCATCACTGGTGCCAACACAAATACTATACCATCTGCATGTGAGAGTGTCACGACCATGCCTTGCCCGACCTTTTCCCACGCCTCCGCACCCTTTCCGACACCTCCGCCCACCTCTCTGACACCCTCCGACCCATTCCCGACCAAGTCTGACGCTCATGAAGCTTGCCGGCCACTCTGCTGCTGCATCCGAGCAATTGCCACTGTCGGTCTTGACTCGTAACCACCATTGGTCTATATTGGGTTGACCCCCTGTGGGTCGCACCGCTTTCTGGGATTTCGGCCTGGCCTGTGATTGGCTGTTGGTGAGTGCTCCGTCACAATCTTATCCGCTTGTAGATACATCCTTTGTCTCGTCCATTTCATCCGCTGTTAGCCTTCATTCCGTTGTGAAGTTTTCTGACACTTACTTCCCCTTGAAAATTTCTGTACCTCCATATGTTAGTTCCGACATCCCGATACTGTACTGCCTCAGCTCCGCTGTAGTGTATAAATACCCGTACAGTACCCCGATGTCCCCTCAGTATGAATATCAACATAAGTTCCCCATTCTGAGCCTCTGTCCCTCTCCTCTAAGTCCCTCCGATCTCTCTGTACTTAGCCTGCCTCCGAAATATGAGGGCCGAGCTTGTACAAGGGGGCAGCGCACAAGCTGAACCCGATGCCCTCCTCCGACCTCCGCTCCGCTCCACTAGCCAGAAGCTCTGTCAGCCCTTTCGGCCATTCCCCGCTCCACTCCGCTAGTTGGAAACCTGTCGGCCTCCTTCGGAAGGCCTCTATCTCGGTCCCTACCAATCGGACTAGCATCGGACTTTGAATCTCCGACGTCGGTCTACCTTCTAGTACCCTCTGGGACCCTTTCGCCCTTGAGAACCCTCGGAGTGAGGCCCGAACTTGACAGAGAGTATCTGCAGCTCTGCATAGTGTATGTAGCAGTAAGATAAATCAATCAATCAATGAATAGGTTTAACTGACATGGGAGGTGGGAGTGTGGGATCCCTGATAGTCGATGCATGCTTCGAGTATTTCGCGACGGTCGCTTCCTTCGCTAATGACACGTGTTTTGCCTTTTTCGGTTGACACAAACCACATGCGATTTGGAACTCAACCATCGCCCATTCATAGGGCCAGCCATCATGGCATTGCTGGACAGTGGGAACAATTTCAAACTGCGATGGCAGCACATACTCTGCATCAGCAAAGTTACAAGCTGTCTAATTTGTCTGCGGCAGACAATGCAGACAAATGCAGATGCATGCAGACAGACCCAGATGAGTAGATGTCTGACATCGACTAAATAAATGTAACATGGATTATGTAAATGAATTGAAATAAGGTTTTGTAGACAACCTCAGACGGGCTCAGATGACTCAGATGAGTAGACTCATTGTAACTTTGCTGATGTGGATAGTCCTGTGGGCTCATGTGAGGCCCTGGGTCATGCTGCATCATTGCCAGAGGGGCGGGCAAGCTACATTTACATGTTTCCAGTTTGGGTCTACTACCTTAGCTGTGAAGGGTCGGATTTAAAATGTATGAGAGAGGTTTGTGGTGACCTTTCTTTTTTCCTATCGCCCTAGCCACTCCCTGCAGGTCCACTGTCCTTCAGAATTGTTGCCACTGCTCCACTGTCAGCTAACTCGGCTACTACGAGTGCTTCCCTCGCTTACTAATGCCACTGCCACCTAATCGGGAAATAACCCCTGTCACCAACACTCATCACTGCTACAAGTCACTGACTACCCCTATCCTCGTCCCCATTCATGGTCCACTCCTATCCACTGTCACACACCAAAGGTGTTTGGCGACGTGAGCATGGACTCAGAAGCTGAATAATGGAGAACGGAGAAGCCTAGCCCTAATGCAAAGAATGACTGATATGGCCAGCAGTCATCCATCACATGAGAACCATCCTTAACATTAGGGAAGAAAGCACTCGAGTGCCTGAAAAAAACTTTTTGAGCACTAGTTTACGGCATTCCGATTTTTCGAATATCTCTGTCAATTCTAAAGATATCGACACCATTCCCACACTCACAGGAAGCTCTCGACCACGCCATCCTGCCTACCAAATTTGGTAACGATCCGCGCATTCCACGATTTTCTGCATCATTTCTACCAACGAACACCCATTTCGCCAATATTTATCGTAATGGCCACCTCCTCGACCGTCTCTTCGCTCGTGTCCTTTGCTAGGGAGAATAACTACGAGTACTTGCCAGGAATCCCCACTAGCTCTCGCCCAGAAGCCTCCTGGTTCATCCCTCCCTCGTCCACGACCTCCCATTCTATCACTTTGGGACAGCGCATTCTTCTCATCAGTCTGACGTCGAGGAAGACGTTCTTTGGTCGCCTCAAGTCTGTCATCAGGCTTGAAAGGTCTTATGTGGTTGTTTCGGTCTCTCCAGTCGAAAAGGATTATGGATTTTTCCTTCCTGCCCCCTGCAACGTCTATCTCTCAATCTCGTCTTTTGTTCTCCCAAAATTGCGACAGCTCCAGTACCAATTACTATCATCTACACTATCTAATCGCATTCATGACGATTTTGAGGTGCTTCTCCCTGCCCTCATTGGAGAAGATGGCCCCTCCTCCTCCTCATGCCCTCCAGAGCACTAGTTGCACCTGGTACAGGTCGCTTTGCAGAGAGGAGAGAGGGGGGAAAGTTGCGAAATCCTAAGCCCTGACTACCCTGGAGACCCCCAAAATTGGCCCCTGGCAGAAATCCCCACAGTTCTTCTTTCGGACGTGCAGCATATCGCCCCAATGAATCTGGATCTCAGATCTAGGAGTCAGAGTGACTCATTTGCAGTCATACCCCCTTATTCAGCAGTGACCAGTGCGCTTACTCATCCCCCTTTCTGTCGCATTATTCATCCGTTCCTTAATGACTCATTCTATTTCAAATGATTAGTGATATTCTTTGTCATGCTGACTGATTTTACTTACCAATCGCTTACTGTCCTTACTCAGCCTTGCTCAGCCTTACCAATCCTTTACCAATCCTCTTACCAATTGCTTACAAACCCCTTACAAAGTGTTTCCCTCTATTTACTTCAGGCTGTGCTACCTTTTGTATATAAGTACCAATACGTCGCAGCAAGTAAAAAGCAAGTAGCCCCCCCTGCATAGGATACCGTCCCCTTTGTAAAGAGACTACTGCCCAATCATTATCGACGTTATCTGCCTTATTATCATCGCTCTAAGGCCCTTCATTATTGTCTTTATTCTTGCAGTATCTGAGGCTCCATTAAGGGTCTATTTACTGTCCTTCTTCATCATCTTTACGTCGCTTCTAGGCTCCGAGTAGCCTATATATCTTCGCTTTTCTGTCGTTCCCCTGCTCCCCTCTTGTCAGGAGCACCTTTCCTTTCTGCCCTAGCCTTCTAGGTGTGCAGAACCCCTCCCCCACTTCGCTGTAACCGATCCCTCGAGCCAAAGTCCATGTAGGTAAACCACCGACTCGGCAATTGTCTTTGTGTTGGGTTTTTTTTGGTGTTTTCGCCATAGATCCACACGTCGACTCACACCACGTCGGTCTTTGGCCCCTTGTACAAGTATCCAAGTGTCACCAACTGTCAGCAGTCCACTCTGTCACCTGTGACATCAGCTACTTGGTATCTATAGGCCCCATTCAAGACACCGACGCCTGCTGCCACCAGTAGCATTGCCGTACCACCCCGAAGAGTCCCCACAGCATCAGGCAGTAGTCCAGACACCTTAGGCATGTTCACCCCTCACCACTTTTCCTTTTCTTTCAGCTTCCCTTGCTTTCTTTTACCCTCCTTTCATACCTATGACCTGTGGTGCCCTTACATCAGCGCTTTTCCCTTCAAAATTTTTCTGACATATGACATCTCCCAAATTCACCAAAATATTCCTTTGTGACAGCTACCTCTATGATACAAAACACTGCTGTTCTTAGGAAAAATACACCCACTTTTCTGGCATCACTATCTGCATGTCTGAGAGTTCCCTTGAGTCCCCAGGGTCATTTTCTTGTGCATCTTCAAGTCTTTTGAGCCCCGTTTGCATCTACAGAAGTCCCCATTGCCAAATTTGAGTCCCCTTGCATTATAAAAATTTTCTGCTACCTTCAGAGTCATCCCCCTTCAGTTCTTGAAGTCCTCTGACAGCCTGCAAGAGTCCTACATTGCCGCCTATCAAGTTCTGAGCCTCCAAGTCCATCCAGCTGCCTTAAACTAACCCCCTTCCGCCTTCCTGTGGCAGCAATTCAAGTTCTACACTGCCAGTACCCTTCCAATTCCAGGGAAACCACTCCCTACACCGCCTAGTCACTCCCTCTGCTTCCTTTCTGACTCACAACCCCTCGGGACGAGACTAGGCTTAGCCTACAGCTTTCCCCCCTTTCCCCTTGTGCTCTCACAAGAAGAGTTGCCCACAGCACCCCAAAAATCACTTTTGCCCTTTAACATCATTCAGCTTCTGAGTCCATGCTCATGTCGCCAAACACCTTGGGTGTGTGACACCGCTGAAGAGTCTGAAAGTAGGGTCACCCTGAATCTAGGGCACAGACAAGGTAGATGTGAGTATATAGTTTCATCCCAAAAGGGGCTCCTCGAAACCCAGCACAGAAAACTTAGAAGTATTCCTCTTGAGTCTCAGAAATAGGTAGAGTTGAGAAAAGAGCACTTCGAGACTTCGAATCCAGCCTACAGGACAGCTCAACGATGGTGGATGAATTTTTTTTTCCATCGTGTTCTACATGTGTCTTATGCACAGTGTAGGCTTAGTCAGCGCCCAGCTCTTCCTGCAACCTCCCCTCTCACGTCTAAGTCCCCTCATCTCCTCGAGACTCCCATCGAACCCTCTAAACCTCCCACCTGTGCTCTCGAACACCTTCCTACGACCCATCGAACCCCTCCCGAGCCTTCCCTACACCTCTTCGAACCCTCAACTACTCGCTCGAAACTCCCATGCACCCTCAAACCCTCGAAATACCTCCTTTCTCATAGTCAGGGCTTCGCCAAACCTACACCACCTGGTGGCAGTAATTCGAGTTCTTCATTGCCAACTACCCCCAGACCTCAGGGGATCTCTTCCCTCGTCTCCCGCTTTGCCTACAGCTTTCCCCCCTTTTCCCCTTGCACTCTCACAAGAAGAGTTGCCCACACTGCTGCCACATAATCAGGAAGTAGCCCCTGTCACTGACACTCATTGCTGCTACAAGTCACTGCCTACCCCTATCCTAGTGTTGTACACGGCCCAGCCTCAGGCCCTGAGCCGAGCTGAGCCGAGCCCTCCTGGGCCGAGCCGAGCCGTCATGACAGCCTGTGGGGGCTCACAGCTTGGCCTGGGGTTTTGTCAAGCCCTAGGCCATGGCTTCAGGCCACAGCTTGGGTGGCTGTGCTTATCCGGTGCTGATGCTGATGTGGCCATTCAGTACTGAATGCAAACAACCACATCCTCCATCTGCTGCTCGCTGCTACTGCTAATTGAAGTGGGGCAGGAGCTATATAGTACTGCACAGTCCGCGCATGGGAATCGGGTGGTGCATGTGTCACTTGTTCTGATCTGGGGCCCTGGTTCTGGCAATCCAAAGTAACGAGTACGACCAGGTGCTCTAGCTGGCGCAGCAAGGTGGTGCAACACCTACAGTCGGGGGCCCTCGAAGAGTACTTAGCAATGCGCCAAGGTGTGCTGTAGGGCCACCGGGTTCCTGCCATTGTCAGTAATTCATTTTGCAGCCGCCCATTGTTCACTTTGGCAAAGCAAAATATTCACTTGATACTACTCTAATTGGACCCTGTTCACTTTGCACAAGATTGTGGGCTCGCTCAAGTTCCAAGTGAACATCCCATCTGGATTGTGATGCACTCGTCCTCTTGTCCGATCCTTTACATGTAAGGATACCAAAGATAAGATATCTCTATCTATCTAAGTTGGCGATTTTGACTAGCCTGCAAACCTTATACCCACGCTATGTGCTGCATTTTACAAGCTAGGATGGGTCACTGGAACAGGTGGAGGAATCTGCATTTGCACCAGGTACCGTACACAACCCATCGTCATGCTGCATACTCACTGATTGTTGTCACAGTGACAAAGTCTACATCGCGCTGTGGGCAACTCTTCTTGTGAGAGTGCAAGGGGAAAAGGGGGAAAGCTGTAGGCTAGGCCTAGGCTCGTCCCGAGGGGTCGTGAGTTGGAAAGGAAGTGGGGGAGTGACTAGGCGGCGAAAGGGAAGGTTTCCCTGCGTCGGAAGGGTACTGGCGGGGTAGAACTCGAACTGCCGCTGCAGAAAGGTGGGAGGGGATTAGTTTCGGTGGTTGGATAGTCGGAGGGGCTCAGAACTCGATAGGTGGCGATATAGGATGCTTGTAGACTGTTGGAGGACTCGTAGACTTGGAAGGATGACTCTGAAGGCAGCAGAAAAATTTTATAACTCGAAGCGGTCGCAAGTATGGCGGTAGAACTCGGTGGGGAACTCTGGGGACGCAAAGGGGGCTCAAAAGACTCGAAGATACACAAGAAAACAGCTCTGGGACTCAAAGGGACTCTCAGACACACAGATGGTGACGCCAGAAAAGTGGGTATATTTTTCCTAAGTACAGCGGTGTTTTGTATCGTAGAGGAGGCTGTCACAAAGGAATATTTCGGTGAATTTCGGAGATGTCATGTGTCAGAAAAAAAATGTGACAGAAAGGTGCCGCAGTAAGGCACTACAGGTTGTAGGTATGAAGGTAGGTAAAAGAGAGCAAAGAAAAGGCGAAGAAAGGGCAAAGCGGCGAGGGGGGGATGTGCCTAAGGTCTCTGGACTACTGGCCGATGCTGCGGGGACTCTTCGAGGCGGTCTAGTGGGGAGTGGCGGTACTACTGGCGGCGGCTTGTGTCGGTGTCTCGAGTAGTGCCTATAGGCGCTGAGTAGCCGACGTCACAAGTGACAGAGTGGACTGCCGACGGTCGGTAGACACTTGATAGGCACACGAAGGGCCGAAGGCCGACGCAGATAGGGGGCGGACGATGACTAGGGGTCGAGGACAGGGGCTAGCGGTGACTTGTAGCGGTGAAGAGTGTCGGTGATAGGGGTTACTTCCTGATTAGGTGGCGGCGGCATTGGTAAGTGAAGGAAGCGCTCGTATTAACCGAAGTAGCCGAGAGTGGAGCGGCGGCGACCTATCCGAAGGACGGTGGACCTGCGGGGACTGGCTAGGGCGATAGAGAAGCTGGTATAGGGTTATGATATTCAGCCCTAGGGAGTATGGACTCCCTACAGCGCCATCAGGCATTCAAAAACAACACATCGAACCATCCCACATGTTCATCCTTACCCACAGCCCACTACCAACCACATCTTCCTCCGCCGTCCAATGCTCAATCTCAAAGAATCTGCCTGCACCCCACTTTTCTGGAATGCTTTTGAGCAATGAAATGCGGGAAGTTGCATCCATACCTACTCCCAGAATGTGGTCATGGCAATGCCATTGTGGCCTGGTAACATGTTCGAAATTTCCCATCAGGTATGTGTCCTACTCATGCTCCCGATATCCAATCCTCACTAATCGATAATACGCAGATAGGAGGCGATGCCATTTCCAACATGATCGAGCTTCACATTACTCTGAAGAGACGGAACATTGAAGAAAAGCACGGAAGGTCCCTTGTTTGAAAGTTACGAGTGTGTAACCCTGCAATTGCACGATCATGTGATGTCGACTCGAGATGCAATCTTGCAGTCTACTTTATCTACAAGTAGGCTATATAATATATACTTTCAACATTTGCCATCTTCACTGTCCAGGCTGCGGCCTCAGGCCGGGCTGAGCCATCATACAGGGCCTGGCCTGGCTCACGGCTCAGCCTGAGTTTTCTTGGGCTGTGAGCCCTCGCAGGCCGAGCCCAAGCTGCAGCTTTCAGGCCGAGCCGGGCCCAGACAAGACTACCCTATCCTCGTCCCCATTCATGGTCCACTCCTATCTGCATCGGCCTTTGGCCCCTATGAGTGCCATATAGCACAGCCACTGAGCAGGGACTGAGGGCTTTCTGGAAATGCCTAAGGGGCCCACAACCACCCACATGCCATTGGAAGGGCTGGCGTGGTGCAGCACAACACCAACAGAGACGTAGGAAATGTGTCGCAGCCACTCAATGATACCAACCCCACACTCTTAAGTCTGGTAATGTGCTACAATGCTTGCCACAACCTCTACCTTGGTCATAAATTTCAAAATGACTGTTACAATGTGTTGGAGATTGAATCACCCCTGTGTGATGTCCATTTTGGTATGCATTTTTTCATGCTTACATAAGCGCTTAGAGCGCACTTAGTAGTACACTTTGGTACTATTCCCTCAGTAGTTGAGTCACTACTGAGGGTAAGTCTAGGTATTCCTACCACTACACTACTTACTGATCTCCAGTAGCTGCTTACAGGTACATCTAATATGACAGTAGTTGAGTCACTACTGAGGCTGCTTACAGCCTTTCCAACACAACGACTAACAGATTTCATGATGTACTACACCAGCAAAACAGACCCGCACCACAATGAACAAAAGCACGTACAGCGTACTGATCACTCAAACAAATCAGAAACTGAAAGAAGCAGACGCTGTAACCCCCCAATTATTTGCAGTCGCAGATTTGAAGAGGGCACGAGCGAGTACGACATAAAATGCCACAACAGACCAAAACCGAGAGCGGATCAAATGAACGTACATGTGTAGCCGAGCAACATGACCATATGCGGACTACATTACTTGAAGCCATAGACGACGGCAATGGGAACAATATAAATAACATAAAGACAGTTGACAAAGTGAACAAACGGCGGGGACCTTGAAAAAGAGGGAAAACCGGAACGACATCCTCCGGAGACAATCAACCAACTGGAACCCACGAACACAAACTTGGAAAGAAGGGGAATGATGCAGGCAGAAAACACGAGGTGAGTGGACGAAACAGATGAGAATAAATGACTGAACAACCACCCTGCAGCAATGAGGAGATGTATCTCGTCGGAGAAATACCTGAAGAACTCCATGCCGATGATGGCGCAGCTGCAGACGAGCTCCAGCGAATAATTGCACACGAACACTCGGAGACGGCAAAGATAATCAAGGGTTTCACCCGCACCGAACGACACGCAGTCAAACTGTTGACTCTGCAGAAGGAATATGAAAAAAATCAGCAGAAACGAGCATTGATGCGACTGATGCGGCGACAACGCGTCGAGATAGACGACAGATATCTGCACGACGTCAGCAACGCAGACCTCGCATGGGCCGCAAACAAGCATTTCATCGATATGATGGTGATTGTCACCGACAAACCAGGTCTCCATGCGCTACTCCCACAGAACGACACCGACCCCAGCTACGTGTTCAAGCTGGACCTGCACCAACGACACCGCACCTGGAAAGCAAAGCACGTGGACCTCGGTTTTGACCCAGCAGGACATATGCTGTACATCGGGACGTACAACCAAGAGGAGATATGGCTCGCAATGGCACCGACGGCCTTCATACGAGCAGAATGGACAGCAGCGGCAAAGCACATTGACGCCCCCAATAGTGCACTCACACAACGGCATTTCTGCATGATCACAACATTTCTTGCCCATCAACTACACGAAGGGGGGTACAAAGACATTCAAATACGAACGTCATACCCACTGGAGCTCACCCAAGCGGACATGAGGCAGCATACGAACATTTTGTAAGTGAAATAATAATAAATATGCAAATGCGACTAAAGCGGGAATGCGGAATCGATGGGTTGAACGCCCCATGTGCGATACGATGGAAATGTCGCAGATGCGACATGGGCGGGAATGCGTGGAAATGGAAACAGTGATCTGACGTACCGCATCTTTTTAGTGGCCATGAACTCATCGACAGAGAGATCCACGAGCTCACGTACAGAGAAGTCAAGGATCTGCACACCAGAATGGTCGCACGTTATGAAGACTTCGCAAGTGAAGCACCGGAGAGGTGGTTGGGCGACGGGTACCTTCGAGACAACGTCCCAATCATGATTGCTGTGCGTTATGGACAGAACCAGGAGATCTGTCGGTTCGACCGCATTGACGAGGAAGCCAACCATTGGAATAGGCTGCATAGATATAAATGCGTCCGTACCATGGTCGTTGCATTGGCGACTCATGTCAAGTGAGTGTCATTTGAATCCATGTATTTTCTGACTGACTGTTCATAAGATGCGTGCCTGTAACTGGGTGGGAAGACGTCGACGTGGGCGCGATCATGCGAGACAATGTGGAGGGGATCTATGATTCGCCATCAGAAGACGACAGACAGCTTGTCAACCTGCGAGATTACCCATTACTTGACGACAATGGCCACGAGATGAACATATATGACTGGCGTGGTCACCGGATACCTCGGAGACATGCCTTGATCGACGACGGTATATCTACCGCGGGCATGCTCTTCCAACTCCGGAATCTCCATGAGGTCTTCGAGGACAGACTTTTCGATGGTGGCGGTGACAGTGACTTAGGGATCGATAGTACGGCTCACTTTCTCTATCCGATCGGATGCCTTGGGAACATAGGGCAGTTCCAGGCCAATGGTGTAATGAACTGCTTCCTACCTTTGGTCCGCAGTATCAATGATCGGCTTGCTGTGGACGACGATGATGATGATGATGATGACGATGACATAGATCTTGATGCATCCACGCAGGCTCACGTCACTCGTGTCATCTCGCCTGTATCATCTCAGGGATACAATGCCTACGTCCATCGGATTCGTGCAAGATCACGATTTCATGATGTGCAACGAGGAATGATGACTGCAGCATTTCTGGGTACTCATGTATCAGGTCAAGCAAATTTGAACAAAGCACACGATCTCAGGAGACTTTGCAACATTGCTCTTCCATTTGACCGATACCACGAGAAGATCATCGGAGCCAACTTCGATCAGTCGCTCAGAGTAGAAAACGTGTTCACAATTCGGGTTGGGAGGCTGAGGAGAGCAGAACGCACTGGAAGGTGAGGCCACAACTAATGTTATTGGGGTGTCCCGCTGATGATGCACAAGGTATATCTTTAAAAATATCATTCACCCATTGTTGCGCATGACCAGTCATCCGACGGTGTTGCAGGTAATCAAGAGACATGTGGTAGTATTTAGGCAGGACGTACGTGACATTTTTCGCATGTGTCATGCCGCTGAGTAAAAATCCTGCACAGGTGTTACCTTCCATTGTCGAATGGACAACATTTGGACTTTGCACTGCGCTTCGGGTATTATGGAGCATGCATCAGTTGAATCTGGAGAACGGAATACCTGTCCCCCCTTACTGTGTTGAGCTTACAGCAGCTCTGGAACGCACGCTGAACTTCTCGCACACCGGAAATCCAAAGGTTCTCTCAAAAGGGTTGATGGACCCTTTGTGGCTGTCGTTGTCCTGCATGTCAGATGGCATGCCCTGCGTGTCACCCATTGTCTCTCTGGAGACTAGCGAACACCTGACTTTACGAGTCCGTCGCAGCGAGTGGCCAGTCTCGACACGCACAGCATATCCTGAGGTTTGCTCAAGGCGTTCCATGCTACTGAACTTTGGTATCCCACATTTCAACGTAAGTCCGAGTGTAGGTCATTTATGCAATCAAATGTTCAACATGTTGATAGGCGTATCATGCCATCTTCCATGTCAAGCACGGCATCTGCAACCTGCCAGACACGTTCGAAAGCCACATTACAGATCGCTCCACCCGTCTGGCCCTATATATCATCACTCTCGCAGTCCGAGTTTATGAGACGGACGTGCGCACACTTGTACAATCTGGTGTGAATGCCTCACTTGGAGATGTTGGTCAGGGTCCTGATGCCAATGATCATGAAGTTGCTATCCGCTTGGAGCGCACTCAGGCACTGGAGGCATGGTCTAACATCAAAGACAAAATTCTTGGCTATGAGTGCCGGGCGCATACGCATCTTGTACGGGCAGTCGTCTCAGACCCTCGCAATCTTATAGATGGACTCCCCAAGTCAGTTCACTCACCCAAATCCATTCAATGGTTTGCTAGAGAAATGATCTCTGCCTCCGCATCTGGAGCAGCTCACCCTCGCGCACCATTCATATCTGGTGGTGGTGCTCTTCCGGTCATGCGTGTTGCACTCAGCGAGGCAAAGTGTCAGCTTGGCATCACAAACATGGATTCCGAAGCAAACGTCCTCGACTTGCTGGTGCGTGTATTGAACAAACGACACGTAATGAATGTCCCCTGGTCGCGCAACCCCACTCCTGGACCTGGGCGCCCTCCTTCCACTGTTGTTTATGACTCCTGGGTCAATCTAGGTTCTCGTCATCCCCATGGAGCCTCCGAACCACTGATAGTCGGTCCCTCTCAAAGACGCATAGCTGATGCAACTCAGAGCTCGACCATTGCCTCAGAGAAAGATTGTCGCGCACCTTGGAGTGTGAACGATCTGTCAATCCAGGAACTCCACCGGATGCTCGACCGCTCTACTCTCCCGATTGAATGGTCCCTACAGTTGATTTCACTGCCTAATTCGGACTCCTATGTTACCAAAACATATGAATGGGTGAGAGACAACTACGACGGGTCCAGACCAGTGCATCAGACAGCTCTCATCGTCGCGATCATCTTTGCTGCCGTTCTTCCAAATATTCTACACGATTCTACCCCATCACACCTTCGGTCTGTCACAACACCGGAAGCCATCACCCACGCTGTCCGTTCCTCACCCTGGTGTCCACCTCCCCCTGGCCGCAAAGGTTTCACGTCCTCTCATCATTTCGTGACGATGATGTCCACCTTCATCATTGCTATGTATGAGCCCACGTCTCCTCTACGCATCTACATGAATGAACACCAGGGAAATATGGGGGCACCATGGACATCGAAGCACGGTATGATCCCGTTCGAATACATGTCACACTTCTCTCATCAGTTCTCCAGGTGCTAAGGGGATCAAACCCTTCAACCTTGTTCGCATGGGTCTGGCGACAGCTCATGGAATAAACATCTACACGTCCCCCAAGTATGGGATGTTGTGGAGAGTCCTGACTTCATCCGAAATCATCAACTATCACTCTCATCTCCTCCGTCAACTCCGTGATCAGCCTTATGGACCACACAGCGCTCTAGTTTTTGTTGTTGGAGAGACCATGGCCAATAATCTCGCATGCACCAATCAAGTCAAAGGTCGAGGCCTTACACGCAAATCAGAGTCCTCTGTGGAAGTTGGTTCATCCAAGAGACCTCGTCTGGTGTAATCTACATAGGTACCCTTGTTTATATAATCCAAATCTTATTGAGCTCGGACGTCTGAGCTAACGCATTTGCGTGTTTTGAACTATTGGTCTTTTATTATGTCGGCCTCTAATGTTCTTAGTTTTTATTTTACGCATTTGCGCTTGTCGTGCATTTGCGTGGTTTCTTTCGTTGTCGTTGGTGATGCCTTGCATATATTTACTTGGATGGAGTAAATAATATGATTCGTCTTTGTTATCTAGGTATCTCTGATGGAATTCCGTGCATACGTTCACATGTTACTGGTTTTATATCATAGATCGCTTGATTTGTTATGAGGTTGGGGCAGATGAGTGGGGGCTCTGGCTGAGAAGAGACAGTCTGAGGTGTCACTTGGGAGAGAGAATCAACATATTGTGTATACGATTATGGGAGGCTGTGCTCTGTCTAATGTGGTCCCTTGTGGTGGAATATTGGGTGTGCTGGGGAGTGCTTTGTTTTCTAGTTGGTTTTTCAAACTGTCTGTTCATGGGTTTTATCCTGCTTTTTGCTTATTCTCTTTGGTAGTTAGGTGGCTGTGCTCTCCTGTACCCTTTTTGTGGCTGTGGGGGTTAAAGTCACTGGTTGGATATCAGTAATATGATAGTTGCTACTATACATGTCACTTTGTTCATTTTACCTGCTTGGGGCAGGGTGATCCTGTACTACACAGAGTGCTATGGTGTTATAAATGGTCATTTTGAGGCATGCCAATCAGCATGTGCCGCTTATAAATGAATATGCAAATATATGAGCGGGTATGACTTGGGGATACAACGTCATAACTTGGGGATACCTCATCATACATAGTCACATATAAGCATATTGCATGAACACAGCAAGAGGGCTCAGGAATATGTCTTGGTATGCGCCAGTATGACTATGCATAGTGTTGCCCAGGCCCAGCTCGGCTCGAAAGCCGCGGCTTGGGCCTGGCTTTTGAGGGCTCATGGCCCAAGAAATCTCAGGCCCCGGCCTGAACAACTCGAGGGTGTAAAAATTATTACAAGTATGTACATTTGGGTACAGGTCAATGGAAGAAGGAGTGCTGAGGCAATTGCAACGAAAAATATACCATTTGAAAGGTCTTGTTAAGTAGAACTTGAATCCGGGTTTGCGAGAGGGATGGATGAGTGGAGGTCGAGATATTGCATGGACAGTGTGGGGAGCGGTGGCTGTCTGCGGATGTCTGCAGCACAGCCACGAAGCCGCGGCTTCAGGCCGCGGCTCACGGCTTTCAAAAAGTCGAGCTGGGCCCTGAGCCCCCACAGGCCGGGCCCAGCACAACACTAACTATGCAAAAAAAGTCATCTGTCGTACTAAGGGGTTGTGCCCCAGCATATTGCATTAGTCTCATTTTACTATGCAATTCCAACCCAGTATGACACTATCCTACTTCTCTGGTTGGGTCATATATAGTCAGCTAGAGTCACACCACATTATAACCAGTTTTCACTGGGGGTGATTGGTGATACATGGTGGGGGCATCCCTGCACCCTCCCCCTGAAAGACGAGCCACGAGGCTCGATGACGATGGCCCCGCCCCAGCAGGTTGGATGCCAGCGAGGCCAGATGAGCGCATTCGAGATCGTGATCATCCTCAAGGCACTCACATTTGTCCTGGTAGTGGTGAGCACAGGTCTGCCAGTAGTCACAGTCTGCATGAAGGTGATCGACCTCACATCACAGTGTGAGGCCATCATCGAGGCCGAGTAGCCAGGACAGCACATGCATGCACTCAGAACGTGCATGTGCGAGGTCACTGGACCCCAGAACCAAGTCTTGGGCCATGTGCCATGTGTACCGCTGTAAAGTTTGTTAAAGGAGTGTGGGGGGAGATGCCAATAGGTCTCCCGTTGGAAAGAGGTAGGTCAATTCGACCCAAGGGGGCTAGAGTGCCTGGTAGGGTGGTCAGAGAGTGGGGAAAACAGCCAAAACGCGCCCAGTAAGTCCAAAAGAATGTTGAGAATCGTCTAATGAGCGTCTAATGAAGGAAGAATGATCTTCCGAGTCCTCGGTCTTCAATTTCCATCTGTTACTCGTCTGGTGGTAAAGCGTCTATTATTGTTTCTAAGTATGTACAAAGACTCTAAGTGCGAGTCTGGCTTACATAAGCCAAAACTCGCACAAATACTAAGTAAAAAAGGTAAGGTAAAGACACAGTAAAAAGAAAACTGTAAGTAGAAACAGGGAAATATAATAATTACCATGGTAGGGAGGACTCCCTCCCTACATCCGAGGGTGGCTTTAAATACTGACTGTCCCCAGTCATCACGTACCGAGCTGTATCATATAACGAGAGGGGGTATCATCCTCGAAACAAAACTCTAAGTCAAAATTCAAAAATGCGAACTCGAAAACAAAAAAGACCATGAGAAAAAACAAATATACCAATGAGAACCCACACCAAAACTGCAGGGGAGGGTGCCAGAGAGGCATCGAGGGGGTTCAAGGAGTAGCTTCGAAGGCGAGACCAGCCTCGAGCCTGGACAGGCCTCGGAAGGCGACTCGAAGTGGGGGGAAGGGCTCGAGAAGGGGAAACGAACCTTCGAGAGGCTGGGACAAGCCTCAGGATTCAACTCAGGCTTGGTTCGAAGGCTCGAAGCTTCCTATCGAGGGCTCGGGGGGTGCTCGAAGGGGGCTGACTTACTCTCGAAAGGGAAGTGGGTGTTCTCGAACTCGTAAGTGGCTCTGGGGTAGTCTCGAGATCGCATCGAGGGCAGACGAGGGGTGGGGATGCCTCGGAACTCGAGGGGAGAGAGGGTACCTGTTTAGCTAGCCTGTCTGGGCCACGAGTGAGCACCCAGAAGTCGAGTCGAGCCTGGAGGGTGTGTCTGAGTGCCTCTCGAGGGATCTCCTCACCTGTAGGTAGCACGACTCGTCCTCGAAGTATCCCACACCTGCCTGCAGCTAGGTACGAACTGCAGACTCTGCAGTGGGCTCGAACATGCCCTTCTCGACCACAAAAGAAACAGAAAGCATGCCTTCGAGGCCGCACTCGGTGCCTCGAGTCTCGAAAGGCTGGGGATACCTTGCTCGAACCTGCATACTCATGAAGGGGTAGCACTCTTGAACGTGACTCGAAAGCAGTGGGGGCAGGCTTCGCTGTTGAAGTCGGAGCCTCTCGAAGGAGGAATGAGGTGGTGTGGGGTGGCTCGCAGTCGGAAGATGCTTCGAAGCAGGAGTACGACTTCACAGGGGTCCTCGAGGGCTCACGAGGTCGAAGGGGGCGATTCAAAGTTGAGCCAACGTCATGAGGTCTGTGCATGTGCAACTGTCGAACCTCTCTCGAGCTGCGAAGTGAGTTTGAAGGCGAGTCACTGGCCTGCTCACACGAGGCACTCCAACCTGGAGGAGCAGGGTGCCTCGAGCCTGCATTAGTGGCTCGAAGGGGAGATGAGCTGCTCGAAGCAAGCTCGGAGGGGTGGGGGGTGTTCTTCAAAGTTCGAGGGTCTGCCTCGAAGGGGGGATGTGAAGGGGACTTCGAGCTCGAGCTTCCCTGGGAGCATCTTCTAGAAAGAGACCGAGAATACTCCACAGGGGCATCTGGCCTGTAACTGATCGAGGGCGAGTGCGAATGGTGAGGGGGTTCCTTGGGTGGCTCGAGACTGGACGAGGGCTTCTTTGAAGCTAGACAAGGGGGTAAGTGGCCTACCCGGTCCTCAATGACCTCCTTTGTAATGCGAACGATGACCTCGATAGGCCATAGGTGGCCTGACATAAAGAGAGGGTACCTCGAAGCAAGCCTCCTCGAGACTTCGAGGTCAATGTGGGGCGGGAGGCCTCGAAGGAAGAGTTGGGCTCGATGGCTCAACTCGAGGGCGTTCCGAGTCACCATAGCCAAGAACAGTACCTGGAACTGACGAAGATAGTCCCCTAAGGCTGGGACCGAGCTTAGCTCACTGCGACGACTCTCTTCGAGGAAGGCATGGAACTCGTCACAGTAGTTGCGAATGTCCTCGATTGGCTCGACCTCGGGGTACTGAAGGGTTACGAGGGTCTTGAAGTAGTCCCAATTGAATCCCTCGAGGATCGAGGCACTCGCCACAAGGTAGGTCCAGAGCCTCCCAACACGAGGAGGGGCTCCATCAATTGCCATCTGGCCGAGGGACAGGGCATCCGTTATCCCCTGGGCCTTACCATGCTCTACTACCTCCTCAAGGTAACCTGGCAGGTCCTGTGCCTGCCCCGAGAACTTCGGGTGGGGCTCGAGTGGGGCTCGAGACTGTCTGGATGCCTCTTCCATCACGAGTGGTATTTACGAAGCTTGAACGAATATATTTCACAGTCTAAACAACTGTTGGTAGTATTATCGAGGGTGAGCGCGAGCCTCGAACGTCTGTAGTCGATCTCGAAGGGTAAACAAAGGGGGGTGGGGTCACCTCGATGCAACCTCGAATGTCTATGGGGGTAGATCCTGTACACGAAAGGAGCAGGGAGGGTTGTAGCGAAGTGGTTACGACCACTAAAATGAAGAGAAAATGAAATTGGTCGCCGTGTGCGACTCGAAGCCTTGACTTAACTTTGCAGTCTCACTTGACTGCAGAACGTGCAAGAAAAACGAACTATATTCGTCTTGATACGTCTACGAATGACTGTGGGTGCGTCTAAGGGAATGTTTATGTCTCGAAAACGTCTCGAAAGGGCTCGATGTTCGTCTGGGGGTCTCAAAAGGGTCTCGAACATCTGGGATCTCGAAGCGACTGACAGGGATCTCGAAGGACTGTATACCGACTCTAGGCAGGAGGGGAGATGGTTCCTACGACTCGAAATGGTGTGAAAATGCGAGGGGCGGGGCCAGGGAGCTGGGCTGTGGCAGGAGGGGGAGGACGGCAGCTCGTTGGGGAAGAACCGCTGGATGGAATGATACAAAACCTTCGGGGGTGGTAGCAGGAACCTATAGGAACTGGGAGAACGAGGAATTACGAATATTCGTCGACCCAATCCCGAGATATTCGCAAAATGGTCGTCTACCACCTTTCTGCTGAAAAAGCGTGATATCTCTGGATGTAATGATGCTGTCGTGACGAAAGAGGAACCGCCGGGAAGGTCTCGTCGAGCTCTAATAGGCCTGCGATTTGCGAGAGGTTCGGAGGGCCGGTTCACGAGCAAATGCGTGTGCAGGTAGGGGGGGTGGGAAGACAATGGTGCGTTGTGGGACAACTGCTGGGCCAAGCGACACGAAACTGGGGGACGTCGTAGAGGGAGTCTGGGGGCGCTGGGAGATCGAAGAAATGAGAAGATTGGCGCACCCAATCCCGAGTTATGCCAAAATTCGTCCTGCTAGGCCTTTCTCCACAAAATGCGCGATATCTCTGGAACCTCTGAGGCTGTAAGGATGAAAAATATACCTCCAGAGAGCCTGCGTCGAGTAGAATATGACTCCAGAAAAGCGAGAGGATAGACGCGTCGGTTCTCGAGAAATCGCGTGCACGAGGTCGAAGGTAGGAGGGGAAGGAGGATTACCAAGCAAACAGCCCCCTCGTGGTGGGCTCCAGATGTAAAGTTTGTTAAAGGAGTGTGGGGGGAGATGCCAATAGGTCTCCCGTTGGAAAGAGGTAGGTCAATTCGACCCAAGGGGGCTAGAGTGCCTGGTAGGGTGGTCAGAGAGTGGGGAAAACAGCCAAAACGCGCCCAGTAAGTCCAAAAGAATGTTGAGAATCGTCTAATGAGCGTCTAATGAAGGAAGAATGATCTTCCGAGTCCTCGGTCTTCAATTTCCGTCTGTTACTCGTCTGGTGGTAAAGCATCTATTATTGTTTCTAAGTATGTACAAAGACTCTAAGTGCGAGTCTGGCTTACATAAGCCAAAACTCGCACAAATACTAAGTAAAAAAGGTAAGGTAAAGACACAGTAAAAAGAAAACTGTAAGTAGAAACAGGGAAATATAATAATTACCATGGTAGGGAGGACTCCCTCCCTACACCGCAAGGACACATGGCACCCATCTGGCTGGCCACAGTTGTCATGAATGATCATGCTGAACTCACTGGCATGCCAGTGTCGGCGTGGAGGGGAGGTGGAACGCTCACAACGATGTTTGGCATCGTGTGAGCATGAGCGTGAGGGGTAATCAAAATGTCCTGTGGGGCAGCAGCATCCTGCAGAGGGGTGGGAGGGGTGGGTGTGGTAAGACATCCTATCTGTGTGTGTACAGTAGCTACAGAGTAGTGAGAAGGAGAGAAAAGAGCTGAATGTGAGAAAATTTCGAAATGGGAACGATTGCATAATCAGTCTCATAGGGTCCTGTTGTAGGCCAACAATCTAAAAACAAAAACCAGTGGCAAGTCCAAAATGAGCATGAGACTTGTGCAATGCGCAAGTCTCTATGTCTCTACACATTTGCTTCCATGGGGCACTGACTGCATTTAGGCAGTCGGCGGTGGTCATCCACTCCATGCAGCTTGAGGTACCTATCTAGGGCCTTGAGCTCCTTGCAGTGAAGGTATGGTTCCCAAGTGGAGTCGCCTAGACTCCACTTGACTAAGAATTCTAGCTGATGGCCCACCCAACAGTGGGCATTTATTTCGTCAACCAGCCATTCTGCGTCATCGGGTACGCCCACATTCACTGCGGAAACGAGATTTTTAGAGGGGGGATAATCCGAGGGTCTAAGCTCAAATAATCCGACCTTGGATGTCTAACGGGCAATATTTGTAGCAAAATCTGACTCGTCAAATTAAATAGTCAATTTTCGTAGTATAATCTGACCCTGTCAAAAAATGACCAATGCATCTCAATAATCAGACCATAAGCTGACTCGGATTATACATGATACACAATAATCTGACCCAAAGTGGGCCTGCACACCGTGTCTTACCCCACCCTGACTATGCTCGGGCACATCCTCGATAATCTGACTCTATTACCATCGGAAAAGTGCTGCTGTGACCATCCGGAAAAACGGATAGACTTAGCATGGACTTAGCTTATTTTCAGCCGTTATTATATAAGCATGTTTGCGTCTCACCAAGCCCATCCACCTTTGCCAACAGAACCGACAACTGTCGACTCCGCACATGTGCATACATCGAATTGGAGGACTCCTTGAGCAATATCGCATTGTTCCCTGCCAAAGTAAACTCCAATGGTGAGCTTTATTTCTACTGTGTCATACTAGTGCCGAGTCTACAGATGCAGCGTACACAGCATATATGCTGGAGGCACGTTCTCGTTCCATCCTCTGATGCAGTGAGTTACCATCCATTCACTTGACCTCACTGACTCAGTACTTCTAGTGTTCTAACTGGCGCTATTCTTTCAACCGAATTAACAGGAGAGTTATCCAACTCGGGCTGCAGGGCTGGATGTGCATATATCCTATGGACATCTCACTAGCAGTGAGTTTTTTCGTTTTCAATCCTTCAGATGCGTTCACAGGACCTCAACAGCCTTGCTTTCGCACCCTTTCCCCAGTAAACCTGCACCCCTACCACACGTTTGTCTCTGGACATGCTCTGGCTGGAATGGCTTACCAGGTACGGTTTCGATTTACATCTGTTTGTACGAGCAGGGGGCTGGTGGTGGTGTGCGGGAGGGGGGACAGTTTCATACCATGGGCGTGTCGTAGCGAGTATATAATCCAAATATAATCTGATCTGATTATTCTGAAAAGCCCGAGTGAGGTCCATGAGAATTAGGACATTAATACGAGGCGACTGAGAGCTAACAACCTATAATCCGACTGTAATCTGATGCTAATATTAACTACGAGCTCTGTATTACCATAGGGATAGGTTCACGAATCCGACCGGAATATGGTCTGATTCGAGAACACTTACCTACTATAATCCAAGGTATTATTATGACTGCATACCCTCGGGATATGGTCGTACTATGACTATTAATCCGACCATTTTCAGATGCGCTAAAAAACTCGTTTCCGCAGTGATTGTAGAAGACGTGGGCATCACTGAAGGGTTATAAGATAGGGACCTGGGGGTTTACCTAAGGTCTCCCTGGGGTGAGAATAGTGGTCAGTTCGACCCGAGGGGGCTAGGAGGAGCTTGGTAGGGTGGTCAGAGAGTGGAGAGAAGAGTCAAAACGCGCCCTGAGAGTCCAAAGGAGGATCAAGATTCATCTAAAGAGCGTCTATGAAGGGAGAATGCTTCTTCCGAGTCCTCGGTCTTTGAATTCTGTCTGTTTCTGTCTCTGAGGTGGCTGTCTATATTGTTGCTAAGTATGTACAGTACAGCTCTAGGTGCGAATCTGGCTTACATAAGCCAAACTCGTCCTAATACTAAGTAGGAAGAGCATAGAGTAAAGAATAAAAAAAACAAAACAAAAGTAAAAAAAACAATGAAATAAAATAAATCTCCTAGTAGGGAGGACTCCCTCCCTACATTGCATTTAGGGGACATCACGTTGTCATTGGGTTCATGACGATGCAGCAGATTTGTGTGGAAGGTGGGGTGGATGCATCTTTCCTGGAGCTGCTTTGGCAGCTCCAGCGTATAAGTGTCTGTGGAGGGGTTGGCATGGACGATTTTCATGGGACCGATGTACTTAGGGAGTAACTTTCGAGCATGGCCCTTTGGCAAGGTGAGATTCTTTGTCGATAGGTATACTAAATCTCCCTCAGCATACTTCACACCTTCCTTCCTTTGTTTATTAGTGTGGTGCATCTGCACCACGCAGGCTTTGATTATCGCATCATGTGCCAGGTTTTCCCTTGCTCGGCAGATGAATGATGTCACCCCAGGGGCAGTTGTGATCGACTGCTCCTCAATGTTGGGCAGTGATCGTGGTAGGTATCTGTATGTCAGCTCAAATGGTGTGAACCCCGTCAAGCTGCTGATGCTTGAGTTAATAGTGAATTCAACCATTGGTAGCTTTTCAGCCCAATCTCATTGGTCTGGGGCGACCAGTCCTCGTAGTAGCTGCGATACGTTCCATATCGCTCTTTCGGAAGCTCCATCGGTCTGGGGATGGAAGGCCATGGACATCAGTAACTTCACGTTCAGGAGCCGGTGCACCTTGTGCCAGAGCTGCGAGGTGAACTTGGCATCACAATCATGTCCGATCGTGTCAGGGAGGCCGTGTAGCTGCACGATCTCCCGAACGAAGACCCATGTGAGTTTGGACGCTGGTATGGTGGTGTTGTCCAGCACTAGGTGGACCAGGGATGTCAGTCAACACAGGATGACCCATAGATAGTCAGCGCCATTGCTTTCAGGGAAGGGGCTGATGAAGTCCATCGCTATTAGTGAAAGGCAGGGGTACGGGTAACCCCTGGGGGGTCGCGGGTAGGGGTACTGCGGGTAGGGGTACGGGTTACATCTAGCTGACCCGTTGTAGAAATGATAGATGAGGACCTGGGAGGGTTTACCTGAGGTCTCGAGAGTGGTCAGTTCGACCAGAGGGGGCTGAGAGCTTGGTGGGAGGGTCAAAGAATTCAGAAAAGACCAGGAAACGCGCCCTAAAACCCAAAGAAAGTCGAGATAACGTCTGAGGAGGGTCTGATAATGGAGAAAATGATACTCCGAGTCCTTCGGGCTTGGATTTCCGTCTTTTTGTCTCTGTAACTCGTCTTGTTATTGTTGCTAAGTATGTACAACACTCATCTAAGTGCGAGTCTGGCTTACATAAGCCAAACTCGTGCAAATACTAAGTAGCAGAAGAGGTAGAGTAAAGATAAAAAGAAAAACTAAAGTAGAAACAATGAAATAAATGAAATCACCTACTAGGGGGGTTACTCTCCCTACACCGTACCCTACCTGTTACCCCTGGTACATACCCCCAGTACCCCTCACCTTAGTGGCACTATTACTACTTCGTACTAAGTACATTTTTTAAAAAAAAAAGATAAGGATGAATTTTAGCAGTAGAACCTTTAACTGAGGTCAAGTAGTTGCACCCCATATGAAACTGAGAGACCCGGCTAAAGATCAAGTAAGATACATTGGTGCAAAATCCAGCAGGAGGGTAGAGGGGAAGATGAGGGTGCTGAATGCCAACCACAGGGCCGATGTAGAGATGGGTGATGGGAGGCCTGGGGTTTTGTCTGAGGTCTCCCTGAGTGAAAGAAGGGGGTCAGTTCGACCCAAGGGGACTGGAGTTTGCCTGGTAGAGTCAGGGAGTAGGGGAAAAGTCTGAAAACGCACCCTATAGTCCCAGAAATGCCTGAGATAACGTCTATTGGCTGTCTGATAATGGAGAAATGAAAATCCAAGGCTTCCGGCTTTCGAATTCCGTCTTACTCTGTCTGTGCTGAAGTGGCTTCCCTCATTCTAAGTATGTACAGTACAAGGTAAGTACGAGTCTAGCTTACATAAGCCAAAACTCGTCCAAACACTAAGTAAAAAGACAGAATAAAGGTATGAAAACAAAAACTAAGGTAAAAACAAAGAAATATAGGAATTACCATGGTGGGGAGGACTCTCTCCCTACACCGATCAACTCGAAACTTCAGGAGGCTGTTGAGGACATCTTGGGAGTTACTCCGAATACAGTTTCATGCAACAGTGTGGTTGGGAGGGTAGAGAAGAAGAGGGTGCCGAATGCCAACCAGAGTGGTGATCGATATGAAACTGCAGGAGCGTGTCGGGGCCATCTTGGGAGTTACTCCGAAAAAGGAATCGAGAGAATAGACTCACCAGATCTGATGATATTTAATAAACCGTCCAAGGCCACCCCATCTGGAAAAACTTGGAATATCTCCACATCCGCTGGGACACTGTGGACATATCATACAACGTTGGAAAGCGATAACAAACTAGTACAACAACCTACAATGGCGAGATTACAATGGTGAGATGCGCAGCCATGATTTGAGGGAGATATGGCAAACACAATCTCGTGGGACAATTGGATGGAGGGGGGGCAGATGCAGCTACTGAACAGCAACTGTTGGGGGGATCACTGTGAAACTCCTGTTTGTGGTAGAAAACACCTAGGAGGACAGGGAGAAAAAGAAAGCATACCAATTGGCCCCCCATCTGATCCTGAGATAATCACTGAGAGATCTCAAACACCTCCCCACACAAACCTATCAAGTGGTAGAAAACACCTAGGAGGACAGGGAGAAAAAGAAAGCATACCAATCGGCCCCCCATCCGATCCTGAGATAATCACTGAGAGATCTCAAACACCTCCCCACACAAACCTATCAATTTGTTAGTATGGAAAAGTGAGAGAATTTGAGTGAGATAGGACGTACCAAGCTGGGGGTAGGCCGGGTAAACCCGCTGGGGGTAGGGACCCCTGCACCCGTGGGAACTACCCGTACCCTTGGGTCAGGGGTATGGGTAGAGTGGGGGTATGGGTACGGGTTGGCCCCAGGGATACCCGTGGGTTACCCCTGCCATTCACTATGTTGTCGGTCTTGGTGGTCTGGCACACTGGGCACAATCTGCAGAATCAGTCAACGTCTTTGCCCATGCCAGGCCACCAGAAGCACCTACGGATGTAGTCGCCCATGCACAATGCTCCAAAGTGACCAAGCATCTTGTGTGCATGCTCGATCACTTGTGCCATCAGTCGGTCATTTCTCCAGTCTACACGAGGGAGGCAGAGTGAACACTTACATGGCCAAACTCTATAGGCCAACTAATCTGAGCGCTGTGTTCTACTGGTAGAGAACTGACTTACCACCGTCAGGTAGCATGCCAAGTCCAAAATAGCAACACTGGTCATCAGAACTGCAGTTTGTATGGTCACTGGGTTGGCAGGAGTCAGCAACGCATAGTCAGTGCAACGCGACAGACTGTGACACTGCACGACTCACTCCTGAGAATCCGATTAAGGGAGCTAGAGAGTGAGGGGTAAAGATGTTTGTGTCTTCCCTGAACATGCTGCTTTAATTGGGACGAAGCATGTTGGGGAACCATGAATGAATATTCACCAGGTGCCATACAAGCGAAGCGGCAGTGATCATATCAGCGAGGGCCACCCCAACCAACCATGTCGTGACTGCAATTTGAAGGTTTGGCAACAGCGCAAGACTGGTGGTGGCCATAGTGATTGTGGCACTGAGCGAGCCTGCTATGTCACCACATATACCCGCCATGTGAAGAAATGCTGTACGGCGCCGCTGATAGCGCCCTGCAGCCGGTAATTTCATGAGCCAGGTGTAGACTCGAGAACCAAGAAGACGAACCGTTAAAAGGGCATCTATGGTTATGCATGTAGAGGTTTCTTTCAGCATAACAATATCTGGCATGGATTCATACCCACTGTGAATGCTACCCAGGGATGTTAGCTAAGACAGTCTTCATTTGGGATGACACACTGACCCCAGTTACCATTCAGAAGGTTAGCCTCATCGCCTAAACCAACAGGCCATTTACTTCAGTCACATATAGTAGTCATGATTACATCAGCAAACCAGCCCTCCATCTGTCCAGCCTGGACAGACCAGACCATGCTGGATGACTGTCCTAGATCCCCAGCTACCCCCAACAAGGTACCTAACTGGCTAGCATTGTCCAGAATGTCCCAGAACTGTCTCAGACTATCCCAGTACAGTACCAAACTGTCCCAGTACAGTACCAAATTGTCCCAGTACACATTACCTTCAAGTGACTAACCCTGTCCAGAGTGTCCCAACACATGCCAGTCTGTCTAACATTAAGGGGTATCCACATCTTGCCTGTTACAGACTGCTCCGGTGTCATGAAAATGGCATTCCAAATGGGATAGTACATGATTATCATAGATCAAGATAAGAACTAGAGATAATCACGACAGTGAGTTGACATTCCTAATCAAGATCTACGTCGAAGCCAGTGGTTGTGCCTGAGGAGCCCCCGTTCCTAATATTACATGTCCGAGCCGAGTTGAAACAGCGACAAGTAGAGTGCATACCTTCCAACATTCGCCCATTGGACATGACATGCTTTTGTCTTGGCACGGTGAACTGGAGCCGTATCACATTTAGCCATGAGGCCAAGTACATCAGCATAAACATCCGCATAAACATCACGCTTGAAGGTGACCTCTTGCCCTCGGCAACTATCTCATCCAATGCGACTTTAATCTACATGTGTAAGATTTAGTACACCGGAAGACATATTCATTGAGAAAACATACGGCCATAGCAGCAAGTGCAACTGCAGGGCGGGGTACCTCATTCTGGAAAACCTCCGGGAAAACGTTCGCCATGGCATTGGTACCTGTGTAAAAGAACTCAATAATAAGAGCAGATAGCGCTGGGTGCGCAAGATTATTAGTATGACCCTGCAAACAATATTAGTGCATTGGAATGTTGGAATCTCCCACTCACGTTTTTGTCCACACCATCTTTTAAGAAATCACCGCGTTGTAGGGAGAGAGTCCTCCCCACCATGGTAATTCCTATATTTCTTTGTTTTTACCTTAGTTTTTGTTTTCATACCTTTATTCTGTCTTTTTACTTAGTGTTTGGACGAGTTTTGGCTTATGTAAGCTAGACTCGTACTTGCCTTGTACTGTACATACTTAGAATAACATAAGCCACTTCAGCACAGACAGAGTAAGACGGAATTCGAAGGCCGGAAGCCTCGGATTTTCAGTTCTCCCCTTATCTGAGTCCCTCTAGACGTTATCTTGAGTATCTTTGGGTATTAGGGCGCATTTCTCAGCCTTTTCCTCTTCCCCTTGACTCTCCACCAGGCAAACCAAGCCCCCAGTGTCGAACTTGAGACTGTCATTCCAAAGGGAGACCACTAGGCTTCTCCCCTCACCCTCTCTTCTCAGTCTCTTCAGCATTCCAGAAGCTTCCTTGCGATACCGGCATTGACATCACAACAGTTCTGAGGGTCCCACTCATAGCGGTCACGGACAAAAAAACGAGCTTTCTTCTTCAAGGAGGAATGCCAGTTCCTGAGATCTTCCCAGAGCTTGGAAAAAAAATCGAGCAATGCACCTCGTTTGATATAATGAGTACATACCAGCTTAGTAATACCAGTCGTGTAATCTGGCCACCACCCTTTGTAAAAAACGGCCATATATATTAGTGTTTGGTCCTCATAGGCGATCACTGGCACGTACTGTCAGGGATCAGCAAACCTTTGGAGCGACGCTCAGCGATGGCTTCTACGACATAGTCACAAGCCTTGTGGTTGAAGTCCGCACGTAGTGGAAATGAGTTGACAGCAGCAATGTCACAATGAGAAATCTGTTTGGCACGCTCTATGATATCACGGACAGATGGAGAGTAAAACTGGAGCTGGGATGGGTCTGAGTTGCTATCAGATGTCATCCCGGAAGTAGCAGATTTAGCAGCAGGGAAGGAATGAGAGGGAGCAGGAATGACATCAGTAGATGAAGACGTCTTTCCCTCAACTGCGGAACGACTGATATGGCATGAAGCTTTGGACATCTGCTGGTCGCATACAGCCATAAGTTGCACACTGTTGGGGAGACGCGGACCACAGTTGTGCTGGTGATGCTGGGCGACAACATCTTCTGCCCCTCCTAACGATATTATCAATACAATATATCAATGACTAATGGCCTTACTTTGGGTGGTCACGGGTCCGGAAATGCAGATGTCCTGAGACTGCAATCTGACAGATTGAGGATGCTCTTCGCTAAGCCGACTGGCGTGCATGGTATCTTCACCTACTACGTGCCCGAATTGTTGTGGTCCATGAGCATGACAGTGACGGGACTCACCTTTACCGCGTACAACCGACTCGGCAAAACGATCGTCTTCACTTGGAGACGCTTCATCGATCGCCAGGTCATCTTCGGCTAAACCTACTCTGCCTTCATCATCCCCGGCCAACATAGAGTGGGAACTAGATATGATCGAAGGGAGCCGCTGGAAGGACCAAGTTCGACGTAACCCCATAGGTCATACGGGGGGAGAAGGGGTGTCCATGTTGCGAGCTGTGCGCTGATCTTGGGCGAGGGTACCAGAAGAGGGCTGTTCATAGGAGGGATCGATGCGAGAATTACGTGGAGGGGCATCTGCAGTATAACCCGCTGCAAGCATGCGGAGTTGAGAAAGCCATTTTTGAGGAGCAAGCTGGAATTCTTCCACATCACTTCGTGTTCCGCAGGCGCTATTGGACCCACATTCTGATGGGGCACAAGAAGTTGGCACTGAAGAACCTTGGTGTGATGCTGCAGACGAAAATACTGATGAACTGTGGGATGAAAGAGAAGAGCCATGCGACTTGATGGAATGCGTTCCGCTCGTAGAACTAGCCATAGACCGAGGAGCTCTGAAACCGAACAGTTGTCCGGGCTGAGACGGCGTGAACGTTGGCCGAAATTGAACGTCTGCTGTCGGATTTGGTGCCCACAGTGGAACTTGGCTTTCGTTGTCAGCATCACTGTAACCAGGAGCCATAGGGTTGACCGCTTGCCCCTGCGTAACGATGTCAAGGTTTCGAGTTGACGGTGGCAAGTGCTCCGCAGTTTGAACACGCTCGAGATTGCGGAGCTGCTGAAGTTGGCCCCCACTACCTTTTCCAGGGCGAGAAGAGCGCCTTGGTTGACGTCCGCTGGGCTCCAGATCTGCAAGATACGGTCAAAATGACAAGAATAAAATCTATGAAACTCACCGGTTGGAGGTGCAGGTTCCGAGTCGAAAAGCTGATCAGCCCTTAATCGCTTTGCATGTGATGACTCAACTGTATCACCCGCATTATCTGCAGCAGTAGGCTGAGAGTTGGCAATGGCTTTGCTGCTATGCTTGCGCTTGGGGGGCATGGCAGTCGAGCTGAGCTGCTGAAAACGTCAAGGAAACCAGAAAAACAAGGTGCGCCACACTTAAGAATGCCTTATGGCAAAGTCGTGGCAAACTTGGCAACGTAATTTTGTCAAACACATATATACATCTTCATTACATACGTTGGAATTCGAACTGTAAGGTTGAGTTGCCTTAAGTCACACCCGCGAACTGTACCGTATGGTATTCGCAGTGTAAATTTTAAGACAGTGATGTCCTTAAGTCACTACGACGATTTTTATATACTAGACATGCAGGCATGTGATACCGGAGTATCACATGCCTGCGGATGATTACAGACATTCTAAATTAGGTTAGGTTAGGTTAGGTTAGGTTAGGTTAGGTTAGGTTAGGTTAGGTTAGGTTAGGTTAGGTTAGGTTAGGTTAGGTTAGGTTAGGTTAGGTTAGGTTAGGTTAGGTTAGGTTAGGTT